>CM045987.1:16814542-17317042 GCA_025175895.1 Wurfbainia villosa
CTGGAGGCTTGATAGCGGCAGGTCAGAAGCAAGGTGCACTCGACCAGCACCTCGACTATACGGACAACAATCAATTGAGATTGTGAGTAGTCGACTATTATGTATACATTTGATGATCTAGAGAAACAACAATGTTAGTAGGTCATTGGATTTGAGCGTGATGACTAAGAGTGATGAGTAGTCGACTGGTCAGTAAAAGTAGCTCGATGCGGAGCTTATAAAAGGAGCTCGATGAGGAGATTTCTAAAGCGGTTCCTTGGTGACTTAGAAGAGGAATTGCTTCTGCATTCCAGATCTTCCAAAGCCTTCCAAAGCAACCAAACTCAGAGATCAAACAATCTCACTTGTGTAAAGTGTTGTTTTCATTCATTTCATATTGTACTATGTAATTTGGTTATTTGTTTCTTTGTATAAGCTCTTGTAAGGGGTTTCTCCACCTCCAGTTTGTTGTCGAGAAGAAGAAGGTATTAGTGAGGGTAGATCACTAGATCGCCACCGTGGAGTAGGAACTGTAGGTTCCGAACCACATAAAATCTGCGTGTTGTGTTTGTGTGTTCATTTTATCTTGTTTGTCCTTTGTTTCCGCTGCTAACATTTTGTAGAGATAAGCAATCATGAAGACAATTAAAGAAATCGAGCAATGCTATTCAACCACCCCCCCCTTTAGCATACCAGCGGTCCCAATAAGAACATCATAAAAATTTAAGATCCTCTTCTATAATTTCAATCAAAATCTATGAAATGACATGTCAAAATTCATATATTTGACTTTTTGCTCTGATATCCATAAATTCGTTGTTATGTTAACTCTATTTGTATCTTTCAATAAGAATTAAATCCTTTTTTCTCCATCTCATAACTAGTTATGCAATCACTTTTAGCTATTGCACATGAAATACATTGATAGTTTGGAGTAGCAGTTCTCATTAAGATATTGAACAAATCATACTCAACAAAATTAAATGGTAATTCATGCACCATAATCATGTGAGACATAACTTCTCCAATTCTCTCTTAATCATATTTGAAGTTTGATAATTCACCAATAATTATAGAAGTTGGAGAAAGATGAAGTTGTTTTTGATCATGTTCAATAAAATTTGACACTTTATACAATTTTTTAGATGTCTAAATAATTGTGTTGTAGTGTATCTTTATTCATTGCAAATAATTGGCAACAGTGATTGCATTTGGCTTTTCTTATGCCACAAGCGAGAGTAATTTCACTGTAGTCTTTCCAAACCTTTGAAGTCTTTTTTCTTTTCCTTTTATCAAATGGACTATTCTTATTTTATTCAAATTCTATATCAATATTTTCCTCATTTATAGAAACATTTTTCCCTCCATTGATGACTGAAAATAATAAAAATCTTAAATAAAATCAAACAAATAATGTAAAAAAAATCCCTAATTACACCAAAGTGTAATTTAATATTTATGAAATAAGAATAATAACACAACAAAGAGAAATGATAACTTATCATATAGAGTTAATAAAATATATCATACTTAATTAAAAACCAATGGAGTAACCATTGAAAAAAAGAGAAACAAATAAAAATTATTAATTTTTTGTGGAAAAATATATTGGTACAAATAAGATTCATATATCTCTACAATGATATGATATGTTTCATTTTGGGCCTAAGCCCTTGTAATTTTTATTTTGGGTTATACCCAAAAGGTCTCATACCAATAGAGATATATATCTTTTCATCTTATAAGCATATGATCTTTGTAGGGACCGTGACATGCGCTAGAGAGGGGTGAGTAGCATTGCTTCACCATTTCGTTGTTCTCAATCGTGTCATGCTTGCTTGTCTATAAAAGTGTTATACGTAGTGGAATAAATTACAAATAGAAATAAAGACAAAAACACAAGCATAACACGATATTTTACATGGTTCGGAACTCAAGTTACTACTCCATAGTGGCTATCTAGTGATCTATCATCACTAAGAACTTCTTTTTGGCAACACGTCGGAGGTGGAGAAACCTCTTACAATGCACAACCAAAATGAAATACAACCAAAATGAAATACAAAAGTGAATACAAGTAAGGAACACTTTACAAATGATTGCTTGATGCTTTGGATGACTTTTGAAGGATTGGAATGCAACATCAAATCCCCTTCAAGGACTCCAAGAACTGGCTAGAAGAAATCCTTCACGAAGCCTCCTCTTTATAACCTACTCGAGTTGGATTTCCACCTACCAACCGACTGTCAAAAGGCACCAGTTGACTGCTCACCTTGTTAAATACGGGGATTTAAAAACCCTAAATTAAAAGGCCCAATAATTAAGGAAATAATTCTGGAAATTTTTCGATATTTTTAGGGAATTTTAGGAATTTTTTTGGAATTTTTCTGGAATTAAACGGACTCTGTACGAGATTTTTACGGGGATAAAATAGATAGGCCTTATTTAAGGGGGGTATTAACCTAAACCGGTAACCCTAAGTTTTATTTCTTTTTCTATTTCCTTTTTCCCCTCCGCGCCGCAACCATTCCCCTCGGCAGTTCCTCATGAGTCCTTCCGCGCCCTCTTCTTTCTCCTCATGCGGCAGCCGACGCTGTCGCTTCGCCAGCCTGACTTGGCGCCTATTCTTCTCTTCACGGCGCCTTTGTGCTTCGAGGACCAGCCGGCCACCGGATCTCCTTCACCGCCATGCAGAGGATTTCGCCCGACGCGTGCTCCCCTTCGCCGTCCGACACCTAGGTCGCCGGGCCGCTCACCGGGCGCTTCCTTCCGCCATCGCTTCTCCCGGCGCTCGCACCACATGACCACGCCTCGCCCTTCTCGCCGGTGGTGGTCACTAATAGGTAAGGGTTTCTTTTGTGGATTGGTTGGTGATGTTGTGAGGGAAGGAATTGAAAAGAATCGGTGAGTGAGGTTAGGGGCGTTGATTAGGCAAGGTTAGGCGTGATTAGGCGCAAGGAAATGTCATTATGAGAGGATGTGAGTTTGATTTGGATGTATCATTGTGAACGGAATCTAATTTGGGAAAGGATTGGTTATATCGGTGGAATTTCTAGGCGGGTGAGCTTGATTGGCCGGTTTGGGTTGATTCGGTGTTGATCGGTTAATCGGTATGATATTTGGAGGATTAGGGATTAATTGGGTTATGAAGGAAATCGATTAATTATTCGATTTGTCGTTGAATTGTATATTTTGTGCTTGACTATAATTATGTTATCTGCAGGTTTCGGTCACGAGGCAGGTTCCCAGTCGTGACGATTCGGTTCTTCTTGCGGATATATATTCAGGCGGGTATTTTGACTTAACGTTTAGATTAAGTCAAATTGATATGCTAGTAGGATAGCTTACAATAACTTTTTCATGTTTATATGCCTGATATACTTTTGGTGCCTACTAGATACATGCATGTGATAGGATATGATTATATTTTCCTGTTTGATTTGGATCATAGTACATGGATTAGGGATATGTATATATGGTTGTACATATCATTCGGATAGGTATATTATGAGTAGGATTTACATGCTTTAGTATCATGCACCATTTTCGCATGATTGCATGCTAGCTGGACGGAGTTCCATTATTGTTGAGCCCGCAGCTAGTTACATGGCCTGCACACACTGCCACTCATGGGTTAGTGGTACATCAGGAGGGTGTGTGCAGTTGCTCTGTCAGGCTCCGCTGGTCCGCTCATGGGTAGCGATGAGGCAGCGTGGTAGCGGGCAGGGATCCCTCCTCTGGTCTATGACACCGGGAGATGAGAGCTTAGCTCCCCCACTCTGTTTGGGGCAGGAGGATAGGTGTACTCCGACAGCATCCTGTCCACTCGGTCACTCAGGAGCAGTGATGGCAGAGTGCACAGTTGTCATAGCCCTACCCACTCGGCTTCACCATTGCGTGTAGGAGGCGGTGGTAGCGTCGAGGTGACCATGTCATTGCACGACATGCATTTTGCTGCGATTGCATTTTGTATTGTGTTTGCTGCATTATTGTATTGATGCCTTGGATGTGCATATGATTGTCATGCATACAGGATACATGTTTATATATGGTCAGGACTCTATTACTTCTAGTCAGGCACATGCTCCTATATCAGGGTAGGAGATCTGTAAGTACACCATTTTGTATTTCTTGCTTGCATACCCTATTTATGTGAGACTGTACTGGCATGATATTTTTATTGTAGATATACCTTACTATGCATATCTACTATACCCGCAGAGTTCTTTGAACTCACCCCGTTGATTTATATCTATTTCGGGGATGAAGTCATCGAGGAGAGTGCATTTGATGTTTTATTTTTGGATATTTGCTTTATGGTTTGGATATTTTGGTTAGAGGATATGTATAGGTTTGAAGATTGATTTTTGTATTTGGATTTTTGGTGTTCTTATGGACTTCTATTCGGAGTTTGTTCTGGATTGGATTTTGGTTGAGTATTCCTGCCCTGATGGCAGAAGGGGTAGGTTTAGTTATGATATTCTTTTGTGTATATCATTTGATTGTTGGCCTGAGGCCTGATTTATATCGCGTGTGAGTTTGGATTCCGGTCGTGTTGACCGATGTATAGTGGCCGTGTAGGCCTTGTATGTAAAATTTGGATTGTCACCCGTACAGGGGAGATGCTGCCGGATTTTCGTCTGGTGGGGTCTCCTTCGGGGCGTGACAATTTATTTGGTATCAGAGCGCCTAGGTTTTCGAGTTCCTAGGGGTTTTTGGATTTTTCGGAGTTCGCCATGTATTGGCAGGTTTTGCGAGGTAATTTGGAAATTTTGGATTGGTATGGATTTCCGACGATTTTATGTTTCGGAAATTCGAGGATTTTGACGAGATTAATATGGGGTTTTTGGCCTCTTCGGACCTCTGACGGTGAAATAGGTATGATGATAAATTTGATATGTTTTTATTTATGGTAATATCTGTATTCATTTAATGAGATATGAGACGAGGTGGGCGTGCCGCGAGACGTGGTGTGGGGCAGCCACGCCCGGAGGACCAGAGATCTTTGGTGGTGACTTGCGGAGAGATCTAGGGTGAGCATATTGATCAGGGTCAGATTCCATAGGGTGCTGCGGGAGTAGTGGATCCTCAGTCCTCGACGGATCCTCCTCCCGAGATACCCACTGCTGGGGCATCCGATGTACCGGGGAGATCCTCGCTACACATCGAAACCCCACAAGAGGACCTTCTACTACAGACCCGACAGGCCCATCAGCGGAGCCGGTCGGCCCTCACTCAGTATCGGCCTCTACTTATCCTATTGATGTAGCTGCGGCACGAGCTCGGATTCCAGGATTAGCGAAGTCGATGAAAAGCCGATCAGATTCAGCATGAGAGATGGAGGCGATCCGAGTGTAGCTCAGTCTTGGATCGAGACGATGGAGCGTACCTTTTACTATATGGTCTGCTCTGAGTGGGAGAAGGCAGAGTTGGCGGCCTTCCATTTACGAGGCGAGGCCGAGATCTGGTGGGATATGCAGCGCTCGATTATTGGCGAGCAGCAGGTTACATGGGCGAGATTCAGAGAGGCTTTTGAGAGTCAGTATTTCCCCCGGGCATATCAGATGATGAGACGCCGTCGGGATTTTCCGAGTCTAAGCGAATAATCGCTTCGATGATGGAGTATAATCTGAATTTAATCGGTTAGCCAGGTTTTGCCCAGAGTTAGTTGCTGAGGATAGGTCACGGATGATGCAGTTTGTACAGGGACTGGATGGGCATCTACAGGTTAGGATGGCAGGATTTGGTAGTTCTTCCTACCGAGAGGCGTTGGATAGAGCTTTGTTGATCGAGTCGGCTCAACAAAGGGTTAATACAGACAGGAAGAGGAAACAGACTGAAAGATCTACAGGTCAGACCCATCAGCCACAAACCATCGGATGCCAGCAGAGTGGCCGCAGCGGTCGGGTCAGTCATTCGGGCATCTAGCCTCGTAAATCGTGCGATCTTCAGCTGGGCCCTCGCGGTCTTTTCAGCAGAGCCGGAGACCGCCCATTGGCGACACCTACTGTACTCGTTGTGGATCGAAAGAGCATATCATCTCAGCCTGCACCTTGGGACAGCCAGTTTGCTATTATTGCAAGCTGCCTGGACACATGAGCCGAGATTGTTCGTTGAAGGCTCAGCATGTGGCTTCCGGGGTTTCTATTCAGGGAGGACCGTTGCGTCAGTCTGGGACTCAGAGAGGGGGCCAGACAGCCAGACCTTCGCAACGCCCGCAGAGGACAGCTCCCCCTGCAGGAGTCGCCTATGGTATTCATGGACAGGAGTACACCGCGTCGCACGGTGTCACAGGTTCGATTTCGGACCGCAGCATTCGATGCGGCCTCACCACAGCATGCGATTATCGCAGCGAAGCCATCGCATGATCACCGCGGCCTTCGCCACTAGTTCAGATCACCACGCAGCCGTGCATACGATCGCGGCGTTATACCAGCCTTCCTATCAGCCTTCGTACCAGTCTTCGTATCAGTCTCAGGCTCAGGCACAACCACCTTTGGCAGTGATACCACCTCCACCGCCACCGGAGACTGGGCGGATTCATGCGATTACCAGAGAGGATGCGCAGCGAGCCAACGAATCCGTATTTCGCGGTACGGTTTCACTTTATGCATTTTCAGCTATTATGCTAGTTGATACTGGTAGTTCGCATTCGTTTATTTCTCGTACTTTTATGAGAGAGATTGGTAGACTACCTGCTAGTAGATCACAGAGATTAGTCGTCTCCTACCGTCTGGCGATACAATGGATGTTACCAGAGGTTCGAGGTTGTCCTTAGATTTTGGTAACATCATTCTTACGGTAGATTTATTGGATCTTGGACATAGTCGAGTTCGACATTATTCTTGGCATGGATTGGTACAAGATATCATGCCACAAGATTGCCGACGAGGTGGTCAGCATTTCGACCTCCGAACCAACCTCGTGGGATTTCACCGCATCCGGACGACGACGGTATAGCGACCATATCTGCGATTCAGCTCGTGCTTTTATTGCGGTTGCAGGTTTTCTATTATCTATGATCAATGTAGAAGAGCATGGTGACTCTCGGATCGCGGACATCCCTATTGTCCGAGAGTATCCGAATGTCTTTCCGGATGAGTTCGTCTGCCTCCCAAAAGGCAAGTGGAGTTCATGATTGAGTTAATACCTGGGACGGCGCCGGCATCGAAAGCTCCTTATCGTATGGCCCCGAGAGAGTTGGATGAGTTAAAGGTTCAGCTCCAGGAACTTTTGGACAGAGGTTTTATTCGCCCTAGTGCATCACCCTGGGGTTCTCCGGTTCTCTTCGTGAAGAAGAAAGATGGTTCGATGAGACTGTGCATCGACTACAGGCAATTGAACGCCGTCACTATCAAGAATAAATATCCCCTGCCACGTATTGAGGACTTGTTTGATCAGCTTAGAGGAACATCAGTCTATTCTAAGATTGATCTGCGGTCCGGATATCATCAATTAAGGGTTAGAGATTCTGACATTCAGAAGACAGCGTTCCGTACCAGATATGGACACTATGAGTTTTTGGTAATGCCATTTGGGCTTACCAATGCTCCAGCGGTATTCATGGACTTAATGAACCGTGAATTTATGGATTTTCTAGATCGGTTCGTCATTGTTTTTATCGATGACATTCTGGTTTATTCTCGTTCCGAGGAGGAACACGCGCAGCATCTTCGACTTGTTCTAGATAGGCTCCGACAGAAGCGGCTATATGCGAAGTTCAATAAATGCGTGTTTTGGTTACACTCAGTCGGTTTTCTGGGACATGTGGTTTCGAGTAGAGGTATTTCAGTGGACCCCCAGAAGATCGAGGCTGTCACTAGTTGGGAAGCAAACAATCGATTCGAGAGGTTCAGATTTCCTAGGCTTGGCCGGGTATTACATTCTCGAGCATTTCTATGCCATTGACACGCCTTACCAGGAAGGGCGTGAAGTTCACGTGGACAGAGGCGTGCGAGACTAGTTTTCAGGAGTTGAAGAGGAGATTGGTGTCAGCACCGATTCTGGTATTGCCATCAGGGGACGATGGTTTCGTTCTATACACCGATGCGTCTCTACAGGGTTTAGGCGCAGTGTTGATGCAGCACGGGAGGGTAGTTTCTTATGCATCTCGCCAGTTGAAGGAGCATGAGAAAAACTACCCAGTTCATGATTTGGAGTTTGCCGCTATTATCTATGCCTTGAAGATTTGGAGGCATCATTTATATGGTATTACGTTTGAGATTCTTACTGATCATAAGAGTCTCAAATATCTGTTTACACAGAAGGAACTCAATCTCCGACAGAGGAGATGGATGGAGTTCCTGAAGGATTATGACTGTACCATCAGCTACCACCCAGGGAAAGCCAATGTGGTTCTTTGGCGCATAGCCTAAGTCCCGAGGGACTTTAGCTTCCTTCCGAGTTTTGTCATAGATTTGATTCGAGGTTTCTCGAGTTGAGCTTAGAGGAGCGAGGGCCAAGCGGAGCGAGGCGTTCTAGTTACCATGGTTGCTCGATCGTCTATCCGGACGAGTCCGGGAGGCTCGAGCGATGATCAGCGTTCTGATTCATTGGTAGTCGATCATACGGATAGCGTGAGTTCACCCGAGATGATGAGGGTATTATATATTTTCGAGGCAGATTATGTGTACCTCAGCCTCACCCGGTTATGGAGGAGTTACTACAGGACACTCATCGCTCTCTATTTGCGATCCACCCAGGCGAAAACCGCATGTATCGAGATTTGAAGCATTTGTATTGGTGGAATGGCATGAAGAAAGACATTGCGGATTTTGTAGCTAGATATCTGATTTATCAATAGGTAAAGGCTGAGCACCAGAGACCAGCTGGATTACTTCAGAGGATTCCTATTCCTGAGTGGAAGTGGGATCATATTACTATGGATTTTGTGATGGGTTTGCCTAGGACACGTCAGGTCGTGGCCGCGATTTGGGTAGTCGTGACCGACTAACCAAATCGCGCACTTCTTATCGATTCGGAACCGACTCTGGATCGGTTGGCGAGCTATATTGTCGGAGATCATCAGATTGCATGGTGTTCCTTTGAGCATTATATCGAGATAGAGATCCCGGTTCACTTCTAGGTTACAGCGAGTCTGCGGCGAGCTTTAGGCACACAATCTTCGCATTCCATCCGCGAGCAGATGGATGATCTGGCGGACCATTCGACACTAGAGGATTTCTTTGAGGTCTGTGTTATAGATTTGGAGGCAAGCGGGAGGATCATTTATCGTTAGTGGAATTCGCCTACAATAACGATTATCATTGGCTATCCAAATGGCCCATGAGGCATTGTATGGTAGGCGATGTCGACACCCACCCCTGGGAGGAGGTTGGGAGGCCCGATTGCTAGGACCCCGAGAGCTCGTATGAGGCGAGTTGGTCCGTCTATCGACGTAGGATAGAGGTAGCGAGATCGCGGAAGAGTTATGCGGATCGTAGACGGAGACCTTTGGAGTTCTCTGTTGGTGATCATGTATTCTTGCGAATTTCACCCACGAAAGGGGTGAAGAGGTTTGGACTCCGTGGTAAGCTTGCTCCTAGATATATCGGTCCGTTTGAGATTTTGGAGAGGATCGGAGCAGTTGCTTATCGTCTAGCGCTACCCCCATCTTTGACGAGTATACATGATGTATTCCATGTGTCTATCTTTGAGAAGTATGTGCGATTCTACACATATTCTATCGGATGTATCGAGTGTTCCATTCAACATTCAACTTTATGCTACTTACTGTGAAGGTTCGGTGTGGATTTTGGATTTCAAGGAGCAGCATTGCTGGAACAAGGTTGTGCGACTTATCAAGGCGGGTGGAGTCACCACACCGACGAGGAGGCTACTTGGGAGCTCGAGGAAAGATCGAGCTCAATACCCCACTTGTTTACTTGAGGTAATGTGAGGTATATTTTCAATTACTTGTGGTATTTCTTACTCGTTGTGCACCTGAGTAGGAAATTTGGGGACCAAATTTTTATTAGTGGGGGAGAATGTTAAATACGGGGATTTAAAAACCCTAAATTAAAAGGCCCAATAATTAAGGAAATAATTCTGGAAATTTTTCGAGATTTTTAGGGAATTTTAGGAATTTTTCTGGAATTTTTCTGGAATTAAACGGACTCTGTACGAGATTTTTACGGGGATAAAATAGATAGGCCTTATTTAAGGGGGGTATTAACCTAAACCGGTAACCCTAAGTTTTATTTCTTTTTCTATTTCCTTTTTCCCCGCCGCGCCGCAACCATTCCCCTCGGCAGTTCCTCGCGCGAGTCCTTCCGCCCGCCCTCTTCTTTCTCCCTCGCGGCAGCCCGACGCCGTCGCGCCCGTCGCCAGCAGCCCGACGTCGGCGCCCTATTCTTCTCTTCGCCGGCGCCTTTGTGCTTCGCCGAGGACCAGGCCGAAGCCACCGGATCTCCTTCACCGCGCGGTAGCAAGGGATTTCGCCCCGACGCGTGCTCCCCTTCGTGCCGTCAGACACCTAGGTCACGGGGCATTGCTCACCGGCGCTTTCCTTCCGCCATCGCTTCTCCCGTCTGCCGTCCACGACCACCGCCTCGCCCTTCTCGCGGTGGTCGCGGAATCGTAAGGGTTTCTTTGTGGATTGGTTGGTGATGTTGTGAGGAAGGAATTGAAAAGAATCGGTGAGTGAGGTTAGGCGTGATTAGGGCAAGGTTAGAAGCGATGATTAGAGCGACAAGAAATGTCATTTGTGAGAGGATGTGAGGTTTGATTTGGATGTGTCATTGTGAGCAGTCTTTGAGTTCTTAATTGAGTTGGGAATCTAATTTGGGAAAGGATTGGTTATCGATTGGAATTTCTAGGAGTGAGCTTGATTGGTCGGTTTAGGTTGATTGGTGTTGATCGGCTAATCGGTATGATATTTGGAGGAATAGGGATTAATTGGGTTATGAAGGAAATCGATTAATTATTGATTTGTCGTTGAATTGTATATTTTGTGCTTGACTATAATTATGTTATCTGCGAGTTTGGATCACGGCGAGTTCCCGATCGTGACGATTTGGTTTCATTCTTGCGGATATATATATTCAGGCTGGTATTTTGACTTAACGTTTAGATTAAGTCAAATTGATATGCTAGTAGGATAGCTTACAATAACTTTTTCATGTTTATATGCCTGATATGCTTTTGGTGCCTACTAGATACATGCATGTGATAGGATATGATTATATTTTCTTGTTTGATTTGGATCATAGTACATGGATTAGGGATATGTATATATGGTTGTACATATCATTCGGATAGGTATATTATGAGTAGGATTTACATGCTTTAGTATCATGCACCATTTTCGCATGATTGCATGCTAGAGACGGGGTTCCATTATTGTTGAGCCCATGACTAGTTACATAACTGCACACACACCGCCTGGGTTAGTGGTACATCGAGGAGGTGTGTGCATTGCTCTGTCGAGCTCATTGGTAGCTCATGGGTAGCGATGAGGCGTGGTAGCGGCGAGGATCCCTCCTCTGGTCTATGACAGGAGATGAGAGCTTAGCTCCCCACTATGTTTGGGGCGGGAGGATAGGTGTACTCAAAGATCCTGTCCACTCGGTCACTCGGGAAGCGATGATGGCGAGTGCACGGTTGTCATAGCCCTACCCACTCGGCTTCACCATTGCGTGTGAGGCGGTATTAGCGTCGAGGGTGACCATGTCATTAGCACGACATGCATTTTACCTGATTGCATTTTGTATTGTGTTTTCTGAATTATTGTAATGATGAATTGGATGTGCATATGATTGAAATGCATACAGGATACATGTTTATATATGGTCAGGACTCTATTACTTCTAGTCAGCACATGCTCCTATATCGAGTAGGAGATTGAGTAAATCTGATCATTTTGTATTTGCTTGCATACCCTATTTATGTGATCTTGGCATGATATTTTTATTGTAGATATACCTTACTATGCATATCTACTATACATGAGTTCTTTGAACTCACCCGTTGATTTATATCTATTTCGGGATGAAGTGCATCAGAGAGTGCAAATTCTTAGGACCCCACTCGTCGTAGATGTTTTATTTTTGGATATTTGCTTTATGGTTTGGATATTTTGGTTAGAGGATATGTATAGGTTTGGAGATTGATTTTTTTTTGTATTTGGATTTTTGGTGTTCTTATGGACTTCTATTCGGAGTTTGTTCTGGATTGGATTTTGGTTGAGTATTCCTGCCCTGATGGCAGAAGGGGTAGGTTTAGTTATGATATTCTTTTGTGTATATCATTTGATTGTTGGCCTGAGGCCTGATTTATATAACTGCGTGTGAGTTTGGATTCCGGTCGGGTATAGTGGCCGTGTAGGCCTTGTATGTAAAATTTGGATTGTCACCCGAGCAGAGATCTTTCGATTAAATGCAGTGGGGTCTCCTTCGGGGCGTGACAATTTATTTGGTATCAGAGCGCCTAGGTTTTCGAGTTCCTAGGGGTTTTTGGATTTTTCGGAGTTCGCCATGTATTGGCAGGTTTTGCGAGGTAATTTGGAAATTTTGGATTGGTATGGATTTCCGATGATTTTTATGTTTCGGAAATTCGAGGATTTTTGACGAGATTAATATGGGGTTTTGGCGGCTACTGGACCTCTCCTGACGGTGAAATAGGTATGATGATAAATTTGATATGTTTTTATTTATGGTAATATCTGTATTCATTTAATGATATGAGGCGAGGTGGGCGATACTGGCAGAGGCGTGGTGTGGGGCGACGCCGAGGACCCAGATCTTTGGTGACCTGACTTGCCGAGAGATCTACCGAGGTGAGCATATTGATCGAGTCGATTCCGAGGTGCTGCGGGAGTAGTGGATCCTCAGTCCTCGACGGATCCTCCTCCCGAGATACCCATTGCTGGGGCATCCGATGTACCCGGAGATCCTCGCTACACATCGAAACCCCGCCAGAGACCTTCTCTACTACACGACAGGCCCATCAGCGGAGCCGGTCGGCCCTCACTCAGTATCGGCCTCTACTTATCCTATTGATGTAGCTGCGGCACGGCTCGGATTCGAGATTAGCGAAGTCGATGAAAAGCGGGTTCATCAGATTCGATGGAGACGATCCGAGTGTAGCTCGATCTTGGATCGACGATGGGCGTACCTTTTACTATATCGCTCGAGTGGGAGAAAGCGAGTTGGCGGCCTTCCATTTCTGGCGAGGCCGAGATCCAGTGGGATATCTGCCGATTATTGGCGGCGGCGTTACATGGCGAGATTCGAGAGGCTTTGAGTCGATATTTCCCGGGCATATCGGATGATGAGGCGTCGGATTTTACGAGTCTAAGACAGAATAATCGCTCAGTGATGGAGTATAATACAGAATTTAATCGGTTAGCCAGGTTTTGCCCAGAGTTAGTTGCTGAGGATAGGTCACGGATGATGCAGTTTGTACAGGGACTGGATGGGCATCTACAGGTTAGGATGGCAGGATTTGGTAGTTCTTCCTACCGAGAGGCGTTGGATAGAGCTTTGTTGATCGAGTCGGCTCAACAAAGGGTTAATACAGACAGGAAGAGGAAACAGATTGAAAGATCTACAGGTCAGACCCATCACCACAGAATAGTGGCGATATGCCAAGACTATTCTTGGACTTTCCCTTGCTAAGTCTCTAAACTTGGACTTATCCATTGCCAAGACCATTCTTGGACTTTCCCTTGCCAAGTCTCCAAAATTGAACTTCTCCATTGCCAAGAATCCAATCTTGGACTTTCCATTGCCAAGTATCCATACTTGAACTTCCACTCAAGTCTCACTCGAGCTAGGTCAACCTTGACTTGAGGTTTGATTGCTCCAACAATCTCCCCTAGATATTCTCCCCCATATGACTTTGGATATCCCAATCATCCACAAGTCATATGGTCAAACCATATCCAACCGTATTGATAAACATCAAAACACTATTCGAGTCCCACTCGAGTTTGGTCAACATTGACCCGAGGCCTATTTCACCAACAATCTTTTCCACGTCTTACCAATGTGAGACTTTGATTGTATTCCCAATACTTCAATATTTCTCCCTCAAATGAAGAATCACATTGGGCCCCCTTTAAGTCTATCCATCCTTGAAGGACTTTCTCTGCTTGATGTCTGATCCTCAACCCACCAAGACTTCCTACTAATTGTTTCGTTCTTCTGATCCAATTGGACTTCCTACCAATTGTCGGGTTCTTCTGACCCAACTAGACTTCTTTCTTGGTTTCTAGTTATCTTGATCTAGACACGGGATTCCCACTTCCTTCGTTTGAGGTGGCTTAACATGGACCATGACTCTGATACCAAATATAGTGTCTATAAGATTCATATATCTCTACAATGGTATAATATTGTGCACTTTGGGTCAAAGTTCTCATAGATTTTTAGACTATATCCAAAAGGTCTCATACCAATAGAAATATTTTTTTCATCTTATAAATACAAGATTTTTTCTATGTCTTATCAATGTGAGACTTTTATTGTATTTCTAATACTCCCAACATAATCAAGATCTAAGAGTTTCAAAATGCAAGATCTTAGTTGGTTATGATGATTTGATGGACCAAAAGGATGGAGAAGAGCAGTTAGCATGCACTAAAGTTGTGGGAGAGGAGAAAGCAAGAGGTAGAAATGTGAAGGAAAAATTGAGGAGTTAAAAGTGTTTTCGTTGAAAGATGAAGAGACAAATGGAGCCGTGGAGGATGGAATGGAATTATGGAACAATGCCTAGGCTTTGGAAATTGATAAAGAAAAAGGTAGATTTAATGGAAGATAGGGAGTAATTAGAAAGGATTTTAAAAAACTAAAAATAAAGAAGATAGTAAGTAGGCAGGAGGTAAAAAATAATTTTTTCATTTTGTTTCCATTGTTAACACACAAAGAGATAAAAAATTATCCCTAACAAATTAATCTAAAATTAAAGATATATTATAAAAATTTATTATAATTAAATGAGAAGTAGAATAATAAATACTTTTAAAAGTATCATAAAATATTTTGAAACAACAATTTACCATTTCATGTTTTCAAAGTTGAGAAATACCGAAATCGTGCATGTAACTTTCATAATTACCAAATCGCGTATCACTTTTTAGATTTACCACTCCGCTCAATATTCCATTATTTTTTTAATGGAATAGCTCCTGATGCGGCGAGGAAAATTCGTTTACCTCCTTTCGATGCGACGACGGCACGAAGGGAGCTTTGGGGGTTCTCACAGGTCGCAACAGTAAAAATGAAAAGACGAAGCAAAGAAACGCAAAACCAACACAAGCAAACATAGGATGTAACGTGGTTCGGAATAAGTATTCCTACTCTACGGAGGTGAGCTCTCTCACCGGGGACAATGCCCAAGCACTTTCAACTATGAACGTCCTCCTTTCCGGAAAGGAAACTTCCCGAGGCGGAGGAGAAAACCTCTTACAGTTTAATCTCAATACAAGAAAGAGTACACGCGATGTAACCGCGAAGGTCGCTACTCTCCTTCTCCGGCGAGGTCGTGATAGCTCTCCTCCTCCTGCGTCTTAGCTTCTCGCTTGCTGGAATAATGAGGATCCCCTTCCTTCTATCCTCCTCCTCCCTTTTATCCTCCTTCCCTGATCCATCGCTACCTCGCGGGCTATCCCCATCGTACATGTGGCCACCACGTCCACCTGGAGAATAATTCTGTTACAGATACGAGGGGCGAAGGCTCCTCGGAATATTATGTGGGGACCTCTCCTTATGTTACATAACACCTCCTCATCTATATTTCAGGAAACTAGGTTAGCCTGTCCCCCTCAACCATCCACTTTTAGTGAAACTAACTTAGGTCTATAGCTCACGGATGGTATAGCCTTTGGGCTCCCCACCAGCCCGAACCCACTCTCCTTCTTCCCTCACCGAACGACCTCTGGATTGCCTAGGCCGAACCAATTCTTATCCGTCCCGTCTGCCTCTATGATTATCTGGCCAAACCGATTCTTATCCGTCCCGTCTGCTTCTAGGCTTATTGGGCCAAACCGATTCTGGTTTATTTCCCGACGAAGTGCCTCCTCCCACCTTCGCCTTGCCGTGTCGATTACCTTCACTAGCTTTTTCGTGCCAATTATTTCAGGCACTTGCGCCCGAATTGTTCCTCTCTTTTTCTCCATTGAACCGCTAATTGGTTCGGATAGCGCCTTACTGTGAGCCCTCTATCTAGTTCATAGAGAGAAGTATTGGCAGTATCATTAGTCAACCCCAAAAAATAGTCAAGCGAAGTTATAAGCTTGACTTTCCAACTATATACGGTTTCTACTCCATCCTTGGCTTATTAATTCAAATTTACTCCTCTCTTAAAGCTTTACCGCATATACTTGAGGCGGCCTAATGGGCCCATGGGCCCCGCTTCTCCTTTTTCTCTCCTATAATCGAACTGTCACAAAAACCCTATATAAACCTCCGCCTTTTTCTTTTATGTATTACTTAGTGTGCCCAACAATACCGTCCCTTCCACTTCTTCTTTCCTGCGATTTTCACCGGCGGCGTTTCACCGACCCAACCCTCTCCTTCTTATACGTTCTTCTTCTAACCCCCCAAGTAAGTACTTTGTCCTGCTTTATACCTATGACCCCTAAGACCATCCCCTCACCTGCGTGGTATGAGCATACTATAACCCAACTAGACCACGACCATTATTTCTTTAACCTTAAGGACAGGTTTATAGACCCTTCCCTAAAATGCTGCTTTACGACCAAGATGCACCGACCAAATTGTCCTCCTCCTGGTCTAACTTGCTTCTTCACCGAACAATTTCTCAACGGCCTATCCCTACCACCACCTTCCATCTATTTAGACATTTTAGACTTTTATGGACTACCCTTGAACCAATTCACCCCTAATTCCTTTCGGATTCTGTCGGGGGCCTCTATAGTGTTTCAATATCTACACCTCTCTTTAACCCCTGAAATATTCCATTGCTTCTTTCAACTGAAATCTTCCAAGGCAGGCCTTTTTTATCTGTCCAGCCATCCAGACTGCCAATTCCTAGTGAACATGCCTACTTCCCATAAGGGATGGGAAGAATTGTACTTCTTTGTACATCTTCCAGCACCTTTACCCTACTCGGATACTTGGAAGTTAGAACTTCCCGAACTGCCTTCCTTCCGAGAAATGAGGACCTAATGCCCTTTCTCAGAAGTTTATAGAATCTTAGGAGAGTCGCATTATTGCTCGAATCACCTAATGAAAACTCCCCTTCTGAGCCACTTCGGACTATCCCCCCTCCCTTCAACGACCTCAGTTGCTATAGGTAGGATGACACTTACCTTTCCATATAACTTTCTCCCTGCATTATTCATCTTTCTCACCAATACATTTTGCAGATAATCTAATGCAGGACGCTTTGGTAAAAGGAGAAGAGATTGAGGCTGCCAAGAAGAAGAAGGCCTCAACCAAGAGGGGTAAATTGGTGGCAGCTCCTTCTTCTCCTCAGAAGAAACTGTGACTCGTTAAGAAAGGAGCCCCGAGTTCATCTTCTCTTCCCCCTTCCTCTTAGGTCAGCACTTTGGTTGCGATCCTTAACCATCTGACGAGGAGAAAGGATATTACCTTATCCGTCCCATCTTCATCTCCTCAAGGAGGGGACTCTCCTTCCCATTCTCCTAACTCATCCCCCCCTTCACATGATTCTCCTTTGCCTTCCCGAACCGAGTCCATCTCTGCTCCTATTCCCTACGACACACTTACTAATCCCGCCCCTCTTCAGCGCATCGGACCCACGCTTCCCTCCGAAGGAGAGGATCTTCCCCTTCTGACCCCCTCAAGGGCTACATTGGGGTCTTTGCTGCAGATCCGCCACCCTTCAGAGGTAAAATTTTTCAACCAATCAGGCGTGCAAGGTCCTTATGAACAAGTAAGCAAATTGCTGGCTGAGGTACCTACTGCCCCCTTCTCCTCTTTACTGTACGTATCTCTGTGTGTTAGCATATACTGATAGTGCTTTCTTTCCTCTAGGCCTCAACCCAGCATAGCAAAATGTTAGTTCACCTGGCTCAATTTCAGTCCAGCATAAAGGCACGCCACCTCGCCTCTCTAGTGCAACAGAAGCAACTCGTTCGGTAGTTGAGCGAGAGAGAAGAGAAAGAATCTGACCTGAGGGGCCAATGTGAAGATGCTATGACACAATTGGCCCTGGTCCAAAGTGAAAAGGAGGAGCTTCAGCGAAGGAATGAAGACCTCAAACAGCAAGTTTTCCTCCAATCTAGCGAATTACAGCAGGTGGATATCCTCGCCCATGAACTAACAGAGTTTAAGGGGCAGCTTGGGGACGCCATCATTAAAGCCGCCGATTCTTCGACTGCTATCGAACAACTCCAGCAAGAACGCCAACTGCTTCGACAGGAACGCCACGCCTGGGAAGCCACTAGAAAATCTTGCATAGAGAAGTGCCAAGAACTCTCCTCCATGGTGGTTGCTCTTCCTCAAGCTCTGTCAGCAGCGGCTCGACAACAGTCTGCCCTTCATAAAGAATACTCTGAAGCCCTTTCAACTCTGGGACGACAAGCCATACAAGCAGCCACTGAGAAGGATGCCTTGGCGGCCCAGCTGATGTTGGTGCAATCGGCCCAGGTTGACTCGAGTTTGACTCGAGCAGTACCTTGATAGTATTTTGATGATAGACAAAACTTATGACATGGGATTGTCATGGGAAAGTCCAACATGGGGTTGGCATGGAAAATCCAAGCATGGAGCTTGGTGTGGAAGTCCAAGGGGGAAGCCTTGGCATGGGAAAGTCCAAAGCATTGCGAAGTCGTGCGCTTGGTGCTTGGCATGGGAAAGTCCAAAGCATTGCGAAGCCGTGCGCTTGGTGCTTGGTGAGAAATGCATTGCGAAGCCGTGTGCTTGGTGCATTTGGGAAGTCTTGAGAACTTGGCAAGTTCACTAGGCTCAGGTCCTTGAGTCGGTGAAGAATGACATTGCGGTTGGCGGCTTGGTGCATCAGGGACCACCGGACGGGAGCGAATGGAGTGAGCCCAAAGGGAAGCATACTTCAAGAGCATGAGACGCCGAAGGCGATGGCGCTATAACCCGCGATAGCGCTGGGCCATGCATCCGAGGACGAGGCCGAGGGAAGAGCTTGTGGGGAACTCCATGAGGGATAAGGTGGATTTGGCCAAGTGGGCTAAGATTGAGTGTTTCCGACGCCAAACAACTTTGTGTTTGAGGTTTGTCGACATCGGGCCGACGATATAGGTGCCGCCGATCGCTTCTAGGTCGATGGATTCAACCGTTGTTCGATTGACAACTGTTCCGGCCGATTACCGACCGCCGAGGGAGGGCTACGATCGTTAGAGAATCACCGACCGCCGAGGGATGATAGCTTGATCGATGACACGCGGCACGGGCACTGAATGGAGTCGAGCTCGCCAGCACTCGACTGATGGATGATCAGTCGACTGATGTGTGATCCATTGGAACTTAACCAACGTAGATCCGCCGCCAGAGACAACGGCCACGGGACTACCGATCCGATGGTCACGACTACCGATCGATGGGCGTGAAATCAGCTTGATGCAGGTTATAAAAGGAGCTCGAGTTGGAGGATTTCGCCATGGTTTTTGTGGAGCTATTAGAGGGGAATTGCTGCTGCATTCCAGTCCTTCAAGAGCCAATCAAAGCAAGTAACAAATAAGTGATCAAAAGCAATCGGTGAAAAGTGTTTCTTTTGTATTGTATTTGTATTATTGTTTGTATTTGTATATTACTGTTGTAATTGCTTGTGAGAGGTTTCTCCACCTCCGACGTGTAGTCGAGAAGGAGTTTAGTTAGTGTCGTGCGCATAACTAGAGCTCGGTGAGCTTGCCCGTGGAGTAGGAACCATTTGGTTCCGAACCACGTATATCTTGTGTTGTGTGATTGTGTATTGTTGTTAGTTTCATTATTATTGTTATTCCGCTGCGCTAACAACAATCGTAGACAAGCAACGCAACGAGAACGAGTAAATTACGACATCCAACGAAAGAGGGCTATTCACCCCCCTCTAGCCGGCCGTCCCGATCTCCCAACAAGTGGTATCAGAGCTGAGGTCGCTCTTCAAGGACTAACCGCCGAGAGAGCACTACAAGATGGCTGGCTACAACCTCCAACCACCAAAATTCGAAGGAGATTTACTATGGTGGAGAAGAAAAATGGAGGTATACCTAGAAACCGATTTTGATTTTATGATTATTATAGAAAACGGTTTTGAAATGCCTAGGGACAAGTACAACAAGCCAATTGAGAAGTCAAAATGGGCGCAAGACCAAATCAAAGACTTCAAGACAAATCTCAAGGTAATCAAGTTGATTAGTGATTTGTTACCTAACACTATTTGGTCTAGATTGGGTGATTATAGGGATGCAAGGGAATTATGGAATAAGGTAATGAAATTCCAAGAAAATTCCCAATCGGCACAAGTAGAGGAGAATGCCGAAGAAGAATCACCATCCACTTTTGAAGATGTGGATGACTTGGTGGAGACCTCCACCTCTAGCGTTGAGGGGGAGGAAAGGATTTCAATTCCGGACCAAGATCAAAATTAAGCTTTTACCTCCGAAAGAAGTGAAGAGGCCTCCACCAACTCCCTAGGTAACTCAAGTGTTGTTATTTTAAATAAAAAACACATAATATGCTTTGAGTGTAGGGAGAAAGGGCATTACAAAAGCAAATGCCCTAAATTGGCTAAGAAAACCAAGGCTAATAGGGAAGCCATCCCTAAGTCTAGCCATGGTATGTGTTTAGTGGCTAACACCTCAAAGAAATCAAATGTAGTCACTAAGAAGGTCAATGGAGGAGTCACCTCTAGAGTTGACCCAAGTAAGACCCAAAAGACTATGGTTTCAAAACCTAAAAGGGTCATTAGGAAGGTATCTAGGGAAGTTATCCCTAGGGAATACCTTGTTAACCCAAGGAGCTCCAATAGGTATTGGGTTCCTAGAAGCGTGATCGATTCACGCTAAATGGGTTAGGGTGTGTCAACCCTAAGTGGATGGGTGGTTAAGCTAGCCATTGTGAGTTGACACATTAGGGTGTGCCAATATGGTTTGAGAAGTTAAAAATGATTTAAATTGGCACAATTAGGTCTTAGAGGTATTGGTGTGCCATTTTGGGTTTTTGGCACACTAGGGAAATGAATGGTTTAAGGCAAAGTGAATTTAATCCCTAGAAATGGAAAATTGATTTTAACACTTAGGTATTTTATACCTTAGTATATTTTTCTTGCCATGCTTTATTTGCCTTGCCATGTCATGACATCATTCTCATTTTATCTATAAAAATGTCATGATCATGTTTAAAGTTATGTTTAGGTGTCATGAATGCTTAGTTCTCATTCACATGCCATGACATCATGATATTGGCATATGTTTTTATCTAAATCATATTTATGCCATAATCATATCATGCATTAAATAAAATGAAATTAAGGACTATGGCACAATTTGAAGGGAATCAAATTATGTTGCCTTAGAAATATGCATGAGAACATAAAGAACAAAAAACCCACATCTCACTAAGATATTTGACTTGTATGTGTTTTACACATCTAGATATTGGTGAGATGTTTAGGAAAAACAAAATAAAGGTTTGAAAAACATTTTGAAAACATTTTGAAAAACCTTGGCGAAGCTTATCTTTTGATTGCTATCACCATTGAATGGGATGATACAAAGATGGCTCTTTATTGAAGCTTTTCTTAAATTTTGAACTTTGTATCAATCTCCTAATTTAATGGGTAAAATAAATTTCCAATATTTTTCACCCATAGTGTTTAGGATAAGTATTATACGTATGCATTTTCAAGATTTTTAAAATTACGTATATTTACTTATGGATTTCGAAAATCCATTTCTGAAACTGAAAATCGAGACGATTATCAATCGATTACTGAATGTCACGATCGATGGTAAGTCCAATGATCGGTATCGACGGAGTCAATCGCACAGCCGATTTCGGGTAAACTTGATAGTTAGACCCATGTTTAGCCACGTTTTGGTCCCCTAACCACTCCTAACCCTAGGATATGCTTGGGAGAGCATTAGAAAGGGTGGAAATCCATTGTATATGGATTAGGAGTTGGGTTGAGGGTGAGTATCAATTTTAAGGTGGAAGAGAGTTCATTGTTGAACTTTGCCTTAATTTTGATTTGGTTAATGTTCCTATTGGTTTAGGGACTCTCCAAGGACATTGTTGGTGCAATGGTCAAGGGGGAGCAAGCCTCTAGGGGGAGGTATCCATCATGGGAAGATGGATGTGTATTTCCTCATGGGAGGAAAATTGGGTTGCCTCTCTTTAAGTGATATGGGATCACTAGAAAGATTGTATGCATGTGTTCCTCCAAGGGAGAGATATAAGATCTCATTGGAATATGAGACATTCATACCCTTGGGGAGGACCTTTTTGATGTAATGTCAAAAAGGGGGAGATGTTACCAAGTTACCAATTAGGGTTCGTTGGAATTCTCATTGGGATATGAGAATTGCCAATATGGGAGAATTGGTAGACTTGAGATGGTAGTTTTGTCAATCATCAAAAAGGGGGAGATTGTTGGTGCAATCGGCCCAGGTTGACTCGAGTTTGACTCGAGCAGTACCTTGATAGTATTTTGATGATAGACAAAACTCATGACATGGGATTGTCATGGGAATGTCCAACATGGGGTTGGCATGGAAAATCCAAGCATAGAGCTTGGTGTGGAAGTCCAAGGGGGAAGCCTTGGCATGGGAAAGTCCAAAGCAATGCGAAGCTGTGCGCTTGGCATGGGAAAGTCCAAAGCATTGCGAAGTCGTGCGCTTGGTGCTTGGCATGGGAAAATCCAAAGCATTGCAAAGCCGTGCGCTTGGTGCTTGGTGAGAAATGCATTGCGAAGCCGTGCGCTTGGTGCATTTGGGAAGTCTTGAGAACTTGGCAAGTTCACTATGTTGGGTTTCCGGCACCGCGGCGGCGTGTGTGTGTTCGATCATGTTTCGTAAACATAAACACAGTGGAAGCAATAAAAATAATAAATACTCCTATTTATTACAACACACGCATGCATATTACAACAAGTGTAGACATAACCATAAATTTAAATTTGCAATAAAAGGAAATTTATCTACGTTATACCTTTCGTATGACGTGTAGCGGGAACGGCATCAACCGGAACGATCCTCGCTAGAATCGTCTCTATCCGTATCCACGCCGAGTTCCTCGGGATGACTTCGCTAAGCCACGAGCTTCATCTTCGTACGGGTTACTAGCCTCGTGTTGAAGACGACGTGATCGAGAGATGATCACGATCCGAATCCAAATTCGGATCCAAAACGAGTCCTCAAAACTCGCTTCTCCGGAGAGGTATTCGTCAACCGATTGACGAATCCTTGTTCCACCACCTCAGAGGATTACCGGAGATCGAATCCCCGGTAAGTTATCCACTGTCGGAGCTCTAACCGTCATCCAAACGACGCCCGACGAGGAGAAGAAGCTGTCCGAAAACCGACTTGGTGGAGGAGTAGGCGCCGCCAAAACAAGGAAGCCAAGTGCTCACCTTTTCACCGAGGCCTAGGAAGATCACCGGAGGGTCGCCGGAGGATCACCGCTGAAGCTTGGTCGCGGCAAGGAGCCGGACGCGGCAAGACAAGGCCGGGCGGCCAAGGAGCTAGCACACCTAGGTTGGGCGGCACAACTAGGTTGGGCGGCAACTCCAACTAGGGTTTTTGGATTAGGGCTTAATTATCCATTAAGCCCTCTTTTATAGAGAACTAATTCTCTTAATGGTTATTGGATCATAACCATTAGGCCCGTTAACCCGCTCCATTAAGATAAGTTAAAATAAACCAAACCATGATGGTTTATTTTAAGTTAAAACGAATCGAACCAACTTTTGGTTCATTCGTTTAAAATAAACCAAACCCTTTGGTTTATTCTCCTCCATTGGATTAGAACCAAACCATTTTGGTTTATCCATTATGTCTTCATAAGACTCGGCCCATCCACGCTTCCATTGCGACTGAAACGATTTCATGCTCGTTTTATGTTTGGTCCAACCAAACTTAGTTTCTCTCGGTCTGAGAATCTTATTCTCAAGCTCGTTTTAAATCCTTTGGATTACGCTCGTTGTGCGTGTGACCAAATAGGTTCTCGGTTTATGTTGGCCGTCTATAATTAACCATTAATTATAGAATGATCATGAGTGGCACCTAGTAGTACATCATGATCCCCAATTAACCGAAAAGATCAACGGTTGATCGAACTATTTCAAACCCTTCAAGACTCGAATGATTCGTGCCCCATTCCCTTCACTCATCTTATACCCACTTGGTTCAGGACATGGTCTATTGTGTCAGTCCCCACTAGGCTGACTACGTCACACCTAGCCCAAGTATCATTTGCTCGTCCTACGGATTCTAGTTACTGCACATGTATCGAAGAGTACTTTACTCTAAACATGTAATGCTTTGGCCAAAGACTTTAGTAACAATCCGACGAGAGGTCATGGGTATACATCTCCTCGCAAGGAGTGGTGAATCCTTTATAGGTTATTCAAACACCTTCGATTACTTCGACTTATACCCAATCATCCCGGGTCCACATCTCCTTAGAGATGTTTGCTTAAGATGTCAAAGCATAAGTCTCGATGATCAAGATGACTTGAATACCGCAAGTCAAAGGAACATCGCACTTAAGCCACAGTAAGAACTTCATTGACATATCTATATATGCAGAGAACCATATGAAGTCTTACGGCTGGTCACTCCAATGAACTAGTTACCATAACTAGCATCCACGATCAACTCCGGACATCACAATGTCTCCAGCCAGTGAGAATCAGCTGCTTGGATACACCAAGGAGTATACCTCGTGCTAGTCTCGACAGAATTGATGGTGTCCAAATCCATCAATTCATCGACTAGGGATAATTCCGATACATCACAATTACACATGTAGAGATACTCACTAGGTGTGATCCAATCACAAATTCTCTCATGCTGTGAATCGCATCGTGGGCATTCAGTAAATGAGTTTAAGATCCAATCAAATACATGAAACATGTATACTCAAATAGTGAATCTTCATTTATCATATAAATGGTTCATACATAAGGCGATTGCCTTAGGACATCTCTCATATATTACTAACAGACTCCCACTTAGCCTAATGCCAATCGCTACGGTATCCAATACCATAATATCGAACATGACCCTCAAACTTATTTTGAGGTAATGCCTTAGTCAAAGGATCCGCTAAGTTCCTTTCAGTGGGAATTTTCTCGATTTGTATTTCGTTCCTACTGATGATCTCTCTGATAAGATGATAGCGGCGAAGCACATGTTTGGATCATTGATGAGACCACATCAAGTTCATAGATGAACTTCTTGATCCAAACCGCTTCCTTTGCTGCTTCCAAAGCTGCAACGTATTCTGCCTTAGTGGCAAAAACCACTATAGTGTCAAGCTTGGAACCTTTCCAACTTATTGCGCCTCCATTCTAGGTGAATACATACCCAGACTGAGACATGGAATCATCCTTGTAAAATACCAGAAAAAAAATAATAAAATAAAATAAAATATTCCTTGTTAATTGATAAAAATATCTTGTAGAATTTTTCAGGAGTTTTTAGAAATTTTTCTGGAATTAATTGGAGTTCATATGATTGATTAGGAGGAGGATTAAGGTTTAAATAGATGATTGAATTAGACTTGAGCTAGCTCAATCATTTGATCGATTTTTAACACTCGAACTCAAACCTGATTTCGGTTATTTTTCTCGGTCCGATCGACTTCTCCCCTATTTCTCTCGATCGCCCGTTCCTCCTCTTCCCATTTGCGATCCTCCACGCGCCGCCGGCTTGCTCCGTCGCCGCCGCCGCGAGAGATCTTCGCCGCCATACCGCCAGTGCCGCAGCCAAGATCACGCGCCGCCGCTTACGCCGCTGGTGCCCTTGCGCGCCGTCGAATCGCGACCGTCGCTCCACTCACCGTCGTCGCGCCTCCATCATCGCCTCCTCGCACGCCTCGACCACGCCAGCCGACGATTTGCCATTCGCCCGCCGCGCTGCCGCTTGCGCGTCGGCCGGCAACCGCGATCTTCGCACACTTGCCGTCCATAGCTGCATCTCCGGCCACGCATGATCCGCTAGCCGGCACCCATTGGCGACCATGGCCAGGCATGTGAGCACCACCGTCGACTCTTTCTTCCCGATTTCATTGCTGTTGATTCCTCCGAACTCGATTTCTAGGGTTGGATCTCCGTCGCCCTCTACTCCGCCACTGTGGATTTGCTCCTTGCCATCGCATAAACTCCATCGCTTTCGTGGATTGCCTCCAAGGTCGCCGCACATCCAATTGGGTGAAGACTTTGTATGTCGGATCCGTGAGGATTTCACCCAAATTCTGATTGATCCAGTTGTGAATGTCTATGTTGGGATCAAGGAACTGGGCTAGATAAACTAGGATTGGTAGATCAATGTTGGAATTCATTTCCAATCTGATTGTTGGATTCAGATCTGATGAGGATCAAGAAGTTGAACAGATGGAAACAAGGCTTGGTAAGTAGAGATTTGATTGTTCATAGTTGTGTATCAATTTAATTTAGTAAACTGATCTGGATATGTCATTATTGGATTATATTGGTAGTTAGTGGAGACTAGGGTTCTTCTGATTATATTGGTATTCTACGGTTTCAGGACTTTGATATGAGGCTGGTTCACGGATGTGGAGACAACTTGTATTCTCGCATAAGTCTCAAAATAGGTGGGTAATTTCCTACAGTCCGTAGTTGTATTTCATTCAGATTTAGTCAATTATATGAGCATGTTAGGTGTTCATATTACCTTGACCCTGTTCTTTTTATCGTATGCTTGATCCTTTATCCGTTGACTATTAACTCCTTGCTGCTATCATGTTTATGTTACCATGATTAGGAGTTATACATATAGATGATGTAAATAACTTAGAATTTGATTAAGTTAAATACAAGTAGTAAAGTCCGGATGACAACCTGATTGTAAATTGGGCAAAAAGGTCATCCGTAGATAGATAATGACTTTAACCTAGGGTTAGTTCTAGTACCCTTAGGTTGTATGTTACCACCGAACATGTGTTGTGTAAATGGTCAGAGGAATGATACTTAGGGTATCGCTACGGACCGGTGGTCCTAGCTTGTTATAATCAGATGAGTACGACTCTCTACAGGATAGAGAGTGCGTCGAGTAGATTAGTATGACTCTCTACAGGATAGAGAGTATTATGATCTGAGTACCACGACTCTCAGGATAGAGAGTGCGTCGAGTAGATTGGTATGACTCTACAGATAGAGAGTCTATGGTGATGTCTCAGATGTGAGACATTGCATTCATGCATTTACATGCACGCGACGAGGTCTCCCTTGTGGTTGAGAGGGTCGTCATACGCCTCCTCCACGGTTACTCATAGGAGGAGTAAGCGGTGTGAGGGCGAGCATTGAGGTGCCGACTCTACCACTATAGGCGGTGGTAGTTGGATTAGCGTGTCGAGTCCTGCGTGTGGTACTCGACCACTCATGGGTAGTAGTATCGTGAGTGACGACAGGACCCCATCGTAGCTTGCTCTTTACGCTTATATGCTACTCGATCATACTGCCCACTCGGCCACTCGAGAGTAGTGGTTGGTGTTGAGTTGGGACAGTTGTCATGCTCGAGACACCGAGGCCACCGGGTCGTAGCTTTAGGGTGAGCTTTAGATGGCCACATGACCATAGCCAGATCTCGATGGCGCTTTGCATATTACCATATATATATACATATATGCATGTATATATATATATATGGATGGTTGAGATTAATATATATATAGATACAGTCTATATATATATGATTATTGTGATGTTGCATTTGTTTGTACTATGCTTGCTGCATTTGGGTGGACATCATATTCATGCATGTTTCTTGCATATGTTATACAGTTGTATCAGATATTGATATGTGTTGGATAGACCATAGATAACTTGACCTGTAGCTAGAGTATATTTTGAGTCGATCTACTATTCCTGATATATATATATATATATATATATATATGTGTTGGATATATGTTCAGGTTGGATCAGAGTAGCGTAGCAGACTTCAGGTATGTCTGCATTTTATGTTGTTCATTCCTAGACGTATATGCTTGTATTTATATACTATGCTGATATACATTTTGTACATCTAGATTATGTTGTCGAAATACATGTGATATTACATATATACATGTTTTCTATTACCTGCTGAGTTTTACTCACCACCCCGGACTCGGGTTTTCTGCCTGTAATGTAGCAGCGACCGTGATGGACTTGGAGCACCGCTGGCTGGCATCATCTCATCTCAACTCCGAGAGTCCGGATTTTGGTGTTCTCATTGTATTCCGTTATGGATTTGTTTTATGTGATGATTGTAGTTGTGACTATTGATGTTGTACCCTTTTCTTCCTTTCTGGTTTTATTGTGTCTTGAGTCGGTGTTAGTCATACCGGTATGCTGTGTGTTGTCGTTTGTTGATTGTAGTATGTTTCTGCTGTGCCTTGTGTAGTTTTTTTTTGTTTTCATACATATGTATTGTTGTTATTGTGGGCCTACGGGCCTTGTATTAACCCGAAATGTTGCCACGTACAGGGGAGGTGCCGTCCGTTTGATTTTCGGCTCGGTATGCTCTCGAGGCATGACAACTTTAGTGGTATCAGAGACAGGTTCTGCGATGCCATGTTATGTTGTTTTTGAGTCGAGTCTTGGATTCTCGGGAGTCGATTTATTCGGTTTTGGTTTTTTTTGAGATGAGATGGATGGGGCTCGAGCTCCAAGCAAAGACGAGGTAAGAATTCTGAAAAACTTATGGTTTAGTAGATATCTATCTAAACTTGATCAAGAGGGTGTATACAATAGAGTTATGACACTGTGTAGACTTTTAGTAGGGTCGCCCACCGAGAGGGCGACCAACCGGAGTTACCTTAGTGTTTATACTCCCGCTTTATTGCCTATACATTTAGATGCTTATAACAGGAATAACTCGTAGTTTGTTGGTTATTGTTCAGAATCGTGGTATGTATTGACCAAACGACACTGTTAAGTTTGTGAGTCTTGAACTGTGTTAAAAGGTGATTTACTTTTGAGGGCCGTCGATACCGAAGTGAAAACAGGGGCCAAGTCGTCACATTTATTATGGAAATCAGAGACTACAGTCTTAGAGATTTCCACTAACTGTGCTAGTCGGATCATTACCTGTGGGTAATGAACAGACTTGTAGACTATTATTGATGCAGATAGCGGAAGGCTAGGTTATGGAGTTTCATAGGGATTTTATCCCTGAGTTGTTCGTACTGAGTTGTATAACTTTGAGAGTACTTTTAAGTACTTACTCATGTTATACCGAGAAAGTAGAGTTATTTGCATACCATTATCGGGGTTAAGCCGGTATTTGGTGATAAATGCAGAAAATAATCTTCGGGAAATAATATATCACTTGATCATGGATTAGTGATGTTGAAAGAGTGTATTTCCCCGTGTCACTTTTAGTGACACATTGTAAGGAATTCTTGAGCTTCAAGAAAGGGTGATCGGTCAAGATAGTGTCGTGCGAGTCGTGAGACTTGCAGAGGTTACGACCACCTAATAGCTCAAGAAGATAAGTGGATGATTTAAGCCATCCAGAGTTATTGGCTTATAGTTGGATTAGGATGCCGGGATCTTCTACCAGATCCTACCGGAAGACGTTGGATTGAGACGGGAGTTTAAAAAGTGACTCCGTACAAGAGTTTAAGAGTTGGAGACCAGTAGACAACTATTGCAGGTCAACTGATTAGAGTCAGAAGTCTCCGACTATTGGATAGAAGGAGGAAGATCGGAGTTATAGGCTTTGAGCTATTTTCCGATTATAGAAGACCAATCGCAAATCATCAGAAGGTTCTTGTGGATATCAGCAAAATCAGAACAAAGACTCCGAAGGGATTGTGTGCGTGCAGTGCAGATCATGAAGACACGTGAAGCCAGAATATCTATTGGAGCAGTTCAGCTGTTGCTATTTATGAGCAACCAGTACAGTGGAGGTGTACCTTGAAGATTCAGTTGAAGACTACCAATGACGTTCCAGGAGGATGATGCACCGTCTCGACAGCAGAGATCAACACAGAAGATTGGGTTATCTCAACAGCAACAACCTACTACCTCAGACGTGGTCGAAGTTCCTTGATACTACCCTTCAGCAAAGATCAGCACAGAAGCAGCATCCGCAGAAGACATCGTAGAAGATTCATGCAGACAACAACAACAGTTACCTCCAGACGTGTTTTGCTTAGTACATAAGAGAGAGTATACGACAAAGGTCGTATCTATTTATTCTCTGATTGCAGGCTCGTAGGATTAAGTAATGTGATCAGATGATCTAGTATGATCCTCAGATCATTCATCGCAGAAATGTGACCGCTTTGTCGTGGATGTGGATCGATCTTTCTCTTCTTGGAGAAAGGCGAGACCTGTGGAGCCTTTTGGATCGGATCAGCAGATATTTGATCGTTGTGGTATTACTCTAGTTTTACCCTGGGTTAATATATTGAGAGATGCTTGTAGTTGCTGTATACGATATCTAGAACATTCTCAGTTGGATTAGAAGGGTCCTTTACATCGACTTGTGGGTCGGTGGTATCTCTACCATCTGGTGAGATGAGGATCAACAATTAAGAAGTCAAGGGATGCCCTTAGACTCTGATAGTCATACTTTTACTGTGGACATATCCTTACGGATGGTCAAATTGCAAGTATGGTACGATATGCTGAGGTGCGTATAATCTGAGAGTATTCGGATGTAATTTCGGATGAAATCCAAGGCTTGCCGTTGCTTAGGCAAGTGGAGTAGGCGTTCGAAATGATTGCAAAAATAGTCCGGTATCGAAGATCCTATACCGGGGGATAATTTAACTGGTATCAGTGTTGTTAAACACTATGGAAATTGGAAGAATGTAAGTTGTGATTATAGGAGATGTTGGAGGGGATATTTATCTATCCCAAAGATTCCTCCTTGAGAAGATCCTAACTCTTTGTTTAAAGAGAGATGGACCTTTGAAGGTATGCATCGATTATCGATGATGGAATACAGTAGTTGTCATGATAAATATCCTTGTTGTGGATAGATGATCTATTTAGATCAGCCAAAGACACCTGTGTATACTCTAAGGTTGGTTTACGACTGGAGTACTGATATTGTAGTGACATGATGTCATACGATTATCATTGTTGATGTAATGATTAATATATATCATCAGCTTAGAGTAAAGGGGATGCAGGTGTGTAGATACGCCAATTTCATACTTGGTATGAATTTTTATGAGTTTTGATAAAGTTGTTAGACTAATTAACGATTTAGTCACCACTGGATTTAAGAATCGTGTATCTTGGACACGATTGGATCAGTTGGTATTTGTTGGAGTTGCGTAACCTGGCCACTGTTGATTGTAGTAGTTGGAGTTGCGCACTCGACCATCGTAGATGGTGGTTTTCCTTGTATGTTTTGGTTAGTACTGTAGATGTGGATAGAATGTTTGTCATTACTATACCACAGACTTGTTTGACAAAGGTGATGATGGAAATCATTTAGTCAGAAGCTGGTGAAACCAGTTTACATGACCTAGATGACGGTTAACTTTTACACAAGTATTAGTTAATCCTTCTGGAATAGATAAAAGGATGATGTACGCAGATGCGTCGTTTTAGGGATCGGAGCGAATCCGATACAGTTGCATAAGACGTATCTTATGCTTACGACAGTTAAGAAACTACGAGATAGTCTGTCATATACATGACGTGACTTTAGTAGTTATTATCTGGATTTGTAGTTGTATGGAGCAGAAGTGCTCATTGAATTTAACAAGCTACTGGGTAGCTACAATAGAGTTGCTGGAGCGCGAACAGTTGCAACAATTGCAACAAAGGAGATTGATTGCTATAGTCTTCCATGCACTTACAGCGTGTGTGGAGTGTATCTTGGATGATTGATGGATTTCTCTTTTGAGAAAATAACTCGCCTCCGATAAGGATAGTGGGTTCCAGAGTTGCAGTGTTTAAGAAAGAGTTGCTACAGAAAGCACATCATTCGAGATGGGCTATATACCTTGGTGGTACTCAGATGTACCAAGAGTTGAACATTTATACTGGTGGAATGGTATAAAGAGAGTTATAGCAGATTTTGCTGCTCGATGTTTAGTATGCCAGTAGGTGAAGGCTGAACATCAGAAACTCGCTGGATTGCTCTAGAAAATTTCGATTCCGGATTGAAAGTGGGAGCATATCACGATTGATTGCGTTACGGGATTGTCTAGAACCCGTAAGGGACGTGATGCGATTTGGGTGATCATGGATCGACTAACCAAATCAGCTCACTTCCTTCCTATTCGTGGGTCGTCCTCGTTGGATCATTCGGCAGAGTTGTATTGTCGAAAGATTATGAGATCGCGTGGGGTACTTTTAAGTACCATATCGGATATAGATTCATGATTTATCTCGCGATTTTTGGCAGAGTCTGCACTAGGCGATGGGCATAGAGCTTCGGCTTAGTGCAACGTTTTCATCCACAGACAGATGAACAGTCTGAGTGTATCATTTAGACGTTGGAGGATCTATTCAGATCTTGTGTCGTGGATGATGGACTGTAGCTTTTTACTTTACCTCCGACACTTGCGTGTGTTCACCCGTATTTCATTTTTCTATCTTTGGAAAATACGTGTCGCGATCCGACCATGTTCAAAGAGGTTCCGATTCTACCTCGCCTAATGCGCTTACGAGGAGATTTCGGCATATTCTGGTCGCAACGAGGCCGCAGTAACAAAACCATCCGACTCATAAAGGTTGGATGACGGCATCATATTGATGAGGAGGCTACTTGGGAGCTGGAAGACACTATCCGGGCTCGATAGTCTTATTTGTTCACTTGAAGAATGTATGTGGTCCTTTCGGAAACTTGCTTAAAGTAATTTTTGCATGTTAGTACGAAATTTGGGGACCAAATTTTTTATAAGTGGGGGAGAATGTAAAATACCAAAAAATAAAATAAAATAAAATAAAATATTCCTTGTTAATTGATAAAAATATCTTGTAGAATTTTTCAGGAGTTTTTAGAAATTTTTCTGGAATTAATTGGAGTTCATATGATTGATTAGGAGGAGGATTAAGGTTTAAATAGATGATTGAATTAGACTTGAGCTAGCTCAATCATTTGATCGATTTTTAACACTCGAACTCAAACCTGATTTCGGTTATTTTTCTCGGTCCGATCGACTTCTCCCCTATTTCTCCCGATCGCCCGTTCCTCCTCTTCCCATTCGCGATCCCCTCCACGCCGCTCGCCGCGCTGCTCCACGTCGCTCGCCGCCGCGAGAGATCTGCCGCCGCCCCTTCGCCGTAGCCATACCACCATTGGGTCGCCCGCGCGCGACCTCGGCATCAGCGGCTGCGCCACTCACCGTCGTCGCGCCTCCATCACTGCCCCTCCCTCGCACGCCCGACCACGCTCAACCGTCGATTTGCCTCCGCTGCAGTCATCGCCCACGCGCCGCTGCCCTTGCGCGTCGGTCGGCAACCGCGACCTTCGCACACTTGCCGTCCATAGCTGCATCTCCGGCCACCGCAGTCGCCTAGCCGCGACACCAGCCGACCATGGCCAGGCATGTGAGCACCACCGTCGACTCTTTCTTCCCGATTTCATTGCTGTTGATTCCTCCGAACTCGATTTCTAGGGTTGGATCTCCGTCGCCCTCTACTCCGCCACTGTGGATTTGCTCCGGCTGTCACTGTTGCAGTCGAAACTCCATCGCATGTTCTGTGGATTGCCTCCAAGGTCGCTGGCACATCCAATTTCTGGGGTGCTTTGAAGACTTTGTATCGGATCCGTGTAGGGATTTCACCCGAATTAATCTGATTGATCCAGCTGTGAATGTCTATGTTGGGATCAAGGAACTGGGCTAGATAAACTAGGATTGGTAGATCAATGTTGGAATTCATTTCCAATCTGATTGTTGGATTCAGATCTGATGAGGATCAAGGAGTGGTGAATCCTTTATCGGCTATTCAAACACCTTCGATCACTTTGACTTATACCCAATCATTCCGGGTCCACATATCCTTAGAGATGCTTGCTTAAGATGTCAAAGCATAAGTCTTCATGACCAAGATGACTTGAATACCGCAAGTCAAAGGAACATTGCACTTAAGCTACAGTAAGAACTTCATTGACATATCTATATATGCAGAGAACCATATGAAGTTTTACAGTTGGTCACTCCAATGAACTAGTTACCATAACTAGCATCCACGATCAACTCCGGACATCACAATGTCTCCAGCCAGTGAGAATCAACTGCTTGGATACACCAAGGAGTATACCTCGTGCTAGTCTCGATAGAATTGATGGTGTCCAAATCCATCAATTCATCGACTAGGGATAATTCCGATACATCATAATTACACATGTAGAGATACTCACTAGTTGTGATCTAATCACAAATTCTCTCATGCTGTGAATTATATCGTGGACATTCAGTAAATGAGTTTAAGATCTAATCAAATACATGAAAACATGTATACTCAAATAGTGAATCTTCATTTATCATATAAATGGTTCAAACATAAGACGATTGCCTTATGACATCTCTCATATATTACTAACATAGAGGAGGGATGAATAGCCTCTTTTCATTTCTACAATTTCGTTAGCGGAAGCAAAAACTTAATATGAAATTAAAATAAAAGAGTACAAGCACTAACAAGAGTGTTTAACGTGGTTCGGAGATTATGCTTCTACTCCACGGTAATCCGTAAGACGGATCAACCCTAACAAGTCTTCACTAAGAACTCCTTTTGATGATCACACCAAGGTGGAGAAGTCTTCTTTACAATGCACTCCTCTTCTTACAAATGATAGAAGTGAGAATTAGAGAAGAGGAGATTAAAATACAATAGAAAGCTTGAGAAGACTTGGAGAGCTTGAGAGTATAGTTAGGAATGAGAGCACTAGCCCTCTCTAGCTCACCAAGGTCTCTTTTTATAGAGAAGAGGCTTATTTTTCCGTTGGGACTGCAGCAGTCGACTATTACTATAGCTGACCGAATCCAATGGCTTCTGACAAGCCGGATCTGCGATCGTCACATCCCAATGAGATTCTGATCAGTCGACTGATAGAGCAATCAATCGACTGCTCCAAGCAATCAGTCGACTCAAAATATTTCTATGCCCGTGTTCACTTATAACAATCAACTGATGGTGGACCAGTCGACTATCAAACCCTAGCAGTCGACTGTTGGACCACAGAACTCAGTCGTAGTTAGTTGATTGACTTATCAGTCGATTGGGATAAAGCATCAGTCGACTGATACACTTCAAATATGATCAAATCATACATGAAATTAACTCCCTAGACCTAGACTCAACCTTCTAGCTCTTCCTTTAGCCTTGCGCCTCCAAGATCCCTCCGAGTTCGTGACTCCTTCATCCTTACGCTTGCTTCCAAGAGCTTCCCTCGGTTTCGTCATGTCTCGGGTTTCTCTTTTTGCCAAAGTCCGCTTGGACTTTATGCCGCAAAGACTGCATGCTTGGACTTACGCTGCCAATGTTAGAGTATTGGGAATACAATCAAAGTCCCACATTGGTAAGACATGGAAAAGATCATGTGCTTATAAGATGAAAAGATATCTCCATTGGGAAGAGGCCTTTTGGGTAAAGTCCAAAAATAAAACCATGAGGGCTTGGGCCCAAAGTGGACAATATTATGCCATTGTGGAGATATATGATTCTTATACGCACTAACAATTGATATCAGAGTCATGGTCCATGTCAAGCCATGAACCTCGATGAAAGAAGTTGAGCTCCCATGTCTGAATCAAGAGAACCAGACACTAGGCAAGAATTCCAGTTGGGTCGGGAGGACCGAACAATTGGCAGGAAGTCCAGTTGGGCCAGAAGGGCTGGACAATTGGCAGGAAGTCCTGCTAGGTCAGGAGGACCAGATAGTTGGCAGGAAGTCCTGGTGGGTTGAGAATCGGACATCAAGCAGAGGATGTCCTTCGAGGACAGATAGGCTTGAGGGGGGGGGGTCAATGTGGTCCTTCGTTTGAGGGGGGGATTGTTGGAGTATTGGGAATACAATCAAAGTCCCACATTGGTAAGATATGGAAAAGATCATGTGCTTATAAGATGAAAAGATATCTCCATTGGGAAGAAGCCTTTTGGGTAAAGTCCAAAAACAAAACCATGAGTACCAACAGCCAAGACCTTGCCTTTAAACTTCCTTGCCATGGTTCGCTTGGACTTTACACCGCCAAGGCTACATGCTTGGACATATGCTGCCAAGACCTTCCCTTGGACTTCTCTTGCCAAGATCACACTTGGACTTTCCTTTACCAAGTCTTCACACTTGGATTTTCCTGTCACTTAACATATTCACGATTAGATCACAAATATTTCCTAACTATAAATGATTATCCAAACATCAAAATACATAAATGCTTGGGGCATTGTTGCACCAACAATTTCTCCCTTTTTGATGATTAGCAATCATTTAAGTTAGGTCTTGAAATATGCACATAATAGAAACATCATATATCCCAATATGAAGTCCCCTTCTCCCCCTTTGACACACATCAAAAAGAGAAGGGCTTCACACAAGATAAGTTCATGAAAGAATTAAATTGGTTATGCCTTGAACTATAAGATAGATATAGGGCTCCCCCTTAATCCAAGACATAGTTCATGATGTGTAAAGAGCATGTTGAGCAAAGCATGAAACAATAGATAAGAGAATGTATCCTAACTTTGCACCAACAATAAACATAATATAGATTTTAGGGATGAAAAAGATTGCATAATAAAACTCCCCCTAAATCCATGCATCATTTAGTCTTACTCCCCCTTATTTGTTGTGCTTAACATACCATTGGGTTAGGGCGCCCAAAATTGGACTCAAGACAAGAGTTAAGACTGATTTTGCAAAAAAATCAGTATAGTAGTCGATTGAATCGAGGCAAATGACGCAACCCTAAAACGCCAAGTTCAGTTTTCATCCTAACTTAAATGCATTAAAAATTCAAGAAATATCAAAAATCACAAAATTTTGTGGACACATTTATAAAGTCATTACCTATCAAGCAAAAATAATTTGAAAAATATATATTTTTTAGATTTTGAAATTGATACAAATTTGAAAGCTAGCAAAAGCTTTAAGGTTTTTCAAAATTTTGTGCCGCTTTTGCTTAACAAATGAAAATTGTTTTTAAAAATATGATAAACATAGTTTAAATATATTTTATTTGACATTTCCAATCATGTTCTTAGAGATATATGCACATCAATTATACACAAGCCTTCCCAATGATTGGTCCAATAAAGTATCAATGTCTCTAGATGACATTTTGGTTCATAGTAATGCATCATAACAAGCATGATGAACCAAGTGCATCTTTCTAACATCTCACATAATGTCTAAGTGGCTCAATACAAAAATCATGGATTCTTAGGTGTTTTGTGAGATCCTTAGAGGTATAGTCCTAGGTTTTCTATAGGATCATGCAAACCTAAACCTCTACTCTACTAAGCACATTCCAAGTTCTCTCCTAAGTGATGAAAAATCAGCTTCGGGGAGAGCCTTGGTGAAAATGTCAGCAAGGTTGGACTTAGATTCTATGTAGTTGAGTTCAATGTCCCCGTTTTCCACATAATCTCTAATGAAGTGATGCTTCACTTTAATGTGCTTGGTCCTAGAGTGATGTACCGGATTTTTGGTCAAATTAATGGTACTCACATTATCACAATAAATCTTATTATTGGAATATTGTAGCTCATAGTCCTCTAGAGTGTGTCTCATCCAAAGCAATTGAGCTACACAACCACTCATAGCCACATACTCGGCCTCGGTGGTGGATAAAACAACACAAGGTTGCTTCCTACTACTCCAACTAACTAGGGAGGACCCAAGAAATTGGCATCCACCACTAGTACTCTTCCGATCCAACTTACAACTCGTATAGTCGAAATCAGTATACCCAACTAAATTAAAAGACTTTGTCCTATGGTACCAAAGTCCTACATTTAGTGTGCCTTTGATGTATCTCAAGATTCTCTTAACGACCACTAAGTGGGACTCTTTGGCACAAGATTGGTATCTTGCACACATACCTACCGCAAATAAGATATCATGTCTACTAGTGGTTAGGTATAATAGGCTACCAATCATACTCCTATAAAGCTTTAGGCCAATTGATTTACCTTCATGATCATTGTCTATTTTAGTGTTAGTTGCCATTGGGGTTGATACTACCTTAGCATTTTCCAAACCAAATTTCTTGATCATTTCTTTGGCATATTTGGTTTGGTATATGTGGATTCCCTCATTGGTTTGTTTGACTTGTAAACCTAAGAAGAAATTAAATTCTCCTACAAAACTCATTTCAAACTCATTTTCCATATTTTTTATGAAGTCTTGAAGGAGTTTATCATTTGTTGACCCAAAAATGATGTCATCAACATACACTTGGGCCACAAAGATATCCTTTGACTTTGACTTAATGAAAAGAGTTTGATCTACTTAGAAATTAGGAAAGAAGATAATCTTTCATACCAAGCCCGGGGAGCTTGTTTTAACCCATATAAAGCTTTTCTAAGCTTATATACGTGGTTTGGATAGTCTATGTTAGTGCCTATAAGAATCATATATCTCCACAATGACATGATATTGTCCACTTTGGGCCTAAGCCCTCTGGTTTTTATTTTTGGGCTTTACTCAAAAGGTCTCATACCAATAAAGATATCTTTTCATCTTATAAGCACATGATCTTTTCCATGTCTTACCAATGTGGGACTTTGATTGTATTCTCAATACTCCAACAATCTCCCTCCCCTCAAACGAAGGCCCACCTGGACCCCTCAAGTCTATCCGGCCCCTCAAGGACATCCTCTACTTGATGCCCGACATGGGAGCTCAACTTCTGCTCAAGGTTGACATGGAACATGGCTTTGATACTAATTGTTAGTGCCTATAAGAATCATATATCTCCACAATGACATGATATTATCTACTTTAAGCCTAAGCCCTCATGGTTTTTGTTTTTGGGCTTTACCCAAAAGGCCTCATACAAATGGAGATATCTTTTCATCTTATCTTTTCCATGTCTTACCAATGTGGGACTTTGATTGTATTCTCAATACTCCAACAATCTATACTCTCAAAACTGGGAGGTTGTTCTACATATACATCTTCCTTAATGAACCCATTTAGGAATGTTGATTTTACATCCATTTGATAAAGTTTAAATCTCATGTAAGAGACATATTCTAATAGGATTCTAATTGATTCTAACTTAGCAACCAGGGCATAGGTTTCATCATAGTCAAGTCCTTCAACTTGATTGAAGCCCCTTGCAGCTAACCTAGCCTTGTTTCTAGTTATGTTTCCTTGATCATCTAATTTATTCCTAAAGACCCATCTTGTAGTAACAATGGTACTTTCATTGGGTCTAGGGACTAGCTCTCATACTTGACTCCTCTCAAATTGAGTCAATTCTTCTTGCATTGCTAAAATTCAATCCGGATCAAGTAATGCATCATTGATTGATTTGGGCTCAATTTGTGAGATGAGAGCTACTTGACTAGTGGGAGCTCTATGAAAAGACCTAGTTCTAACTCCTTGAGATAGTTCTCCTATAACTTGGTCTAGAGGATGATTTTGGTGAATCCTTATTGTTCTAGGAGGTGTATCAAGTTGATTTAGATCATGATTATCCTCTTTCCTCCTCTCATCATCGGAATCTCCTCTTCCTCCCCCTTGATTACCCCTTCCTAATCCTCCCCCTTGATTATTACCCCCTAAGGTTATGTTTTGAAGCTTTTGGGTAATGTCTTGATCTTTATCATTGATATCTTTATCATTGATATCTTTCCTAGGGTAAGTGTTAGAGGTCTCATCAAATCGAACATTAGAGTATTCCTCAATCTTTTGAGTTCTCTTGTTGTAGACTCTATATCCTCTACTAGTGGATAAGTATCCAACTAGGATTCCCTCATCTGCTTTGGACTCAAATTTTCCTAAATTATCTTTGGTGTTTAAAATGTAGACTTTGCATCCAAAGATTTTGAAATAATGAATTGTAGGAATTGTGTCATTCCATAATTTAAGTGGTGTTTTGCCTAAAAACCTATGGATTAAGATCCTATTTTGGATATAGCAAGGTATTAACTGATTCCGCCCACAAGTAGCTAGGTAAAGAATATGCATTAAGCATAGTCATAGCCGCCTCTTGTATGCCACGATTTCTCCTTTCCACTACCCCATTTTATTGGGGTGTTCTAGGACAAGAGAACTCATGCTTTTACCCTTGTTCTAAGCAAAATTTTGATAAGTTAGAATTCTCAAATTTTACACGATGATCACTACGAATCCGGTTGATTTTGAGATTTCTTTCATTCTCAACTCTTTAAAACTTATGATTATTTCTAGGGAATCATCCTTATGTTTCATAAAGTAAACCCATGTATACCTAGAAAAATCATCAACTATGACTAAACAATATTTACAACCATTCAAAGAAGGAGTACTATGGCAATCAAATAAATCTAAATGTAAAAGGTCTAAAGGTAAAGAAGTACTAGTTAAAGTTTTACCCTTGTGTAATGACTTTGATTGATTCACTTCTTGGCATGCATCACACATCTTGTCCTTGATGTACTTCACTTTTGGTAATCCTTTGACTAAATCCAACTTGGCTATCTTGGCAATATTCTTCATGTTGATATGTCCAAGCCTTCTATGCCATAGCCAACTTTGTTCTTCTTTTGTCATAAGACACTTAGTGGAAATGTTAGAAGCATAGGATAAATTAGCATAATAAATATTGGATTTCCTATATCCAACTAACATGCAATCATTTAAATTTTTGTGTCTAATAACACACTTTGTGGAATTGAATTCAACATCAAAATTGGCATCACAAAGTTGACTAACACTAAGCAAGTTGAATTTTATGTTTTTGACTAAAAAGACTTTATGAATAACAAATTTTGGGGATACCTCAATTGTGCCTTTACCTAGGATTTTGAGTTTACCATTATTCCCAAAAGACACAATTCCCTTGCTAAGGTAGTTGATTGTGGAAAATTTGCTCACATCTCCGGTCATATGTCTTGAGCAACCGCTATCCACAATCCAAATACTTGGTCCTTCTACCTAAACAACATGAAAAATAAAAGCCTTAGGTACCCAAATTTTTGGACCGGTAGCATCAATCACAAATCTCTTGGGAACCCAATGTCTTTTTAACTTTGCTCCTAATTATTGATTTTCTACTAATTAGGGAGGTATAGGCTACTTCCTTCTCCTTAGGTCTATATCCTATCTCGGCCTTGTTATAAATAACCCTTTGGTCCCTAAGTATCATATCAAGATATTTAGATCCATTTGTGAATTTTCTAAACATGCTCTTAATTCACATACTTCCTTTTTAAGTTCCTCATTTTCATCCTTAAATAAGCATGCATCATTACACGAAAGTTCTACATTCTTAATTGCCTTAATTTCTACCTTCAAATCCTTAATCCTAGATTTAGATTTATCTAAAGCATTTTTAAGATATGCAATGGTCTTATATAATAATTCTACCCTAGGGGAGTCTCTTACTTCATCGTCACTAGAGGATGAATCGTCGCTTGATGATGATGACTCCTCTTGACTTGAACATTCGGCTTCATCTTCCAAAGCCATGAGTGTCACATGTCGTGTGATGTGGCATAGCTCCTCGTCATCGGATGAATCTTCTATGCTTTGTGTGTCCCATGTTTGTGCTACCATGACCTCCTTCTTCTTCTTTTCCTCCTTTTTCTTTAGGTCCGAGCAATTCGGCTTGATATGACCTTTCTTATTACATTCATAACAAATGATGTTAGTGTTAGAAACTAAACTACTAGTAGATTTACCTTTCGAGGATTGAAACATCCTCCTCACATCCTTCTTGGTGAGCTTCCTTAATCTTCCACCAAATTTCTTCACATAGTGGGCCACCTCGCTAGTGGACAATTCTTCACCGCTACTAGAAGACTCATCCTCCGACTCGGATGATGAAGAAACCTCCCTCTTTTCTTTCTTCTTTTTCTCCTTCTTACCTACAACAAGAGCTAAACCTTTCTCCTTCGATGAAGTGTTAGCTTGTTCATATAATTCAAACTCACAAAACAATTCATCTAATTTGACTAAAGCGAGGTCCCTAAAAACCTTATAAGCATCTACCATTGATGCTCATAGAGTTGTTCTAGGGAAGGCATGAAGAACATACCTTACTAAGTCGCGATTGTCTACCTTCTCACCTATAACATGTAATTTGTTGATGACTTCCTTATCTACCGTGCATTTGGCACACGGTCTCGTTGGTCTTCATACTAAAGCTTTGAAGTTGACCTATCAATAGGTCTCTCTTATCTCTTCTTGTCTCCTTTGACCCTTCGTTGAGTTTAATGAGCTTTTTCCAAAGCTCCTTGGCGGAGTCGAAAGGTCCGACCTTGCTTAGTTGCTCTTTAGACAAGACACATTAGAGCGTGGTTGTTGCTTTGACATTGGCTTGAACCTTCTTAGCCATCTCCCTAGTCCAATCCTTTATTGGTATTGGCACTCCAAATTTATCTTTTCAAACCCATCTACAATGCTAAACTAATTTTCAATATCATTCGTTAGATAATTCCATCCTACCTTTCCAATACGTGAAATCATTGTCGTCGAAGAAAAGAGGTCGCGCCGTGATATATCCCTCTTGAAACGCCATTGCTTCGGTTGATGGTTAGATCTTCCGATGCGATCTGGGCTCTGATACCACTTGTTGGGGATCCTTGGATGGATACAAAGGGGTGAATAGCCTCTTTTTATTTCTACAATTTCGTTAGCGGAAGAAAAAACTTAATATGAAATGAAAACAAAAGAGTACAAGCACTAACAAGAGTGTTTAACGTGGTTCAGAGATTATGCTCCTAGTCCACGGTGATCCGTAAGGCGGATCAACCCTAACAAGTCTTCACTAAGAACTCCTTTTGATGATCACACCAAGGTGGAGAAGCCTTCTTTACAATGCACTCCTCTTCTTACAAATGATAGAAGTGAGAATTAGAGAAGAGGAGATTAAAACACAATAGAAAGCTTGAGAAGACTTGGAGAGCTTGAGAATATAGTTAGGAATGAGAGCATTAGCCCTCTCAAGCTCACCAAGGCCTCTTTTTATAGAGAAGAGGCTGATTTTCCCATTGGGGTTGCAGCAGTCGACTGATCGAGCCATCAGTCGACTGTTACTGTAGCTGACCGAATCCAATGGCTTCTGACAAGCCGGATCTTCGGTCATCACATCCCAATGGGATTCTGATCAGTCGACTGATATAGCCATCAGTCAACTACTCCAAGCAATTAGTCGACTCAAAATGTTTCTGTGCCTGTGTCCACTTATAACAGTCAATTGATGGTGGACCAATCGACTGTTGGACCACAGAACTCAGTCGCAGTCAGTTGATTGACTGATCGATCGATTAGGACAAAGCACCAGTCGACTGATACACTTCAAGTATGATCAAATCATACTTGAAATCGACTCCCTAGACCTAGACTCAACCTTCTAGCTTCCTTTAGCCTTGAGCCTCCAGGATCCCTCCGAGTCCGCGACTCCTTCATCCTTGTGCTTGCTTCCAAGAGCTTTCCTCGGTTTCGTCATGTCTCGGGTTTCTCTTTTTGCCAAAGTTCACTTGGACTTTATGCCACCAAGACTACAGTTTGGACTTAAGCTGTCAAGACCTTGCCTTTAGACTTACTTGCCAAGGTTCGCTTGGACTTTACGCCGCAAAGGCTACATGCTTGGACTTATGTTGGCAAGACCTTCCCTTGTACTTCTCTTGCCAAGATCACACTTGGACTTTCTTTTACTAAGTCTTCACACTTAGACTTTCCTTTACTAAGTCTTCACACTTGGATTTTCCTGTCACTTAACATATTCACGATTAGATCATAAATATTGTCTAACTATAAATGATTATCCAAACATCAAAATACATAAATGCTTGGGTCATTGTTGCACCAACACCGAGCGTTCTACCTCATGACCAAAACCAATAGCAGTCGACTGCCCTCCATGGCAGTCGACTGCTCATGGCCAGTCGACTGCCCAATGCTAGCAGTCGACTGCCAAGGCTATTTGCTACAGTCGAACCCCAGTCAACTCTCGACAGTCGACTGATCATAATCCCAGTCGACTGCTCAGTGTCGACTCAACCACTAAGTGTCAAACACTTGACCAGTCGACTGGTCCATAACCCCAGTCGACTGCTAAACCTCAACCATGAGATTTAACCCAAGTATGATGCCCTCATACTTGCTAGATCACCCTTAGCCTAGACCTAAGTCTTCTAGCCACCTCCATCTGCCTCACGCCTATTGGATCCCTCCAAGTCATCCATGACTTGTTCATCTATATGCTAGCCTTCAGGTACTTCCATCGGCTATTATCATGCTAAGTTGGTCTACACCGCCAAGGCACATTGGGCTTATGCTGCCAAAACAAACGCTTGGACTTTACGCCGCCAACCATTGGACTTATGTTGCTAAGACTCCACTCTTGGACTTTACGCCACCAATATCAATCCTTGGGCTTCTCATTTGCCAAGTACCCATGACTTGGACTTTCACCGCCAAGACTACACACTTAGACTTACGTGGCCAAGACTACACCCTTGGACTTTCCTTGCCAACCCATGTTGGACTTTCCAATTGTCAAGACTCAAGCTTGGACTTTCCCTTGCCAAGACTCATGCTTGGACTTTCCATGCCAAGTGTCCCACTTTGACTTCTCCATCATATGGTCAATCCCATGTCAACCATATAGTTAACTCATTGTCAAACAATGGTCAACTCATTGTCAAACATCAAAACACTACTCGAGTTTGGTCAATCGTGACCTAGGTCGATTGCACCAACACTTGAAGCACACTATGTGCTCTTTGATCTTGTGTGTCAGGTCTTTGACTTCCTCTTTTCCATTGGAGCTATTTTAGCCTTCATCTTGACTCTTTTTGGACACTTACTCTTGTAGTATCCTACTTCCTTATACTCAAAGCAAGTTATATGATTGTTTTAATGCATGCATTTGAGTTACATATAGAGGAACCTTGAGCTTGTTCCTCATTTTCTCCGGAGGTCAAGGTTCTTCTTCTTCCTCCAGCTCCAGTGATGATCTCTCCTCTCCCTCAATCCTAGAGGTGGAGACTGTTGGTGCAATAAATCTTGGGTCAATGTTGACAAAACTCGAGTGGGACTCGAGTAGTGTTTTGATATTTGACAATGGATTTGACCATTGTTCAATAATATGGTTTGACCATATGTTGACCATATGACTAGTGGATGATTAGGATATCCAAAGTCGTATGGGAGAGATTATTTGGGAGAGATTGTTGGAGCAATCAACCTCGAAAGTCCATGTTTGGATACTTGGCATGGAAAGTCCAAGCATGATCTTGTCATGGAAAGTCCAAGAATGGTCTTGCCATGGAAAAGTCCAAGCATGGTCTTGGTAATTGGAAAGTCCAAGAATGTTCTTGGTAAGGAAAGTTTAAGTCATTGGTACTTGGCAATGGTAAAGTCCAAAGGTACGCCTTAGGCAAAGATAAGTCCAAGCATGTAGTCTTGGCGTAAAGGGTATGTTTACAAGCATAAAGTCCAAACATGGGTCTTGGCAATGTAAATCCAAATAGATCTTTGCAAGGAAGTCCAAGGGTGTAGTTTTAGCAACATAAAGTCGAAGCATGGAGTCTTGGCGGCATAAGTCCAAATGAACCTTAACAAAGGACTCAGTTAGCATGACATAGCCGATAGAAGCACCTGAAGGCTAACGTGAAGGATGAAGAGTCGTGGACTCGAGGGATCTGAGAGGCGTGAGGTTGATGGAGATGGCTAGAAGGCTTAGGTCTAGACTAAGGGTGGTCAATCAAGTATGAGGGGATCATACTTGGGTTAAATCTCATGGTTGAGTTTTATCAGTCGATTGGTCGAGTGTTTGACACTCGGGAACCTAGTTGACGCAGAGAAGTCGACTGGTCGAGGAGTCGACTGAAGCTCAACTATTCAACTAAGGCTTTGGCAGTTGACTGGCCTTGAGTAGTCGACTGTCATGGATGGGCAATCGACTAATCATAAGTGGCCAGAGCACGTGGTTTCAGTAGTCAATCGCAGCTTGATCGGTGATGGAACAATTGATCCCGGTAAGGACAATCGATCGGCCGAGGTATCCGCTGGCATGCCTAACGTGGATTAAGTCTCGCTAGAGACAACGACATTGTGGGCAATGATCGCGCCTTTTGACAATGATTGTTAGGTGTGAAATCATCCCGATATAGGTTTATAAATGGAGAAGCTCATGGAGTATTTCGGTAGGGGTTTTTGGCGTGATTTTAAAGGGTAAGTGTTGTTGCATTCTAGACCTTCAAAAGAAATCCAAAGCAACCAAAGATCAAGTAAGTAAAGCTAACTTCTTATAAAGTGTTTACTCCTTTGTTCTTGTATTTCACCAGTATTTCATATTTGGTTGCATTCTTATTTGTTGTAAGATCTTGTAAGAGGTTTCTACACCTCCGGTCTCATATCGAGATGGAGAAGTTTGATAGTGGTGGTGTGCATCACTAGAGCTCAATTAGAGCTTGCCCCGTGGAGTAGGAACCCTAGTTCTGAACCACGTTAAATCTTTTGTTGTGATTGCATATGTTAGGATGAGAAGGGGAGAATACTCAAGAAGAAGAAGTAACCAAGGAGCAAATCCGATATTTTGAAATAAATAATAAGGTAATGAAAATGTTAGTTAATTTGTTATCTGATGATATTTTGACAAAGTTAGGTGAGTTTAGGGATGCTAAGAAATTATGGAGTAAGCTAGCCAAGCTCCATTAAGATCCCTCACCAGTCCAAATACAAGATAAGGAGGAGTCCAAGGAAGAGTCCTCCTCATCTCAAGCTCATGAAGAATTGAAAGTTGAGAGATACTCAACATCTGAAGAGGAAGAATCATCATCATCTCAAGAGCTTGTAGAGTCAGAGGTTGAGAGATGTTTAACATCCAGATCGGTAGAGGATGTTGAAGAAGCTTTCACCTCTAGGATTGAGGGGGAGGAGATTAGACCACCAATGCCGAAGAAAGAGGAGGTTCCATCTACATCCAGGAGTGATTCTCTTATCATCTACTAGGTAACTCAAGCATAAGTTGTAAAAATAAAAATCATATTATATGCTTTGAGTGTAGGGAACAAAGACTACAAGAGAAAGTGTCCAAAAAGAGTCAAGAAGACGACTCAAGTGCCCAAGGGGAAGGAGAAGGCCAAGAAGGCCGGCACCCCGATCCTTAAGAGCAAGGAGCATATTGTATGCTTCAAGTGCAACAAAAGAGGGCATTACCAAAGCCAATGTCCGAGGGAGAGTCGCTCTAGGAAGGACAAAGGAGAGAGCTCGAAAGTAGGGGAGATTATAAGGCTAAGGTAACGGTTAATAATGCACTTTCAAATTCTAAGGTTAAGAAGCATTCTAGGAATGTTTTTAATTCACTTGCAATTGTTCATTATCATAAGAAGCATGCTAGAGATAAATATTTTTGTTTAGAGGAAAAAAACTTGTAAATTTAGGACTAAGGATAACCCTAAAACAACTATACCTAATGACAAGAAGAACTTAGGCAATAATCCAAAGAAAAGTAGACATATGCCTAGGAAGAGGAATTCCCAAAAGAATGATGAAAAATCAAAAATTGGAAAATTAGAATTGGAAAATCAAGTCTTGAGGTTAAGGCTTAAGAAATTGGAAAAGACCCTTAATAAGATGAAAAAATCAATTAAAAGGCCTAATAAACAAACCTTAGGAGTTAGTGTTGGATCGAAAAAAAAGCTAGAGGGGGTGAATAGCGTTCGAAAAATCGAGTGCACAGCGGAAAACAAAAGTAAAAGTAAAATGAACACGCTTTCTTTTTACTTGGTTCACAAACAAACGGTTGCTAGTCCAAGGCCCCGCGGTCCTAGACCACTTTCGATGGGCAATCCACTAAAAGAGTCTCTTCCTCGTTGGAGGTAAAAGACGACGAATACAAAAGGAATATAGAGGAAGAGGCAACAAGCCTATCTCTCCTCTTAGCAATTAAAAGTACAAGTAAGAGAATAAACACAACTATAGAGAAGACTACCAACTTAAGGATGCAAAGTTGCGTATGCTTGTCGTGTTATGACGACGTTGCATTGTCGAAGGAGCTTGGATTCGTCGAAGCACTTTGGGAGCAATTTGAGATTATAAAAAGAAGTGAAACCCTTCTTCTTTTAAAGCCCTTTGAGCCCTAGTTCGTTGAGATCCAGATCTGGGTCAAAGCTCCTCATCTCCCTTCATTTTGTGGCTCTTATCTTGACTATCTTTGAAGTGATCAGATTAACCAACAATCGACTAATGCCCTACAGCAGTCGACTAATGGTAAGTTCAGTCGACTGCCACTAGCCTCCAGTCAACTATCAGCTTGATCACTTACCTTCAATACAAGGTTAGCACAAAGATGTTGCTTAATGGTAAAACCGATGGTCCCTTACCGTGAGACCTCGACCTAGACCTTCCTTCGGAAGTCTTAGTCGGATCGCCACATCATCCTCGTATGGAGGACACGCCCTACCATCACTCCACACCGGTGCTTACCTTTGTCCTCTTGACCTATCGCTATCTTCCGATCACCACCGAAGTTTCCTCGACCGAGGCGTTCAATTTACGTATTGCTAATACAGAACATAATCGATTGAGCTACTGAGTGTTATTTCACAAGCAAACAAAGTATCAAATTGAGTGTCGAAAAGCATATGAGATAACAATAATGACTTAACTTGAACCTTTTCCATTATCAAAATCTAGGTTCGATTATCTGGTGCCCTTGCACCAACAATCTTCCCCTTTTTGATCTATGGCAAACCGATTCAAAGTTAAGGAAAACAAGCATGAAATGAACATATGAACATAAATTAATTTCTTTTTCAAATCCTCCCCCTCAAGGTTATCTCCCCCTTAACCCTAGGTGAGTTTTGAAAAAAGAAACATTTAACTTAATGTTCTAACTCAAAAAAATGTGTTGAGTCAAAAATACTCAAGTTTAAAAAAAACTTTTTCTCTCCCCCTTAATCTTTGACCTCTTCTCCCCCTTTTGTCATATATTAAAAAAAATGAGGGGTGTATTAAAAGTCCAAGCATGTCCCTTTTTATTTTGAAAAATAATAGTTTCAATATAATTCATCTAATAAGTGTGTTCAACTCTTTTTGACTCAATTGATATAATATGATCAATAAGTCCTGATTAGAGTTAATTATTTTAAAAATTATACTCCATGATTCATATCGATGCACTTGATCTACATCTGGAATTAGGAGTAAGGTCCTAACATCTCATGTTCATCTACGTGGCTCAGTACACAAACACATTGAACCTATGTGTTGTGAGATATGTTGGCTCCTTAAATCTATAGGTGCATGCTTTCTAAGGTAAGCCCTAATCTAGTTCCATGTTGCACAAAAGAAAGAAAGCTAGATTATAAGTAAAAATTAGATCCTACTCTATTAGGCACATTCCTAATCTTCGTCTAAGCAGACTAAACTCTGCTTCGAGTAAGGGTTTTGTAAAGATGTCCGCTAGGTTCGATTTCGACTCAACGTATTCAAGTTCTATATTTCCATTAGCTACATGTTCTCGTATAAAGTGATATTTTACTTCTATGTATTTAGTTCTAGAATGACATATCAGGTTCTTAGTTAAGTTAATTGAGCTAATGTTATCAATTAAAATTTTAGTATTACTAAAGTTTAATTGAAAGTCTTTGAGAATGTGCTTCATCCCAAAAAGTTGAGCTACACACTCACCCATGGCCACGTATTCGGTTTCGGTAGTAGACAAGGCAATACAATGTTGCTTTCTACTACACCAGCTCACTAGACTCGATCCTAGGAGTTGGTAATATCCACTCGTGCTCTTCCTATAGAGTTTACTACCGGCATAATCCGAGTTGGAGTAGTCGATTAGTTCGAACTCGCTTGACCTAGGATACCAAATTCCTACGTTTTGTGTTCCTTTTAAGTATCTAAAAATCCGTTTAACTAATGTTAGGTGCGATTCTTTAGCACAAGATTGAAATATTGCGCACATACTTACTGCAAAGAGTATATCAGGTCGACTTGTAGTTAAGTATAGAAGACTACCTATTGCATTCCTATAGAATTTTAAATCTATAGCTTTTCCCTCTAAGTCTTCTCCTATGTGTTGGTAGCCATAGGTGTACTAATTTCCTTAGCATTTTGCATTTCAAATCTACTAATTAATTCCTTAGCATATTTACGTTGATGCATGTAAATTCCTTCTCTAGTTTGTTTTATTTGTAAACCTAAGAAGAAGGTAAGTTCACCTACTAAGCTCATTTCAAATTCACTTTCCATTAGTGAAATGAACACATTTAAAAGTGTTGTATTGGTTGTTCCAAAGATTATATTGTAAAATACGAAGAAAAAAAATTAATATGGATTAACCCTTTAATTAAGTGGGGTTAATTAGTGGATTAAATTGGGCTCAATAAGTGGACTAATTGGGCTATAATCTGTTGGGTTGTATTGGGCTTGGGTTGATGGGGCTTGAACCGGTTTGGGCTGATCTAACCAAATCTCTCGAACGAATTTTAAAAGCTCCGAACGAATCAATCTCTCGCGATTTCACCGTCTCCTTCTCTTCTCTGCTTCGTTTCTTCGCTCCGTGCGATCACGTCGCTGGGTTCCAGATCGTCGGCGTCCAGTGCGAGCAGCTCGACGGTGCCACCACTGGACTGATCTCCGACTAGGGATCAAGGGGTTCTCGCCTGGGGGAAAATCTTGGCGATACTCCCAGTGGACAGGCGGCGTCGTTGTTGCGGCGGTGAGCTGCCAATCGAGGTAATCAGCTTATCTAGGTTTCGATTCCACCATGGGTTCTTAGATCTTGTTGTGGTTGATCAGATTTTGGCATTATCGCGACAAATTGGGTTTTCCGACGATCTGTGCTTGCTGAGGCTACCTTCAACCGACAATTTCGAGAGTGCTGAGCTCGTGGTGAGCTTGGATTGGTTTCAGTGAGCAGGGGAACAGGAGGAGCAAAGACCGAGGATCTGATTGGTAAGTTGATCCGTTCCTTCATCCCCTGTGTTGTGTGGAATTGTTGTGTAGTTGTAGTGATTGTTTTGTATGGATTGAATGGTGAAATGTATGGTATAATCTCTGTTTTCCTTTGATTGATTTGTGTAGGAAGTCGGTGGGTTATGGTGTTGAGCTGTAATTTGTTTGGTGTTTGTAGATGATTAGAGAGTTGTGATGGTTATAGATTTGCTACTATGATTTGGGGATAAACTGTGGATCGGAGTTGTAATTGGGTTTCTTTGATTGTGCTTGAGGTAAGAATCGATTGTGGGGTAGTTCCGATTGTTTTCCTTTGTTGTCCATGGTGTTTCGGTGGATTGATTCCATTTGGTGATAGCAGTGGATTGTGTTTGAGCTAAGGGTGGAATCTGTGTGTTCCTGTTTATGGATGTTGTGTGGTCTGTGTGGGATGTAGGTGTAATTGTAATGGTTGTTGCAGTGAGGTTGCGAGGAGCTATTGGCGGAAGAGATTTAAGCTCGGGAAATTGTTAATTAGGTTTTACTGTGGTTGATCTGTGTGGTGTATCAAGTTGGGATAATCGGGGTTCCTAACTCGTAGACGAGGAAAGGAATGTGAATATAGAAACGATGTAGTCTTTAGTTCCTATATTGGTCGGACACTTGCACTTAATCATTGTTTGCTATTATGTGCAGGTTTGGGATACGAAGCAGGTCCACGGCTGTGAGGATTATTCGAGCTTCGTATCAGGTGGGTAATATCTACCTGGTTCGGTAGTTTTGACCAAATTCGAGTGCATGAATTTGGATATATGTTTATGCCTGTTTACCTTAAATCCACTCATGTTTAATCATATGCTTGTACTGCCTTTGACCTTTGAGATATATTGTTGTTATTTCATTGATTATCTATCATGGATATGAACTACAAACCCTATTATGTGTTAGCTGATAGATGTTTGGTAAGTACATGTGGTTAGGGTTTATCTTTGTGACCTCAGATTGGGTTACTGTGTTACATCACTAGGGTTAGGTGATGGATTGGATTATGGAGTTGATTATTATATCATACCCATATTAGAGGTGCATTTGTGGTGGATCCAGTTGCCTGTGCATAGATAAGTGTGTGGTTGTTAGTATGTGGTCATGGACTAGAGGTCCTAGCATTATGGATCGTATATCTGTGTATGGTTATATGGATTGTCGATAGTATCTCGCTACTGACTAGAGGTCTTAGCGTGGTTGATTGTCAGATGTGTATGACTCGGTGCGATAGAGAGAGTCTCATAGATTGTAGTCCTTGCATAGTTGACTTTTGGTTGACCAGGACTCCCAGTGGGATAGGGAGTGTGGCAAGGATATATGTATGGAGCTATGCATCATTACATTGCATGCATGCTATTGACTGGGTCTCCCTTGTGGTTGAGATGGGTCGTCAGTCATCTTGCCTCTCCGGCCACTCGGGGTAGTGGTAGCAGGGTTGAGGGCAGAGCATTGTTGTGTGTGCCGTTCTCGGCCACTATGGATGGTGGTAGCTGGAGATGCGCACTTGGCCACTGTGCGGAGTGGTAGTTAGCGCACTCACCCACTATAGACGGTGGTCATGTGATGTGAAGTTGTCCTGGGTGCGGTGCTCGTCTACTCATGGGTAGGGACGGAGCGGCTAGCAGCAGGGACCCCTGTGTGAGTAGCATATAGCTCTATGGTGGCTAGATACTGTTTTATACTACCCAACTCGGTCACTCGAGAGTGGTGGCGGCTAGAGTCGGGATAGTTGTCATGTTGTGCCACCCAGACCATACTGGGGTCGTGGTTGGACGGGTCCGCAGACATGGCCATGCATATGCATTGCTGATATATATGTATGCATGTATTCGATATATGTTTTACATATGCCTGTGAGATGCTGCATTTGTTTATTGCATATGGTTGTTCATCATGATACATGCCATTTGCATTTTATATACTGTTGTGTGTTGAGCATGATATATGTGTTGGTCCAGACTGTTGTATGTATTTGATTAGCGTCATGTCATAGTGTGGTATGGACCGGGATGTTATTACATGTGATTCTATACTGTTCATATGTCTGAGTGTTGGTCAGGTATGGGATTGACTTTGTGCGTTATATGGGTTATGTTATTGTATATCTGTTCAGGATGATATAGCTTATGGTGTATTCTGAGCCGTCGAATGCGTTAGTACATTACTTCATGTTCAGTTGATCAATTAGTATATACACTGAGTATGACTTTACTGTAGTTACTTGTTATTTAAGTTGGATAGGACTGTATGTCTATTGGACTCATGCTGTATACCTGTAGATCTTCACATGTATACTTGTAGATCTATCCTTATATGTTGTTCATGCACTTTCTACATATTACCCCTGAGTTTATACTCACCACCCGGGACCACAGGCTTCAGCCAGTAGTAATGTAGAAGATTCCTTGGGCGTTGGACTCACGGTGATCCCATCTCACACATAACAGATGGATGTATTTCGTATTGTTGTATCCTTGTGGATTGTTGTTTTGGGTTTTATCTTATATCGTTTCCGTATTTGTGATATACGGATGTGTTGTATGTCCTTTGATGTGGTATCTATTGTGTTTCTTGTCGTGTCAAGTCACTCCGGAGTGCACAGTTGGGTCTTTGTATCTTGTTTTATCTGTAGTATATTTCCGCTGTGTTTGGTATGTTGATATCTTTATATATATTGTTGTTGTGGGCCTACGGGCCTTGTATTAACCCGATAGGTTGCCACGTACAGGGGAGATGTTGTCCGTTTATTTTTCGACACGGTATACTCTCGGGGCATGACATATATCATCTACGAAAATTTGTGCTATAAAAATTTCTTTTCCTATGGTTTTTACAAATATGGTTGGGTCAACTAAAACTTGATTGAATCCTTAAGACTTAAGATAAATTGATAGCCTTTCATACCAAGCTCTAGGAGCTTGCTTTAATCCATATAAGGCTTTTCTAAGTTTGAGTACATGGTTAGGTTTCTCTAGGCTTTCAAATTCTAGTGGTTGGCTAACATAAACTTCTTCCTTGATAAATCCATTTAGAAACGCTGACTTGACATCCATTTGAAATAACTTGAAACCTCGATGCCGCAGCATAGGCTAATAATATTCTAATTAATTTGAGTCTAGCTACGGGTGCATATGTTTCATCATAATCTAATCCCTCTACTTGACTAAACCCCTTAGCTACTAACCTAGCTTTATTCCTTATAACTTCTCCTTTATCATCAAATTTATTACGAAATGTTGGTGCAGGGGCACCTAAGTCGAACCTATATTTTGATTATGGCAAAAGACGCAAAGTCAAGGATATATCGTTATCTCACAAGCTGAATCGAGTGTGCAGAAAAGTGCTAAAGCTGGAGCTGAAGGCTAGCGACACCCGGAGGAAGCCGCGGTGGTCGGGTGACACTCGAGTGACTTCGGAGGGAGCCGAAGGAATCGAGTGAAAGGCCGGAAGCAAAAGCGACATGGTAAGTATCGAGGTAAGCCCTAAATTAAATGGCCCAAATAATTAAGGAAATAATCCTGGAAATATCTCGGGATTTTTAGGGAATTTTAGGAATTTTTCCAGAATTTTTCTGGAATTAAACGGACTCCGTACGAGATTTTTTCGGGGATAAAATAGATAGGCTTTATTTAAGGGGTATTAACCTAAACCGGAAACCCTAAGTTTTTATTTTTCTATTTTCTATCCCCCCCCCCCCCCGCCGCGCCGCAACTATTCCTTCGGCGGTTTCCCTTTTCGCGAGCCTTCTTTTCCCCGACGCCATCCCTCCTCCGTCGGCGCCCTATTTTTTCGCCACGGCGGTTTCTTGGCGAGACCAGGCCGATCCCTTCTTCATTGGCCGTTCCTTCCTCGCGTCGTAGCCGCAGCAAGAAGCGGCGACTTGCGGTCGTCGCGCTTCGCCGACGCCTCTCTTCCTCCATGGCGTCGCCGCCTACGAGGCGATCGTCGCGGACTCCTCTCCTAGCGACGGCGGCGCCTCCTCTGCCATCGGACCGCCACCGTGAACTATCTCTTGATGCGTCATGCCGGCCAACCAACTGAACGATCTTGGGTTGGCGTCCACGATCCTTGTTGGAGTGCGATCCATCGCGGTGTCGCGAACAAGTGAATTAGGGCGGAAATTTGGTGAAGCAGGCGGCAGATTGGGAAATCCTACCGATGGAGTGCGAGTAAGCATGTTCTATTCCCTCTTCTATAAGCGTAAATTGATAATTTAGGTTGTGATCTGATGAGTGGATGAAGCTAGTTCGGTTGTGGAGGAATGAAGAGGGTAGTGATGGCTGTGATTTGGGGTTTTGACAAGTGGAGAGGGTTGTGAGGTTTTATTGGGTGTCGATGTGGCTGTAAATACAGTTAGTGTGGCTGTGAGTTTGATTGGTCGATTTGGGTTGATTCTGGAGTTATTCGGTTGATCGGTATGGTTCGGAGGATATGAGATTTGGGTGATATTGTTTGATCTTGAGGATATTTTTATAGGTGATGAATTAGGTTAATTGATTTGGAATTAATTGGGCTAAATTAATTGTATGGATATTTGTGGACAAGGAAAATTGGAAATAGTTTGGGTTAATTGGGATATAAAGGAAATCGATTAATTATTCGATTTGTCGTTGAATTGTATTTTTGTGCTTGACTATAGTCATGCTTTATGCAGGTTTCGGTCACGAGGTCCCCAGTCGTGACGATTTGGTTTCATTCTTGCGGATATATATATTCAGGCGGGTATTTTGACTTAACTTTTAGATTAAGTCAAATTGATATGCTAGTAGGATAGCTTACAATAACTTTTTCATGTTTATATGCCTGGTATACTTTTGGTGCCTACTAGATACATGCATGTGATAGGATATGATTATATTTCCATGTTTGATTTGGATCATAGTATGTGGATTAGGGATATGTACATATTGGTTGTACATATCATTCAAGTATTGAGTAGGATTTACATGCATAAGTATCAAGCACAAATTTTGCATGATTGCATGCTATGACGGGGTTCCATTATTGTTGAGCCCGCATACATATGGCTCCTGCACGCCACTCATGGGTTAGTGGTACATCAGGAGGGTGTGTGCAGTTGCTCTGTCAGGCTCCGCTGGTCCGCTCATGGGTAGCGATGAGGCGGCGTGGTAGCGGGCAGGGATCCCTCCTCTGGTCTATGACACCGGGAGATGAGAGCTTAGCTCCCCCACTATGTTTGGGGCAGGAGGATAGGTGTACTCCGACAGCATCCTGTCCACTCGGTCACTCAGGAGCAGTGATGGCAGAGTGCACAGTTGTCATAGCCCTACCCACTCGGCTTCACCATTGCGTGTGAGGCGGCTGACTGGCGTCAGGGGTGACCATGTCATTGGCACGACATGCATTTTGCACTGATTGCATTTTGTATTGTGTTTGCTGCATTATTGTATTGATGCCTTGGATGTGCATATGATTGTCATGCATACAGGATACATGTTTATATATGGTCAGGACTCTATTACTTCTAGTCAGGCACATGCTCCTATATCAGGGTAGGAGATTCAGGTAAGTACAGTCATTTTGTATTTCTTGCTTGCATACCCTATTTATGTGAGACTGTACTGGCATGATATTTTTATTGTTAGCTATACCTGATTTTGCATATCTACTATACCCGCAGAGTTCTTTGAACTCACCCCGTTGATTTATATTTATTTCAGGATGAAGCTGTCAGGAGAGTCCAGCTGCCAAACCCCCTCGTCGTGGAAGTGTATTTGGTTATTTGTTTTTGGTTTTGGATATCTTGTTTAGAAGATATATTTAGGACTGGAATTGGATTTATGTATTCGTGGATTTTTGGTGTCCTTATGGACCTCTATTCGGAGTTTGTTCTGGATTGGATTTTGGTTGAGTATTCCTGCCCAGATGGCAGAAGGGGTAGGTTTAGTTATGATATTCTTTTGTGTTTATCATTTATTTTGGTTGATGGCCTGAGGCCAAATTATATAACTGCGTGTGAGTTTGGATTCCGGTCGTGTTGACCGATGTATAGTGGCCGTGTAGGCCTTGTATAAAAATTGGTATTGTCACCCGTACAAGGGAGATGCTGCCGGATTTTTGTCTGGCGGGGACTCCCTCGGGGCGTGACAATTTATTTGGTATCAGAGCGCCTAGGTTTTCGAGTTCCTAGGGGGGTTTTTTTTTGGATTTTTCGGAGTTCGCCACGTTTGGCAGGTTTTACGAGGTAATTTAAAATTTTTTGGATTGGTATGGATTTCCGACGATTTTTATATTTCGGAAATTCGAGGATTTATGACGAGGTCTATATGGGGATTTGGCAGCGACAGAACCTCTCCTGCGGCAAAATAGGTATGATGAAAATTTTATATATTTTTACTTCTAGTAACATCTGTTCTAGTAGCATCTGTAATAATTTAACAGATATGAGACGAGGTGGGTGTGCACACCGCGAGGCGTAGTCGAGTGCAGGTAACCACGCAAGAGGACAGTGAGATCTCTGGTTATGGAGTTGTCAGAAAGGGTCTATTGAGTTTTGACTCATGTGTAGACTCGTAGTAGGGGTCGCCCACCAAGGTGACCAGCCGGAGTTGTCGTAGTGTTTATACTCCAGGTTAGATTTGACTATGTGTTTAGTGGATAATAGGAAATAACATTTAGTGTATTGGTCACTATTCGTAATCGTGGATGGAGTTGACCACAAATGACTTGTTTAGTTTGTGAGTCTTGAACCTGTATCGAAAAGATGAATTGTCTTTGAGAGCTGACTGATATCGAGTCAGAAAGCAGGGGTCAAGTCGTCACATTGGTTGTGGAAATCAAGGACTACAGTGTTAGAGATTTTCACCGATTATACTCTAGGATTATTACTGTGGGGCAATGGACAAAGAATGTATACTATTGTTGATCATCCTTGGAGGTTTAAGTTACGGTTCCATAGGGATTTTAATCCTTGAGCTTGAGCCTTAGATTGATAACGTTGAAGGTCTTTGTTAAGTACCTAAAGTTTATATAGGAGTGGAGATAGTTTCTTACTATTGCAATGATCAAGTTGTTACTTGGTGGAATATGTAGGAGAATTTTGGGAAAATAACCCATTACGGGATCATGGGTTCAGGATGTTTTCGGAAGACAATATTTCCTTATGCTATTTTTGTATGACTCATTGTTGAGGAATTCTTGAGCCTTTAGTTGAGTGATCAATTGTTAATGGAGTTCACTATAGAGTTTACCCCCACTTAACGGCTCAAGTTAGTGATTGAGTTGTTTTCGATCACCACGATTTATTGGCTTACCTTGGGATTAGGATAGTGGATCTTCCATCAGTTCCTATCGGGAGGCATTAAGGTGAGTCATAATTATGAAAATGACACTGCAGCAAGTGTCTCAAGATAATGGTGTAGTCGATCTAGTGATAATAACCTACACTATGGATAAAGCAACAGCAGTAGAAGTCGTGAGCGTGCTCTTCTAGTGGATTCACGTGGCATTATTTCGTTCCCATGTTGTTGCACGATATTGATCAGGTCTGTTGCTAGAGGTGGTAATTTGATATTGATGATTAAAGTTTACAATCTCTTGAGTGATTGAGGGATTAGTTGGAATTTTAGCTTATTTTGGTGGTGATCAAGGCTCTGTCTCAGGAATAAAAGATTGATGAAACAACTCATTTCCCTGTGGAAAATAGGAATATGGATTTAAGTTTTCTCCTCAGATATATGTCGCTATCAGAAGTGGTTTGTGCACTTGTGGAGATATGAAAGGTCAAGGTTGTATGGTTCTTGAAGAAAATGATAGGAAGAGGTGTATACACCTAGATTCATCTGATTATCGAATTCTTTTCTCGATCAATCGTGAAATAGGGAATCCATTAAGAGCAGAAGTTGGATGAGTTTACATCTTTACTCGAAAGGAGTTGTAGATGGTTGAAGGATTGATCATTGAGGTTGGTATCAGATGATTGAAGGATTGATCATTGAGGTATTACTATAGTTTACCTTGATGATATATTGAGAGATACATGTGTTTACAGATATCTGTGGTTAAAACATGCACTGATAGGATTAAAAGGATTTTTATATTTGGATCATATGGATTAATTGTGTTTCCACCGACAGGTGAGATGTTGAGATGATTACTGTGATGATTATCACAGGGGTATGAAAATGATTTTGAATGTTTATAGGTTGATTGATGGACATGTTATATTATGGTGAGAGAGTTGACTTGGTTGTTATGATGTGAATATCTGGATATTAACTTGGAGGTTATGCTTGTGACATGATGGTATAAGAAGGTCTCTCGGATGCCTGTATAACTCGAGAGTAATCAGATGTAGTGTTGGAGGAACTTCTAGGCTTGCCGCTGTATAGGCAAGTAGAGTAGGCGATCGGAGTGATTTCGAAAATAGTTTCGATATCGAAGATCCCCTACTGTGAGATAATTTATTTGGTACTGAGGTAATGTTATTTTTACGAGCTAATATTTTTACTTATGGTGCGTTGGCTGAGGGCTAGTGTAAAGCGCACAAGGTTGTTAAAGCTCGTGATGTACTCAAGGCAATGTCATTAAATTGGTACAGAGTTGCTTGGATACCATTATCGATCGGTCTTTCAAAGTTGGTAAGGTTGATGATGCCGAGAGGTAATTGATGGAAAGATGATTTTTTTTCCAGGGGATAATTTAGTTGGTATCAATGTTGCTTAACACTATGGGAATTGGAAGAATCTAAGTTCCAATTAAAGGAGGTATTGGATGGGATATTTGTTGTCCCAGTATTTTATTTCTTGAGAAGCTCTGGAACTTGTTGTTCAAAGAGATATGAACCTTTGAGGTTATACATCAATTATTGATGATGGAATGCGGTAGTGGTAGAAGGAAATGAATATCCTTCATGGTGGATTGAGGATCTATTTAGATCAGCTATAGGACACCTGTGTATACTCTAGGATTGATTTATGATTGGTGTGTTGATATTGTAGTGACAGGGTGTCATACAATTATCAAAGTTATAGGGATGATTGATATATCATCAGCCTAGAGTAAAGAGGATGCAGGTGTATAGTGGTGACAATTTCATAGTTGGTATGAATTGTACGAGGTTTGATTATCTTGTTTGACTTATGACGACTTAGTCGTCGAGTTAGAAAATCGTGTATTCTGGACACGATTGGATCATTTATGATGGTGGCAGTTGGAGTTGAGCACTCGGCCACCGTAGATGATGGTTTTCTGGTATTGATTTGATCATTACCATAGATATGGATAGGATGCTCTAGCGGTATTACATCGCTGACTGGTTGGATCAGGAAGGTGTTGGAATTTATTTGGTCTGAAGCTTGTGAACATAGTTTCAGGGCTCAGACGATGGTTGACTTTCTCGGGTGAAAGGAAAGTTAATTTATATGCGGATGCGATGTTTCAGAGAATGGAGCGTTTCTGATTTAGTTGATCGAGACGTATCCCATGTTTATGTCAAATGAGGAACTACGAGATGGGTTGTCATATATATGACGTAGTCTTAGCAGATATTATTTTGCTTTGTAGAGGTGAGGAGTAGATATGCTTATGAGGTGTAAGCTAGCTACTGTGTAGTTGCATTTGAATTTAGAAAGAGTTACGATTGATTCGGGAACAACAGATAGATTCCTGTTGTGATGATAGAGAGCATCTACCATAGAGTTGTACTTTTGCTCTGGGTTGAATTAGTGATATTGGAATTTGTATGTAGTAGGTGGCTAGATAGCTACATGGCATCTTGTAGCTATAGTCGTGGTAGTAGCAGGTCGTTGCCCGTAAGTAGTGCCTTTTGCATTACTCCGAGAGCCACGAGACTTGGTCACGATATTTTGATAAGTATTGCTGAAGATTGCAATAGGTTCTATATGTTGCAGATGTATAGGATTGTATCGGAAAATAGTAAGTATTGAAAGCGTTCTCTGTGGAGGAGCGACATGCGGAATATAGTTGATTTGGAAGTGCAGTAAAGGTGGTATATAAATAATCGGCAAGGTTACGTATGCAGAGAGAAGTGAGCCTAGTATGATGGACAGTGTTGGGAGATTATGTGGAATTCGGAAAGGACTTAGTATGATTAGCTAAGTCCGCTCATTTTCATTCGATCCATACGATGAGTTTGTTGGATCGCTGGATAGGTTATATTATGGCGATTTCCAGTTCATGGAGGATCTTTGAGTATCGTATGTGATAGCGATTCAGGATTTACCTTAGGATTATGGTAAAGTTTTTAACAGGTCACGGATATAGAGCTCCACTCTGGTACAGATAGGTACTTATGATAAGTGATCGATATGAAGATACTATTCTTACCTTGGAAGGGCTGCTAGAAGCAAGTGTGATTTGATGTTAAGGGATATCAGTAAACCCACTTAGTCACTTGAGGTGTGACTTGTCTCCAGATGCTTGAGATGGTTGTTTGGACATCTCGTACTAATATCTGAGTAGGAAATTTTGGGACAAATTTTTTATTAGTATGGGAGAATGTTAAATACTGGGATTTAAAACCCTGAATTAAATGGCCCAAATAATTCAGGAAATAATCCTGGAAATATCTCTGGATTTTTAGGGAATTTTAGGAATTTTTTTGAATTTTCTGGAATTAAGCGGACTCGTCTTAGATTTTTTAGGGATAAAATAGATAGGCTTTATTTAAGGGTATTAACCTAAAGGAAACCCTAAGTTTTTATTTTCTATTTCTTTCCCCTGTGCCGACTATTCCTTGGGTTTCCCTTTTCGCGAGCCTTCTTCCCCGACGCCATCCCTCCTCCGTCGGCGCCCTATTTTTCGCCATGGGTCTCTTCTTCGAGGACCGCGATCCCTTCTTGACCATTCCCTTCCTCGTCGTAGCGCGAAGCGGCGACTTTCGGTCGTGCGTTCGCCTGCCTCTCTTCCTCACGTGCCGCGCCCCGCGTCGTCGCGGACTCCTCGCCCCTAAGGCGGCGAAGGCCTCCTCTGCCATCGGACCGCCACCGTGAACTATCTCTTCGGTCGCTAGCCCTCTGGCGATCTTGGGTTCGGCGTCACGATCCTTGTTGGAGGGCTGCGATCACTGCGCCGGTGGTCGCCGGAGCAAGTGAATTAGGCGGGCGAGAAATTCGAGCAGGCAGCATTGGGAAATCACTACCAGAGTGTGAGGCGGGTAAGCTTGTTCTATTCCTCTTCTATAATGTAAATTGATAATTTATGTTGTGATCTGATGAGTGGATGAAGCTAGTTCATGTGGAGGAATGAAGAGGGTAGTGATGTAGTGATTTGGGGTTTTGACAAGTGGAGAGGGTTGTGAGGTTTTATTGGGTGTCGATGTGGTGTAAATCATTAGTGTGGTTTGTGAGTTTGATTGGTCGATTTGGGTTGATTGAGTTATTGGTTGATCGGTATGGTTCGGAGGATAGGAGATTTGGGTGATATTGTTTGATCTTGAGGATATTTTTATAGGTGATGAATTAGGTTAATTGATTTGGAATTAATTGGGCTAAATTAATTGTATGGATATTTGTGGACAAGGAAAATTGGAAATAGTTTGGGTTAATTGGGATATAAAGGAAATCGATTAATTATTGATTTGTCGTTGAATTGTATTTTGTGCTTGACTATAGTCATGCTTTATGCGAGTTTTGATCCACGAGGTCCCCATCTGACGATTTGGTTTCATTCTTGCGGATATATATATTCAGGCGGGTATTCTGACTTAACTTTTAGATTAAGTCAAATTGATATGCTAGTAGGATAGCTTACAATAACTTTTTCATGTATATATGCCTGGTATACTTTTGGTGCCTACTAGATACATGCATGTGATAGGATATGATTATATTTCCCTGTTTGATTCGGATCATAGTATGTGGATTAGGGATATGTACATATTATTGTACATATCATTGATAGATTATTGAGTAGGATTTACATGCTTTAGTATCATGCACCATTTTTTGATGATTGCATGCTTGGGCGGGGTTCCATTATTGTTGAGCCATGACTAGTTACATGCTGCTTGCCACTCATGGGTTAGTGGTATATCGGGAGGTGTGTGTGTTGCTCTGTCGAGCTCATTGGTCGCTCATGGGTAGCGATGAGGCGGCGTGTGTAGCGGGGATCCCTCCTCAGTCTATGACAGGAGATGAGAGCTTAGCTCCCCACTATGTTTGGGGCGGGAGGATAGGTGTACTCACGACATCCACACTCGGTCACTCGGGGCGATGATGGCGAGTGCCGTCATAGCCCTACCCTCGGCTTCACCATTGCGTGTGAGCGGGGTAGCGTCGAGGTGACCATGTCATTAGCACATGCATTTTGCCGATTGCATTTTGTATTGTGTTTCTTTGCATTATTGTATTGATGCCTTGGATGTGCATATGATTGTCATGCATCTGAGGATACATGTTTATATATGGTCGGGACTCTATTACTTCTAGTCGGCACATGCTCCTATATCGTAGGAGATTGGTGATCTGATCATTTTGTATTTCTTGCTTGCATACCCTATTTATGTGAGACTGTACTGGCATGATATTTTTATTGTTAGCTATACCTTATTTTGCATATCTACTATACATGAGTTCTTTGAACTCGTTGATTATATTTATTTGAGGATGAAGGCGGAGAGTCATTGCCAAACCCTCGTCGTGGAAGTGTATTTGGTTATTTGTTTTTGGTTTTGGATATCTTGTTTAGAAGATATATTTTGAGGAATTGGATTTATGTATTCGTGGATTTTGGTGTCATATATGGACCTCTATTGAGTTTGTTTGGATTGGATTTTGGTTGAGTATTCACACTTGGATGGCGAGAAGTAGGTTTAGTTATGATATTCTTTTGTGTTTATCATTTATTTTGGTTGATATGGAGGCCAAATTATATATAGCGTGTGAGTTTGGATTCGGTCATGTTGGCCGATGTATAGTGGCCGTGTAGGCCTTGTATAAAAATTGGTATTGTCACCGCATGCGGGAGATCTTTGATTTTTTAATGCGTGAGGACTCCTCGAGGCGTGACAATTTATTTATGTCGAGCGCCTAGATTTTCGAGTTCCTAGGGGTTTTTGGATTTTGAGTTCGCCACGTTTGGCGGGTTTCGAGGTAATTTAAAATTTTTGGATTGGTATGGATTTCAGCGATTTTTTATATTTGAAATTGAGGATTTATGAGGTCTATATGGGGATTTGGCGTGTGAGAACCTCTCCGCAAAATAGGTATGATGAAAATTTTATATATTTTTACTTCTAGTAACATTGTTCTAGTAGCATCTGTAATAATTTAATGTATGAGAGAGGTGGTGTGCACCGCATAGGCGTAGTGCAGGTAACCACGCAAGAGGAGTGAGATCTCTGGTTATGGAGTTGTCAGAAAGGGTCTATTGAGTTTTGACTCATGTGTAGACTCGTAGTAGGGGTCGCCCACCAAGGTGACCAGCCGGAGTTGTCGTAGTGTTTATACTCCAGGTTAGATTTGACTATGTGTTTAGTGGATAATAGGAAATAACATTTAGTGTATTGGTCACTATTAATGTCGTGGATGGAGTTGACCACAAATGACTTGTTTAGTTTGTGAGTCTTGAACCAAAAAAGATGAATTGTCTTTGAGATTGTGGAAATCAAGGACTACGTGTTAGAGATTTTCACTTGATTATACTATTATTACTCTGTGGGGCAATGGACAAAGAATGTATACTATTGTTGATTGGAGGTTTAAGTTCTGTTCCATAGGGATTTTAATCCTTTAGATTGATAACGTTGAAGTGGAGATAGTTTCTTACTATTGCAATGATCAAGTTGTTACACTCATTGTTGAGGAATTCTTGAGCCTTTAGTTGAGTGATCAATTGTTAATGGAGTTCACTATAGAGTTTACCCCACTTAACTGGCTCAAGTTAGTGATTGAGTTGTTTTCGATCACCACGATTTATTGGCTTACCTTGGGATTAGGATAGTGGATCTTCCATCGGTTCCTATCGGGAGGCATTAAGGTGAGTCATAATTATGAAAATGACAACTGCGACAAGTGTCTCAAGATAATGGTGTAGTCGATCTAGTGATAATAACCTACACTATGGATAAAGCAACCGTAGAAGTCGTGAACATGCTCTTCTAGCTGGATTCACGTGGCATTATTTCGTTCCCATGTTGTTGCACGATATTGATCAGGTCTGTTGCTAGAGGTGGTAATTTGATATTGATGATTAAAGTTTACAATCTCTTGAGTGATTGAGGGATTAGTTGGAATTTTAGCTTATTTTGGTGGTGATCAAGGCTCTGTCTCAGGAATAAAAGATTGATGAAACAACTCATTTCCCTGTGGAAAATAGGAATATGGATTTAAGTTTTCTCCTCGGTATATATGTCGCCTATCGGTGGTTTGTGCACTTGTGGAGATATGAGGCTGGTTGTATGGTTCTTGAAGAAAATGATAGGAAGAGGTGTATACACCTAGATTCATACAGTTATCGAATTCTTTTTCTCGATCACTGTGAAATAGGGAATCCATTAAGAGCAGAAGTTGGATGAGTTTACATCTTTACTCGAAAGGAGTTGTAGATGGTTGAAGGATTGATCATTGAGGTTGGTATCAGATGATTGAAGGATTGATCATTGAGGTATTACTATAGTTTACCTTGATGATATATTGAGAGATACATGTGTTTACAGATATCTGTGGTTAAAACATGCACTGATAGGATTAAAAGGATTTTTATATTTGGATCATATGGATTAATTGTGTTTCCACCGACAGGTGAGATGTTGAGATGATTCGTGATGATTATCACAGGGTATGAAAATGATTTTGAATGTTTATAGGTTGATTGATGGACATGTTATATTATGGTGAGAGAGTTGACTTGGTTGTTTTATATTTATGATGTGAATATCCGGATATTAACTTGGAGGTTATGCTTGTGACATGATGGTATAAGAAGGTCTCTGATGCTGTATAACTCGAGAGTAATCGATGTAGTGTTGGAGGAACTTCTAGGCTTGCCATTGTATAGGCAAGTAGAGTAGGCGATCGAGTGATTTCAAAATAGTTTCGATATCGAAGATCCCCTCGTGAGATAATTTATTTGCATCGAGGTAATGTTATTTTTACGAGCTAATATTTTTACTTATGGTGCGTTGGCTGAGGGCTAGTGTAAAGCGCACAAGGTTGTTAAAGCTCATGATGTACTCAAGGCAATGTCATTAAATTGGCTGTAAGCTAAATCGAGTTGCTTGGATACCATTATCGATCGGTCTTTCAAAGTTGGTAAGGTTGATGATGCCGAGAGGTAATTGATGGAAAGATGATTTTTTTTCCAGGGGATAATTTAGTTGGTATCAATGTTGCTTAACACTATGGGAATTGGAAGAATCTAAGTTCCAATTAAAGGAGGTATTGGATGGGATATTTGTTGTCAGATTTTATTTCTTGAGAAGCTCTGGAACTTGTTGTTCAAAGAGATATGAACCTTTGAGGTTATACATCAATTATTGATGATGGAATGCGGTAGTGGTAGAAGGAAATGAATATCCTTCATGGTGGATTGAGGATCTATTTAGATCAGCTATAGGACACCTGTGTATACTCTAGGATTGATTTATGATTGGTGTGTTGATATTGTAGTGACAGGGTGTCATACAATTATCAAAGTTATAGGGATGATTGATATATCATCGCTGAGTAAAGAGGATGCAGGTGTATAGTGGTGACAATTTCATAGTTGGTATGAATTGTACGAGGTTTGATTATCTTGTTTGACTTATGACGACTTAGTCGTCCAGGGATTTAGGAAATCGTGTATTCTGGACACGATTGGATCATTTATGATGGTGGCAGTTGGAGTTGAGCACTCGGCCACCGTAGATGATGGTTTTATGGTATTGATTTGATCATTACCATAGATATGGATAGGATGCTCTAGCGGTATTACATCGATGATTGGTTGGATCAGGAAGGTGTTGGAATTTATTTGGTCTGAAGCTTGTGAACCTAGTTTCAAGACTCAGACGATGGTTGACTTTTACACCAGTGTTGTGTGATCATTCTCGGGTGAAAGGAAAGTTAATTTATATGCGGATGCGATGTTTCAGAGAATGGAGCATTTCTGATTTAGTTGATTGAGACATATCCCATGGTTACGTCAAATGAGGAACTACGAGATGGGTTGTCATATATATGACGTAGTCTTAGCAGATGTTATTTTGCTTTGTAGAGGTGAGGAGTAGATATGCTTATGAGGTTTAAGCTAGCTACTGTGTAGTTGCATTTGAATTTAGAAAGAGTTACTATTGATTCGGGAACAACAGATAGATTCCTGTTGTGATGATAGAGAGCATCTACCATAGAGTTGTACTTTTGCTCTATCGGTTCGGAATTAGTGATATTGGAATTTGTATGTAGTAGGTGGCTAGATAGCTACATGGCATCTTGACTGGCTATGAGTACCGATCGTGGTAGCATGTCGTTGCCCGTAAGTAGTGCCTTTTGCATTACCCCGAGAGCCACGAGACTTGGTCACGATATTTTGATAAGTATTGCTGAAGATTGCAATAGGTTCTATATGTTGAAGATGTATAGGATTGTATCCGAAAATAGTAAGTATTGAAACGTTCTCTGTGGAGGAACGACATGCGGAATATAGTTGATTTGGAAGTCTGGTAAAGGTGGTATATAAATAATCAGCAAGGTTCTGTACCAAGAGAGAAGTGGGAGCCTAGTATGATGGACAGTGTTGGGAGATTATGTGGAATTCGGAAAGGACTTAGTATGATTAGCTAAGTCCGCTCATTTTCATTCGATCCATACGATGAGTTTGTTGGATCGCTGGATAGGTTATATTATGGCGATTTCCAGTTCATGGAGGATCTTTGAGTATCGTATGCGATAGCGATTCAGGATTTACCTTAGGATTATGGTAAAGTTTTTAACAGGTCACGGATATAGAGCTCCACTCGGGTACAGATAGGTACTTATGATAAGTGGTCGATATGAAGATACTATTCATACCTTGGAAGGGCTGCTAGAAGCAAGTGTGATTTAATGTTAAGGGATATCAGTAACCCCACTTAGTCACTTGAGGTGTGACTTGTCTCCAGATGATTGAGATGGTTGTTTGGACATCTCGTACTAATATACGAGTAGGAAATCTGGGGACCAAATTTTTAATTAGTGGGGGAGAATGTTAAATACGGGGATTTAAAACCCTAAATTAAATGGCCCAAATAATTAAGGAAATAATCCTGGAAATATCTCGGGATTTTTAGGGAATTTTAGGAATTTTTCCAGAATTTTTCTGGAATTAAACGGACTCCGTACGAGATTTTTTCGGGGATAAAATAGATAGGATTTATTTAAGGGGTATTAACCTAAACCGGAAACCCTAAGTTTTTATTTTTCTATTTTCTTTTCCCCCCCCCCCGCCGCGCCGCAACTATTCCTTCGGCGGTTTCCCTTTTCGCGAGCCTTCTTTTCCCCGACGCCATCCCTCCTCCGTCGGCGCTATTTTTCGCGCCGCACGGCCTCTTCTTCGCCGAGGACCGGCCGATCCCTTCTTCGACGAAGTCGTTCCCTTCTCGCGTAGCCAGCTCGCGGCCGAAGCCCGAAACGCCGTCGTGGCCGCCCGCCCGCCTCTCTTCCCTCATGATGCGTTGCCGGACCGCGATGGGCCGCGCCGCCGGACTCCTCAGCCCTAGGCGACGGCGGCCTCCTTCGCCATGGATGCCACCGTGAACTATCTCTGGCCGTTTTAGGTTGTGATCGTGATGAGTGGATGAAGCTAGTTCGGCTGTGGAGGAATGAAGAGGGTAGTGATGGCTGTGATTTGGGGTTTTGACAAGTGGAGAGGGTTGTGAGGTTTTATTGGGTGTCGATGTGGCTGTAAATACAGTTAGTGTGGCTGTGAGTTTGATTGGTCGATTTGGGTTGATTCTGGAGTTATTCGGTTGATCGGTATGGTTCGGAGGATATGAGATTTGGGTGATATTGTTTGATCTTGAGGATATTTTTATAGGTGATGAATTAGGTTAATTGATTTGGAATTAATTGGGCTAAATTAATTGTATGGATATTTGTGGACAAGGAAAATTGGAAATAGTTTGGGTTAATTGGGATATAAAGGAAATCGATTAATTATTCGATTTGTCGTTGAATTGTATTTTTGTGCTTGACTATAGTCATGCTTTATGCAGGTTTCGGTCACGAGGTCCCCAGTCGTGACGATTTGGTTTCATTCTTGCGGATATATATATTCAGGCGGGTATTCTGACTTAACTTTTAGATTAAGTCAAATTGATATGCTAGTAGGATAGCTTACAATAACTTTTCATGTTTATATGCCTGGTATGCTTTTGGTGCCTACTAGATACATGCATGTGATAGGATATGATTATATTTACCTGTTTGATTTGGATCATAGTATGTGGATTAGGGATATGTATATATGGATTATACATATTATTCGGATAGGTATATTATGAGTAGGATTTACATGCTTTAGTATCATGCACCATTTTCGCATGATTGCATGCTATAGGCGACGGGTTCCATTATTGTTGAGCCGCATGACTAGTTACATAACACACCTGCCACTCATGGGTTAGTGGTACATCGGGAGGGTGTGTCACGGTTGCTCTGTCGAGCTCATTGGTCCGCTCATGGGTAGCGATCGAGGCGGCGTGGTAGCGAGCGAGATCCCTCCTCCGGTCTATGACAGGAGATGAGAGCTTAGCTCCCCACTATGTTTGAGGCGGGAGGATAGGTGTACTCCGGCGGATCCACATCCACTCGGTCACTCGGGAAGCGATGATGGCGAGTGCAGTTGTCATAGCCCTACCCACTCGGCTTCACCATTGCGTGTGAGGCGGTGGTAGCGTCGAGGGTGACCATGTCATTAGCACGACATGCATTTTGCAGATTGCATTTTGTATTGTGTTTCTTTGCATTATTGTATTGATGCCTTGGATGTGCATATGATTGTCATGCATACAGATACATGTTTATATATGGTCGACTCTATTACTTCTAGTCAGCACATGCTCCTATATCGGTAGGAGATTCAGTGAGTATCTGATCATTTTGTATTTCTTGCTTGCATACCCTATTTATGTGAGATCAGATCGCATGATATTTTTATTATTAGCTATACCTTATTTTGCATATCTACTATACATGAGTTCTTTGAACTCACCCGTTGATTTATATTTATTTGGGATGAAGTTGTCGGGAGAGTCCAATTTGCCAAACCCCCTCGTCGTGGAAGTGTATTTGGTTATTTGTTTTTGGTTTTGGATATCTTGTTTAGAAGATATATTTAGGACTGGAATTGGATTTATGTATTCGTGGATTTTTGGTGTCCTTATTGTTAGTGAAAGCCCTAGAGCCAATCATATGATGATTGTTGTATGGACTTTATTGTATCATATTCCTATTTATAAAGGCATGGTTATTATATTTACTTGTATTGGTGCCAAATAACTAAATATAATAATGTCCTTGAGTAGTAGGTTCTTATCTATATCAATCGATTGGTTGAATCGATAATGAGATGATATAGAGAACACTACTCTTAATCATTCCTAGTCGAGTATTAACATTCAGGGACAATGTTAATGCATAGAGACTAGCATGTAGGTCAACAAGATGACTTGATCTCACAAGTCATGGATATGAGATATCAAGTTGACACATGGGTATGCATTGGAGAATGTATACTGAATGACCCGCCATGAGAAAGTATCATGGATCGTTATATGAGTGTCATATACTTTCTCATGTGGCTATTAGTATGACTATTAGTCCTTAGACCTGAAGTCACCATGGTTCCCTACATAAGGAGTTGCATACTTTGGCTTTCACAAACGTCACCCGTAAATGGGTGGACTATAAAGGCGATTCGGGTATGTAACGATTATGCGGAGGGATGTGAGTGATGTAGATGGGATCTATCCCTCCCATATGACGGGTGACATCGATATTCTTGATAGAGTGAGACCACGGCGTATGCATGGTTATGCCCAAATGAGTCAATATGAGATATTGAGCTCATTTGATTAGAGTGAGTCTACTTGGAGTTCAAGATTTAGATTGTACTGAGGATGACACGGTCTATGCCTCGATTGGTCAATCTAGATGTCAAGGATAGAGGACATTGTCACATATTGTGAGAGTCACAATTAGTAGTCACAAAGGTGATGTTGGAGCTCAACATTCTTGTAACTTGGGTAGCAATGATGTGTTGCTAGATACCGCTCATTGCTTATGTTCCTAAATCGGTTTAGGGACATTGCCAACGTTACAAGAACCTATAGGGTCACACACATAAGAGCAATTAGAAGGAGATTAGGTTCATATGATGAACCATGAGGTTTAGGTTCATGGGATGAACCAAATTGGATTAAGAGTAATCCAAATTAGACTAATTGAGTTAGACTCAAGTTGATTCAAGTGTTGAATGAGTCTAATTGAGATTTGATTCATCAAATCAATTTAAATTAATGAATAGAGATTCATTATATTAAATTGACTTGAGTCAAGTGGTTAGATTTGATCAACCATGGGAGATTAGAGGTCAAGTTTGACTTGACTTGAGAGGGAAGTTGAAAGGTCAAGTTTGACTTGACCAAATGCCATGTCATGATGATGACTAGGCATGGCCGGCCAATGATGATGCTCCACATCATCATTGACTTGGTCAATTAGTGCCACATCATGAGGGAGACCAAGGGTCATGGGAGTTACATGCATGCAAGTAACACCCCCTCCAAGAAGTGGCCGGCCACCATTTTGGGGGTTATGTGAGTGAAAAATTCATTTGGTGAGTAATCACTCATTACTTCATCTTCTTCCTTGGGAATTTTCCTCTCAAGCTCTCCCTCTCCTTCCTCTCTTTGGCCGAACCAACCAAGGAGTGCTAGCACACTCAAGGTTGAGTTTTCTTCCACCTATTGCTTGTGTGGATACCATAGAGGAGTGTGCACTTGACACTCTCGAGTTCCGGCGGACTTTGGACGAGCGGGATTTGCGAAGGGCATCGCATCAAGGGTAACATCCTTATCTCTTAGTTCTAAGGTAGATCTAGAGGATTTTGTAAGCACATACATGTAATTAGTTTTAATACTTCTTCGCACGGATCCGTGGCCGGGACTTCCGGGGTTTCCGCAACGCAAAAAGCGGTTTTTGCGGCCCGGAAAAGCCCAACACTTATGGACCTCTATTCGGAGTTTGTTCTGGATTGGATTTTGGTTGAGTATTCCTGCCCAGATGGCAGAAGGGGTAGGTTTAGTTATGATATTCTTTTGTGTTTATCATTTATTTTGGTTGATGGCCTGAGGCCAAATTATATAACTGCGTGTGAGTTTGGATTCCGGTCGTGTTGACCGATGTATAGTGGCCGTGTAGGCCTTGTATAAAAATTGGTATTGTCACCCGTACAAGGGAGATGCTGCCGGATTTTTGTCTGGCGGGGACTCCCTCGGGGCGTGACAAGATCAGCCTCGAGGAGTCAAGGCTTATCACCCCTTTTCAAGGAGGTTGTGTGTTCATTTGTGATTGGTTGAAGACCCATTCGATGAGGGGCTCAAAGGCTATAAAAGGAGGTCCTAACCTAGAGTTTTCTCAACAATTCTAAGCTTCCAAAAGCCTCCGCAAAGCTACAACTCTCCGACAACGAAGTGCTTCTTCTCCGACGTCTAGGTCTTAACTTCTTTTTTTTTTGTAACGTCGGTTTAAGCTTTTACTTCAGTTTGTTACTTTAATTCTTTCGGAGCTTTTATCGTAACGAGGAGAGGGGGAGTGTCCCTCTACCTCAAGTTTTGTTCTTTATTGTATCGATTAACTCCTACCTAACGAGGAGGAGTTCGTTTAGTATTTTTCCCTCCGTGCGTGGTCAAGGACCAGTAGGGCCTTAGAGTAGTAGCCGAAGGCTACGAACCAAGTAAAAAGAATTGTCTCTTTTATTTATTATTTATCTTTTCCGCTGCAAATTAATTATCTACTCGGTTTTTAAACGAATGAACAAAAAGAAAGTTTTAACTCTATTCACCCCCCCCCCTCTAGCGTTTCAAATCGATCCAACACGAAATACCCACCTTGTTCCAATGATCGTTTTTCCTTTAGGTGGGGGTACTAATTTCCAAACTTGACTCCTAGTGGATTGAGCTAACTCTTCTTGCATAAAAATAATCCAATCCGAGTCAAGAAGAGCTTGTTCAATTGTTTTGGGTTCGATTTTAGATATAACTGAGATTTGACTTAGGTTCCTATAGGATGCTCAAGTTCGAACCCCTAAATTTGAATCACCTATTACTTGGTCAACTAGATGGTTCGCTTGTAATCTAGATTGATTTGGGTTAGGTTTAGGTCTAACATCATTTTCTACTTGCTCATTAATCAATTTTACTTCAGATTTAGTAGTCTTGTTTTTTTCTATTTTTAGGGTTTCATTGTTGTATACCCTATAGGCTTTACTAGTGGTTGAATTTCCTAGAAATGTTCTAGTAGTTGTTTTAGAAGTAAATTTTCCTAAGTAATCTTTAGTGTTCAGTATGTGTACCCTACATCCAAAGACCCTAAAGTACTTAATGTTTGGTACTTTTTCATAATAAATTTCATATGACATTTTTTGGTGTCGTTTAACTAATAAAATCCTATTTTGGACATAGCAGCCAGTATTGACCGCTTCTGCCCAAAACCTATTAGGTAGATTATATTCGTTTAGCATGGTTCTAGCGGCTTCTTGTAGGGTTCTATTTTTACGTTCAACTAGCCCATTTTGTTGAGGGGTCCTAGGGCAAGAGAACTCATGGTGGTATCCATGTCACGCCCCGAGGGAGTCCCCGCCAGACGAAAATCCGGCAGCATCTCCCCTATACGGGTGACAATACCAGTTTTCATACAAAGCCTACACGGCCACTATACATCGGTCAACACGACCGGAATCCAAACATCACACGCAGATAATCAAATAGGGCCTCAGGCCAACAAATCTAGGTAAACATAAGTCTACACTAACTAGACTTACCCCTTCTGCCATCTGGGCAGGAATACTCAACCGAAATCCAATCGAAATAAAAATCCGATCAAAGGTCCCTAAGGACATACCAAAACATCCACAGGTACAAATATCCAACTCCAGTCCTAAACATATATTCTAATCCAAATACCCAAAACCGTAAACACAAATAACAAAATACACTTCCACGGCAGGGTTTGGCTGGACTCTCACACTCCATCCCGAGATAGATATAAATCAACGGGTGAGTTCAAAGAACTCATATAGTAGATATGCAAGTAGATAAGAAATAATAAAATCAAATGCAAGTCATGCCTCACATAAATAGGGTATAATCAAGCAAGAAATACAAAATGATACTCACGAATCTCCCCGATATAGGAGCATGTGCCCTACATAAGAGATAAAGTCATCACCATATATAAGAATATGATCATCATGCATGACAATCATATGCACATCCAAGGCATACAAATGCAAAGAACACAATACAAATGCAATCCCAAATGCATGCAAATGACATGGTCACCACGACGCTACCACCGCCTTACAATGGTGAAGCCGAGGGTAGGCTATGACAATCAGGCACTCATCGCCTCATCGAGTGACTGAGTGGACAGATGCATTCTGAGTACACCTATCCTCTCGCTGCAAACATAGTGGGGAGCTAAGCTCATTCCATCTCTGTCATCAAGATGGTGCATGATACTAAAGCATGTAAATCCAACCACAAATATCTATCCGAATAATATGCAAAATCATAAGTGCATATAACTGATCCAAGTAACCATGATCCAAATATAACAGGGAAGATATAAGCATATCCTATCACATGCATGTATCTAGTAGGCACCAAAAGCATACCAGGCATATAAACATGAAAAGTTATTGTAAGCTATCCTAACTAGCATATCAACTTGACTTAATCTAAAAGTTAAGTCAAAATACCCGCCTGAATATATATCCATAAGAATGAACAAAATCATCACGACTAAGGACTCGCCAGGATCAAACTCGTGATAAAGCATGACTATAGTCAAGCACAAAAATACAATTCACCGACAAATCGAATAACAAATTGATTTCCTTCATATCCCAATTAACCCAAACTATTTCCAATTTTCCTTGTCCACAAACAATCCATACAATTAATTTAGCCCAAATCCCATATCCTCCGAGTAACACAATTTTGAACCATTCCTCGCTCACTAACATACCAATCAAACGGATAACACCCGAATCAGCCCAAATCGACCAATCAAAACCCCAAGTTCAGCCCCAAATTGATCAGAATCTCACTCAACCCTTGTTTCACACACCGACACATCCACCCACAAATTTCACTACCATCCGACCTTGCACGACCACCTCCCAAATCAAACCTCATAGCCTCTCACACCTGGCCCCAACTCCTTCCCCACGCCTCTATTCACCATCACCAACCACACTCACCGATCGACCAAAAATGTAAAGACCCTTATTTACTCCGCGATCTCCTACGCCGTAAATCGCAGCTAAGGGGAAGGAAGGCTCCAAGTGCCACCTCAAGCCTGACGACAGAGGGAAGAGCGACTCGTCGCGGCAGAGGAACGGTCGACGATCGTGTTTGTCGGCGCTTGCAGAGGGACGGCCGGTCTCGGCGTCGGGCAGCGGAGGGGAGCACAGAGCGTGCCGAGGCAGCGCCGGCGGTGGACGGCGTGCTCGCGTCGTGTCGGGCGGGCCGTCCGCCCTGCAGCTTGGCGAGAGAGAAGAGGGCAGCGGCGGCTGTCGGGAGGAGCGACGGCGTCGGCGTGGTGGCGCTGGGTTGCCGCGAGGAAGAAAGAAGAGGGCGTTAGGGATCGCGAAGTGGGCTCGCAAAAGGGAAATCAAAGGGGAAGTCAGAAAGAAATAAAAGGGAAAAGAAAAAATATAAATTTTAGGTTTTTCCATCTCGTATTTATCACCCTTTTATATAGACCCCTTCAAAGCCTACTTATTTTATCCCCGTAAAAATCTCGTACGGAGTCCGTTTAAATCCAGAAAAATTCCAAAAAAAATTCCTAAAATTCCCTAAAAATCTCGAAAATAATCCCTAGGATTATTTCCCCGAAATTCTGGCCATTAAATTTCGTATTTTAATTTCAGTATTTTACATTCTCCCCCACTAATAAAAATTTGGTCCCCAAATTTCCTACTCGTATATAAGTACGAGATGTCCCTATAACCATCTCAAGCATCCGAGACAAGTCACACCTCAAGTGACTAAGTGGGTTATCATATCCCTTAAAACCAAATCACACTTGCTTCTAGTAGCTCTTCCAGAGTATGAATAGTATCTTCATATCGCCACCTTATAACCTATCCAAATGATCCAACAAACTCTCGTGATGGATCGAATGAAAATGAGCGGACTTAGCTAATCATACTAAGTCCTTTCCAATTCCAAATAATCTCCCAACATTGTCCATCATACTATGCTTTCACGCCCATCTCGATGTAACCTTGCTGATTATTTATATACCACCTTTACTAGTTGACACACTGCACACCAGACTGCACAATCAACTATGTCCTGCATGTCGTTCCACCATGGAGAACGTTTCAACACTTACTATTTTCCGAATACAATCCGATACATCTGCAACATATAGAACCTATTGCAATCTTCAGCAATACTTATCAAAATATCATGACCAAGCCTCTTGGCTCTCGTAGTAATGTCAAAGGCACTACTTACAGGCAATGACATGCTACCACAACTGACTCAGTAGGCCAAGATGTCGTAGCTATCTAGCCACCTACGACATACAAATTCCACTATCACTAATTCCGAACCAGAGAGCAAGAGTACAACTCTATGGTAAATGCTCTCTATCATCCCAACAGAATCTATCCTGTTCCTTAATCAAGAGTAACTCTTCCTAAATTCAATGTAACTATGTAACCCACCATTCTCCTCTAAATGGAGAAATATTTTCTCTCAAAAGCAATCTGCTGTCTAAAATCCATTCTATCGCATGTAATGTATGTGATCAAAACTTTATCAATTCGCCTCCTAGTTGCAACTATCCGTGTTCTAACAACTCTGTGCAGCTACTCAGTAGCTAGCTAAAACCTCATAAGCATTCCCGCCTCACCTCTACAAAACCACATAATATCTCTAAGTCCACGCCATATTATATATATGACAAACCATCTCGTAGTTCCTCATTTGACGTAAACATAGGATACGCCTCGATCAACTAAATCAAACGCCCATTCTCAAACATCGCCCGCATATAAATTAACCTTCCTTTCACTCGAGAATGATCACACAACACCGTGTAAAAGTCAATAATCGCCCGAGCCCAAACCTGTTCACAAGCTTTAGACCCAAATAAATTCCATCACCAATCAGCGGTAGTACCACTAGAGCATCCTATCCATATCTATGGTAATAATCAAATCAATACCAAAAAACATCATCATTTACGGTGGAAAGTGCTTAACTCCAACTGCCACCATCACTAATGATCCAATCGTGTCCAGAATATACGATTTCCTAAATCCCTGGACGACAAAGTCGTCAATAAGTTTAATATGATATCCAGAAGCTCATACCATTCATACCAAGTATGAAATTGTCGTCGCTATACAATGCATCCTCTTTACTCTAGGTTGATGATATAACAATCATCACAACGACGATAATGATAATTGTATGACACCATGTCACTACAATATCAACCCATCAATCATAAATCAATCCTAGAGCATACACCGATGCCCTATAGCTGATCTAAATAGATCCTCTATCCACAATGAAGGATATTCATTTCCTTCTACAACTACCATATTCTATCATCGATAATCGATGCATAACCTCAAAGGTCCATCTCTCCTTTAACAAAGAGTTCCGGATCTTCTCTAGAAGAAATCGAGATAGATAAATATCCCATCCAACACCTCCTATAATAAGGTAAAACGATCTTTCATCGTCTTGACCAGTGTAAGTATACACGCCTTATCCATAACCAAATCACTAATAGTATGGACTGATATTTTCTGAGGGTTTACTCCTTGACCTTCAAATCGATGGCTAGCAGCTAAATCCCTAGCTTCCTAATTTGACATCACCGGCACTCTAAAGAGTCCGTGATTCAAATCATCATTAGATTCCTCAAGATCAATACGTCGTCGAACTCGTCCACGACCATGAGTAGGGGCAATTTCCCTAAGTCAATAGTTTTCCTAACCACAAAAGTACTATAACCACTAAAGACAATACCTTTCCTATAGCTCAGAGATATCCTTCAGCTTGCCTGATCCCAAAACACGAGAACTCCCAAAAATTCAAGGAAAAGAAAATCCTCGAACACAAAACCCACCAACCAAAACCGCCAACCAAAAAAAATTTCACGTCCTGGGGGCATATCCGTCATCCAAATGACAGAGGAGCAGCTTAGTGACAATATTCCGTAATCCATGGACCTAATATGGTAAAAACCTCGATATAATTATAGAAATACAATTATTTCATTAACTGCATGCATGCTCGACTAAACATATATCAATCAAAGTAAAATAGTTTTATGACCCCAAATCCAATTGCGACAAAATCCAAAGTGCATAATCAAAATGCAACACCGATAAAGTAACCAAAGCAGCATCCCGACGATGCAGGGAGACAAGCACGGCAAGGAACTCTCTGAGCGACACAAAGGTAGGTCAACAGAACATGTCCTCCATCAGTTAACCTAGAGGATAAGTGAGGAGGGGATAAGTACAACCACTCAAGAGATGGATAGATAATAGTGCATAATCATAATGCACACAATGGAAGTCACAGGAACAAAACTAAAGTAACCCAACCTCGAGTACCAATATCACTACTACCATCCCGGCCGTGGTATAACAAATATACCCGTAAACCCAACCATCGCAAAGTAGTGCACATCGATACCACGACAAAGCCTCGTGGCTCGCACAAAAGGAACTATATGAGCTACCGCGAACGGTACTCATGGGTCGACAATCAATAAACTCAGATCGTACGCGCAACTACATGCTACCACGAATAAGACTCGTGGTAAACATGCAATATATAGATATCTAATTATTGATCGCACGCACTAGCGCATTTACCACCAATAAGTCGCGTGGCAGCCGCTTATCCTAGGTTGTTAAGCCTAGGGTTATCCAATACATCTAGCATAGAACGCCTATCAAAATCGATAAGGATCATCGATCTTCCATTAACCCATTGAGGCGGTCAGCGAGGTTCCAACACCTTTAATACGAAATGTTTACCAAAACGGTAAAGATCATCGACTTATAAATAAATAAGTCGAGATGATTAAATCTAGCATTCCAACCCTTCTAACATGATCGGTATCAAGGTCGATCCAAAATCATAAGTCCACTAATAATCACGCCGAGACAATTAATCATAGGGTTTCGCCTCAACTAATAGGAAACGCCTATCAAGGTCAATAAGGACAACCCTCTACTAACAAGCACGACAAGAGGATTAAGCCAAATTATATCATCCTATCACCAATCATGCATGCCCTAACTCGCTACCACGAACATATCTCGTGGGTACTTAAGACGTAAAGTAGCTATCTTGCTACAGACATCATACGAATCCGATTATCACCAACTCTGAACGAATAACGCAAGAGTATATCCTTACAGTAGATTATCTCAACCATGTATGGGAGCATGATTGACCACAAATATCCAAGACAACCATAGGGAGTCTCTACTATAAACCTTTCTCAACCACAAACCACAAATGGGTGTTATAGTTGGCAGCCGATAAATATGAACAACGTTATATACCCTCTAAGGATTAATCGCATCCTAATCATTCGACCTCTCCTAGTCCGATCACCATATCCATACATACCAATATGCATCCATCCGTTATTACGCCTAGGGTTTCCACACCTAGGGTCCTACTAATATTATTTCATTCCTGAGATCCGCTCCTACAGAATAACCTCCTCTAAGTTATTCTATCTCTACCAGTCTTAATCATGGTATCCACCACAATAACATATAACACGCTGTCTAATAAACGACAGCATAGTCATACCCATGGCAATCAATAGCCGAAATTAATTAGGGTATAGCTAAAGGGTCATGCCAGAACAAAATCAAGGCAATACTTAAATAAAGCATCAGATGCTTATATATACTCTAAACTACATAAGTTATAATCATGTCCTCATGTCTTCTACGAATTTATCCATCTTATTCATATTATTCAACTAGTCTAATCCCAATACCAAATCCTAATACTAGTCCAAATAGCTAATCATTCATATCACAATGATAACTAGCTACCTATAGCGATAATAGCAATTTATAACCATATGCTAACCATAACCAAGACCTAAAAATCTAAAGCGGATATCAAGTTAAAACAATACTAGATAAAACAAGATATCACATAACCAAATATAACCAATATAAATATGCACTAAATCTAGAAAATTTTCTAGAATTTATTTACTGTTAGCCGTGCGGAGATGTCACATGGCGAATCCCCATATTGACCTCGTCGATAATACCTCAATTTCGAAACATAACAATCGTGAATCCGTACCAATCGAAAATACCCAGTTAACACCGCCAAACTTGGCGAACTCCATAAACCCAAAGACCCTAAGGAACTCGGAAACCTACGCTCGATGCGAATAAATTGTCACGCCCAGGGAGTCACTTGAGCGAAAATCGGCGATCTCCCTATCACGGGTGACAATACCAGTTTTCATACAAAGCCTACACGGCCACTATACATCGGTCACAACACGGTGGAATCAAACATCACACGCAGATAATCAAATAGGGCCTCGGGCCAACAAATCTAGGTAAACATAAGTCTACACTAACTAGACTTACATACGCCATCAGGCGGGAATACTCAACAAATCCAATCAAAATAAAAATCCGATCAAAGGTCCCTAAGGACATACCAAAACATCCACAGTACAAATATCAACTCGGTCCTAAACATATATTCTAATCCAAATACCCAAAACCGTAAACACAAATAACAAAATACACTTCCACGACGAGGGGGTTTGGCAGCTGGACTCTCCTGACAGCTCCATCCTGAAATAGATATAAATCAACGGGGTGAGTTCAAAGAACTCTGCGGGTATAGTAGATATGCAAAGTAAGATATAGCTAACAATAAAAAAATCATGCGATCTGATCTCACATAAATAGGGTATGCAAGCAAGAAATACAAAATGGTGTACTTACAGTCTCCTACCCGATATAGGAGCATGTGCACGACTAGAAGTAATAAAGTCATCCATATATAAACATGAATCCTATATGCATGACAATCATATGCACATCCAAGGCATCAATACAAATGCAAAGAAACACAATACAAATGCAATACGTGCAAATTGCATGCCGTGCCAATTAAATGGTCACCCCTGACGCCAGTCAGCCACCTCACACGCAATGGTGAAGCCGAGGGGGTAGGGCTATGACAACTGTGCACTCTGCCATCACTGCTCCTGAGTGACCGAGTGGACAGGATGCTGTCGGAGTACACCTATCCTCCTGCCCCAAACATAGTGGGGGAGCTAAGCTCTCATCTCCCGGTGTCATAGACCAGAGGAGGGATCCCTGCCCGCTACCACGCTGCCTCATCGCTACCCATGAGCGGACCAGCGGAGCCTGACAGAGCAACTGCACACACCCTCCTAATGTACCACTAACCCATGAGTGGTAGTGTGTGCGAGCCCATCAACAATAATGGAACCCGTCATCACCATGCAAACATGCAAGATGGTGCATGATACTAAAGCATGTAAATCCAACCACAAATATCTATCCGAATAATATGCAAAATCATAAGTGCATATAACTGATCCAAGTAACCATGATCCAAATATAAGCAGGAAGATATAAGCATATCCTATCACATGCATGTATCTAGTAGGCACCAAAAGCATACCAGGCATATAAACATGAAAAGTTATTGTAAGCTATCCTAACTAGCATATCAACTTGACTTAATCTAAAAGTTAAGTCAAAATACCCGCCTGAATATATATCCACAAGAATGAACAAAATCATCACGACTGAGGACCTGCCTCGTGACCGAAACCTGCATAAAGCATGACTATAGTCAAGCACAAAAATACAATTCACCGACAAATCGAATAACAAATTGATTTCCTTCATATCCCAATTAACCCAAACTATTTCCAATTTTCCTTGTCCACAAACAATCCATACAATTAATTTAGCCCAAATCCCATATCCTCCGAGTAACACAATTTTGAACCATTCCTCGCTCACTAACATACCAATCAAACGGATAACACCCGAATCAGCCCAAATCGACCAATCAAAACCCCAAGTTCAGCCCCAATTGAGTGAACTGACTAACCCTTGTTTCACAGACACATCCACCCACACCCACTACCATCGACCTTGCACGACCACCTCCCAAATCAAACCCTCATAGCCTCTCAGTGCCCCCAACTCCTTCCCTCGCCCTATTCACCATCACCAACCACACTCACCGTCGACCAAAGCAGAAAGACCCTTACCTACTCGGCGATCTCGGCGGAAATCGCAGCTAAGGGAAGGAAGGCTCGGCGGTGCCACCTCTCAAGTCGGACGACGGAGGAAGAAGCGACTCGTCGCGGCGGAAACGATCGGCGATCGTGTTTGTCGGCGCTTGCGGAAGAGGCCGGTCGGCGTCAGGCGGCGGAGAAGCAGCGAGCGTCTGTGCGGCCGTGGCCGGGTGAGCCAGCGTGCTCGCGTCGTGTCGAGCGTGATGGCTTTCGTCGGCGATTAAGCGGCGGAAGAAGCGGCGGCGGTTGTCGGGAGGAAGCAAAGGGAAAAGAAAAATATAAATTTTAGGTTTTTCCATCTCCTATTTATCACCCTTTATATAGACCCTTCAAAGCCTACTTATTTTATCCTCAGTAAAAATCTCGTGCAGTCCGTTTAAATCCAGAAAAATTCCAAAAAAATTCCTAAAATTCCCTAAAAATCTCGAAAATAATCCCTAGGATTATTTCCCCGAAATTCTGGCCATTAAATTTCGTATTTTAATTTCAGTATTTTACATTCTCCCCCACTAATAAAAATTTGGTCCCCAAATTTCCTACTCGTATATAAGTACGAGATGTCCCTATAACCATCTCAAGCATCTGGAGACAAGTCACACCTCAAGTGACTAAAGTATTCTTGATATCCCTTAAAACCAAATCACACTTGCTTCTAGTAGCTCTTCCAGAGTATGAATAGTATCTTCATATCGGCCACCTTATAACCTATCCAGCGATCCAACAAACTCCTCGTATGGATCGAATGAAAATGAGCGGACTTAGCTAATCATACTAAGTCCTTTCTGAATTCCAAATAATCTCCCAACATTGTCCATCATACTATGCTTTCACGTCCATCTCGGTACAGAACCTTGCTGATTATTTATATACCACCTTTACTAGTTGACACACTGCACACCAGACTGCACAATCAACTATGTCCTGCATGTCGTTCCACCATGGAGAACGTTTCAATACTTACTATTTTCCGAATACAATCCGATACATACGCAGCATATAGAACCTATTGCAATCTTCATACTTATCAAAATATCATGACCAAGCCTCTTGGCTCTCGTAGTAATGTCAAAGGCACTACTTACGAGCAATGACATGCTACCACGGCTGGACTCGTGGCGGTCAAGATGTCGTAGCTATCTAGCCACCTCGACATACAAATTCCACTATCACTAATTAGAAGTAGAGCAAGAGTACAACTCTATGGTAAATGCTCTCTATCATCCCAACAGAATCTATCATTGTTCCTTAATCAAGAGTAACTCTTCCTAAATTCAAATGTAACTATGTAACCCACCATTCTCCTCGGAAATGGAGAAATATTTTCTCTCAAAAGCAATCTGCTGTCTAAAATCCATTCTATCGCACAGAACAGAAGGTGACTGAAAAACTTTACTGACCCGTCTCCCTAGTTGCAACTATCCGTGTTCTAACAACTCTGTGCAGCCACTCAGTAGCTAGCTAAAACCTCATAAGCATTCTGCTCCTCACCTCTACAAAACCACATAATATCTGCTAAGTCCACGTCATATTATATATATGACAAACCATCTCGTAGTTCCTCATTTGACGTAAACATAGGATACGTCTCGATCAACTAAATCAGAAACGCTCCATTCTCTGAAACATCGCCTCCGCATATAAATTAACCTTCCTTTCACTCGAGAATGATCACACAACACGGTGTAAAGTCAACAATCGTCGAGCCACGAAACTGGTTCACAAGCTTGAGACTAAATAAATTCCATCACCCAATCACGGTGTAGTACCACTAGAGCATCCTATCCATATCTATGGTAATAATCAAATCAATACCGAAAACCATCATTTACGGTGGCCGAAAGTGCTTAACTCCAACCGCCACCATCACTAATGATCCAATCGTGTGTCCGAATATACGATTTCCTAAATCCACTGGGCGACAAAGTCGTCAATAAGTTTAATATGATATCCGAGCTCATACCATTCATACCAAGTATGAAATTGTCGTACTATACAATCGCATCCTCTTTACTCTAGGTTGATGATATAACAATCATCACACGACCATGATAATTGTATGACACCATGTCACTACAATATCAACCCATCAATCATAAATCAATCCTAGAGCATACAGGTGCCCTATAGTGATCTAAATAGATCCTCTATCCACAATGAAGGATATTCATTTCCTTCTACAACTACCATATTCTATCATCGATAATCGATGCATAACCTCAAAGGTCCATCTCTCCTTTAACAAGAGTTCGGATCTTCTCTAGAAGAAATCTTGGGATAGATAAATATCCCATCCAACACCTCCTATAATAAGGTAAAAGCGATCTTTCATCGTCTTGACCGATGTAAGTATACACGCCTTATCCATAACCAAATCACTAATAGTATGGTGATATTTTACGAGGTTTACTCCTTGACCTTCAAATCGATGGCTAGCGACTAAATCCTAGCTTCCTAATTTGACATCGATCGGCACCTCTAAAAAGTCCGTACTTCGAAATCATCATTAGATTCCTCAAGATCAATACGTCGTCGAACTCGTCCACGACCATGAGTAGGGGCAATTTCCCTAAGTCAATAGTTTTCCTAACCACAAAAGTACTATAACCACTAAAGACAATACCTTTCCTATAGCTCAGAGATATCCTTGACTTGCTGGTCCCAAAACCGAGAACTCCCAAAAATCCAAGGAAAAAGAAAATCCTCGAAACACAAAACCCACAAACCAAAACCAATTGTCACGTCCTGGGGGCATATCCGTCATCCAAATGACAAGGAGCCCCTTAGTGACAATATTCCGAAATCCATGGACCAAATATGGTAAAAACCTCGAAATAATTATAGAAATACAAGTATTTCAATAACTGCATGCATGCACGACTAAACATATATCAATCAAAGTAAAATAGTTTTATGACCCCAAATCCAATTGCGACAAAATCCAAAGTGCATAATCAAAATGCAACACCATAAAGTAAACAAAGCGGCATCCCGGACGATGCGGGGAGACAAACGGCAAGGAACTCTCTGGCGACACCAAGGTAGGTCAGCAACATGTCCTCCATCGGTTAACCTAGAGGATAAGTGAGGAGGAATAAGTACAACCACTCGGTAGATGGATAGATAATAGTGCATAATCATAATGCACACAATGGAAGTCACGAGGAACAAACTAAAGTAACCCAACCCTCAGTACCAATATCGATCTACTACCATCACAGTCGGTGGTATAACAAATATACTAAAACCCAACCACCGCAACAAGTAGTGCACATCGGATACCACGACAAAGCCTCGTGGCTCTCGCACAAAGGAACTATCTATGAGCTACACGAGCGGTACTCATGGGTCGACAATCAATAAACTGCACGTCTCGTGCGCGGCACATGCTACCACGAATAAGACTCGTGGTAAACATGCAATATATAGATATCTAATTATTATTTGCCGCGCTAGCGTACCACCAATAAGTCGCGTGGGCGTCGGTTTATCCTAGGTTGTTAAGCCTAGGGTTATCAATACATCTAGCATAAATCGTCTATCAAAATCGATAAGATCATCGATCTTCCATTAACCCATTAGGCGGTCAGCGAGGTTCCAACACCTTTAATACGAAATGTTTACCAAAAGGTAAAGATCATCGACTTATAAATAAATAAGTCGAGATGGTTAAGTCCAGCATTCCAACCCTTCTAACATGATCGGTTATCAAGGTCGATCCAAAATCATAAGTCCACTAATAATCACGTCGAGACAATTAATCATAGGGTTTCGTCTCAACTAATAGGAAACGCCTATCAAGGTCAATAAGGACAACCCCTCTACTAACAAGCACGACAAGAGGATTAAGCCGAAATTATATCATCCTATCAGTTCAATCATGCATGCCCCACATGCTACCACGAACAGATCTCGTGGGTATTTAACCTGTAAAGTAGCTATCTAGCTACAGGCGTCATACTAATCCGATTATCACCAACTCCGAACGAATAACGCAAGAGTATATCCTTACAGTAGATTATCTCAACCATGTATGGGGGCATGATTGACCACAAATATCCAAGGCAACCATAGGGAGTCTCTACTATAAACCTTTCTCAACCACAAACCACAAATGGGTGTTATAGTTGGCGTAGATAAATATCAACGTTATATACCCTCTAAGGATTAATCGCATCCTAATCATTCGACCTCTCCTAGTCCGATCACCATATCCACTGAAACAGTAATTGGATAAATCACATACCAATATGCACATCCGGGTTATTACGCCTAGGGTTTCCACACCTAGGGTTCTACTAATATTATTTCATTCCTGAGATCCGCTCCTACAGAATAACCTCCTCTAAGTTATTCTATCTCTACCAGTCTTAATCATGGTATCCACCACAATAACACATAACACGTTGTCTAATAAACGACAGCATAATCCTACTAATGACAATCAATGGCTGAAATTAATTAGGGTATAACTAAAGGGTCATGCCATAACAAAGTCAAGGCAATACTAAAATAAAGCATCAGATGCTTATATATACTCTAAACTACATAAGTTATAATCATGTCATCATGCCTTCTACGAATTTATCCATCTTAGTCATATCATTCAACTAGTCTAATCCCAATACCAGTCCAATCCTAATACTAGTCAAATAGCTAATCATTCATATCACAATGATAACTAGCTACCTATAAGAATAGCAATTTATAACCATATGCTAACCATAACCGAACCTAAAAATCTAAAAACAGATATCAAGTTAAAACAATACTAGATAAAACATGATATCACCGCATAACCAAATATAACCAATATAATATGCACTAAATCTAGAAAATTTTCTAGAATTTATTTACTGTTAGCCGTGCGGAGATGTCACATCGCCAATCCCCATATTGACCTCGTCAATAATACCTCGAATTTCCGAAACATAACAATCGTCGGAAATCCGTACCAATCCGAAAATACCCAGTTAACCTGCCAAACTTGGCGAACTCCATAAACCCAAAGACCCTAAGGAACTCGAAACCTACGCTCTCGATGCAAATAAATTGTCACGCCCAGGAGTCACTTGAGACAAAATCCGGCGCATCTCCTATCACGGGTGACAATACCAATTTATACAAGGCCTACACGGCCACTATACATCGGTCAACACGGCCAGGAATCCAAACATCACCTTGAGATAATAATAGGCCTCGAGGCCAACAAATCTAAACATAAGTCTACACTAACTAGACTTACCCTTATCGCCATCTGGCGAGAATACTCAACCAAATCAATCGAAATAAAAATCCTATCAAAGTTCCCTAAGGACATACCAAAACATCCACAGGTACAAATATCAAACTCCAGACATAAACATATATTCTAATCAAAATACCCAAAAACCGTAAACACAAATAACAAAATACACTTCCACGACGAGGGTTTGGCGGTGGACTCTCCCGACCTCCATCATGAAATAGATATATCTCATCTGGGTGAGTTCACAGAACTCTGCGGGTATAGTAGATATGCAAATTAAGATATAGCTATCAATAAAAATATCATGCCACTACAGTCTCACATAAATAGGGTATGCCAGAAAGAAATACAAAATGCAGATTGTACTCACGAATCTCCTACTACGATATAGGAGCATGTGCCCTGACTAGAAGAATAAAGTCATCACATATATAAACATGTATCCTATGTAATCATATGCAACATCCAAGGCATCAATACAAATCGCAAACACAATACAAATGCAATCCGTGCAAAGTGCATGCGTGCAATGACATGGTCACCCAGGCCTTGATCAGTAGCCTCCTGCAATGGTGGCCGAGTGGGTAGGGCTATGACAAGCTGTGCACTCTGCCATCACTTTGCTCTGAGTGGCCAGAGTGGGACGAGGATCTTTGTCGGAGTACACCTATCCTCCTGCCCCAAACATAGTGGGGGAGCTAAGCTCTCATCTCCTGGTGTCATAGGCGGAGGAGGATCCTGCCCCTTCTACCCGCCTCGTCGCTACCCCATAGCGGACCGGTGACTCCTAATGTACCACTAACCCATGAGTGGTAGTGTGTGCGAGCCATGTAACTAGCTGCGGGCTCAACAATAATGGAACCCCGTCCAGCCAGCATGCAAACATGCAAGATGGTGCATGATACTAAAGCATGTAAATCCAACCACAAATATCTATCCGAATAATATGCAAAATCATAAGTGCATATAACTGATCCAAGTAACCATGATCCAAATATAACAGGGAAGATATAAGCATATCCTATCACATGCATGTATCTAGTAGGCACCAAAAGCATACCAGGCATATAAACATGAAAAGTTATTGTAAGCTATCCTAACTAGCATATCAACTTGACTTAATCTAAAAGTTAAGTCAAAATACCCGCCTGAATATATATCCACAAGAATGAACAAAATCATCACGACTGAGGACCTGCCTCGTGACCGAAACCTGCATAAAGCATGACTATAGTCAAGCACAAAAATACAATTCACCGACAAATCGAATAACAAATTGATTTCCTTCATATCCCAATTAACCCAAACTATTTCCAATTTTCCTTGTCCACAAACAATCCATACAATTAATTTAGCCCAAATCCCATATCCTCCGAGTAACACAATTTTGAACCATTCCTCGCTCACTAACATACCAATCAAGCGGATAACACCGAATCAGCCCAAATCGACCAATCAAAACCCCAAGTTCAGCCCCAAAGGTGTAACTCGACTCAACCCTTGTTTCACAGCCGACACATCCACCCACAGCCCACTACCATCCGACCTTGCACGACCACCTCCCAAATCAAACCCTCATAGCCTCTCACAGTCGGCCCCCAACTCCTTCCCTACTGCCCTATTCACCATCACCAACCACACTCACCGATCGACCAAAGCGAAGACCCTTACCTACTCGATCTCGGCCGAATCGCAGCTAAGGGAAGGAAGGCTCGGCGGTGCCACCTGAAGTCGGACAGAGAGGGAAGCGACTTCGTCGCGGCAGGAGAACGATCGGCGATCGTGTTTCGGCGCTTGCGGAAGGGGCCGGCGGTCTCCGTCAGCGGGAGAACCATGAGCGCGAGCGCAGCGTGATGGGCAGCGGCGTCTCGCGTCGTGTCGAGGCGATGCTCGTCGCGGATTGGCGGCCGGTAGAGAAGAGGGCAGCGGCGGTTGTCGGGAGGAGCGGACGGCGTCGGGCGTGGTGGCGTCGGGTTGCCGCGAGGAAGAAAGAAGAGGGCGTTAGGGATCGGCGAAAGTGGGCTCGCGAAAAGAAGCTAGAAGGAAGTCAGCGGAAAGAAATAAAAGGGAAAAGAAAAATATAAATTTTAGGTTTTTCCATCTCCTATTTATCACCCTTTTATATAGACCCCTTCAAAGCCTACTTATTTTATCCCCGTAAAAATCTCGTACGGAGTCCGTTTAAATCCAGAAAAATTCCAAAAAAGAAATTCCTAAAATTCCCTAAAAATCTCGAAAATAATCCCTAGGATTATTTCCCCGAAATTCTGGCCATTAAATTTCGTATTTTAATTTCAGTATTTTACATTCTCCCCCACTAATAAAAATTTGGTCCCCAAATTTCCTACTCGTATATAAGTACGAGATGTCCCTATAACCATCTCAAGCATCTGGAGACAAGTCACACCTCAAGTGACTAAGTGGGGTTACTGATATCCCTTAAAACCAAATCACACTTGCTTCTAGTAGCTCTTCCAGAGTATGAATAGTATCTTCATATCGGCCACCTTATAACCTATCCAGCGATCCAACAAACTCCTCGTATGGATCGAATGAAAATGAGCGGACTTAGCTAATCATACTAAGTCCTTTCTGAATTCCAAATAATCTCCCAACATTGTCCATCATACTATGCTTTCACGTCCATCTCGGTACAGAACCTTGCTGATTATTTATATACCACCTTTACTAGTTGACACACTGCACACCAGACTGCACAATCAACTATGTCCTGCATGTCGTTCCACCATGGAGAACGTTTCAACACTTTATTTTCCGAATACAATCCGATACATCTGCAACATATAGAACCTATTGCAATCTTCAGCAATACTTATCAAAATATCATGACCAAGCCTCTTGGCTCTCGTAGTAATGTCAAAGGCACTACTTACAGGCAATGACATGCTACCACAACTGGGACTCGTAGCCAGTCAAGATGTCAGGTAGCTATCTAGCCACCTACGACATACAAATTCCACTATCACTAATTCCGAACCGGTAGAGCAAGAGTACAACTCTATGGTAAATGCTCTCTATCATCCCAACAGGAATCTATCTGTTGTTCCTTAATCAAGAGTAACTCTTCCTAAATTCGAATGTAACTATGTAACCCACCATTCTCCTCGGAAATGGAGAAATATTTTCTCTCAAAAGCAATCTGCTGTCTAAAATCCATTCTATCGCACAGAACAGAAGGTGACTGAAAAACTTTACTGACCCGTCTCCCTAGTTGCAACTATCCGTGTTCTAACAACTCTGTGCAGCTACTCAGTAGCTAGCTAAAACCTCATAAGCATTCCTGCTCCTCACCTCTACAAAACCACATAATATCTGCTAAGTCCACGTCATATTATATATATGACAAACCATCTCGTAGTTCCTCATTTGACGTAAACATATGATACGTCTCGATCAACTAAATCGAACGCTCCATTCTCTCAAACATCGCCTCGCATATAAATTAACCTTCCTTTCACTCGAGAATGATCACACAACACGTGTAAAAGTCAACAATCGTCGAGCCACGAAACCAGTTCACAAGCTTAGCACCAATAAATTCCATCACCAATCACGGTGTAGTACCACTAGAGCATCCTATCCATATCTATGGTAATAATCAAATCAATACAGAAAACCATCATTTACGGTGGCCAGAGTGCTTAACTCCAACTAGCCACCATCACTAATGATCCAATCGTGTCCGTGAATATACGATTTCCTAAATCCACAGACGACTAAGTCAAATCAATAAGTTTAATATGATATCCAGCTCATACCATTCATACCAAGTATGAAATTGTCGCCGCTATACAATTGCATTCTCTTTACTCTAGGTTGATGATATAACAATCATCACAACGACCATGATAATTGTATGACACCATGTCACTACAATATCAATCAATCATAAATCAATCCTAGAGCATACACGATGCCCTATAGCTGATCTAAATAGAACCTCTATCCACAATGAAGGATATTCATTTCCTTCTACAACTACCATATTCTATCATCGATAATCGATGCATAACCTCAAAGGTCCATCTCTCCTTTAACAAAGAGTTAGGATCTTCTCTAGAAGAAATCGGGATAGATAAATATCCCATCCAACACCTCCTATAATAAGGTAAAGCGATCTTTCATCGTCTTGACCGATGTAAGTATACACGCCTTATCCATAACCAAATCACTAATAGTATGGACTGATATTTTCTGAGGGGTTACTCCTTGACCTTCAAATCGATGGCTAGCAGCTAAATCCCTAGCTTCCTAATTTGACATCAGTCGGCACCTATAAAGAGTCCGTACTTCCGAAATCATCATTAGTTCTCAAGATCAATACGTCGTCGAACTCGTCCACGACCATGAGTAGGGGCAATTTCCCTAAGTCAATAGTTTTCCTAACCACAAAAGTACTATAACCACTAAAGACAATACCTTTCCTATAGCTCAGAGATATCCTTCAGCTTGCTTGGTCCCAAAACCCGAGAACTCCCAAAAATCCAAGGGAACGAAAATCAACACAAAACCCACAAACCAAAACCGCAAACCAATAAAATTGTTTCACGCTGGGGCATATCCGGCTATCCAAAATGACAAGGAGCCCTTTAGTGACAATATTCCGAAATCCATGGACCAAATATGGTAAAAACCTCGAAATAATTATAGAAATACAAGTATTTCAATAACTGCATGCATGCACGACTAAACATATATCAATCAAAGTAAAATAGTTTTATGACCCCAAATCCAATTGCGACAAAATCCAAAGTGCATAATCAAAATGCAACACCGATAAAGTAACCAAAGCAGCATCCCGACGATGCAGGGAGACAAGCACGGCAAGGAACTCTCTGAGCGACACAAAGGTAGGTCAGGAACATGTCCTCCATCGGTTAACCTAGAGGATAAGTGAGGAGGGAGTGAGTAGAACAACTCTGTAGATGGATAGATAATAGTGCATTATCATTATGCACACAATGGAAGTCACAGAGGAACAAACTAAAGTAACCCAACCCTCGATACCAATATCGGTCTACTACCATCACGTCGTGGTATAACAAATATACCGTAAAACACAACCCTTTGCAACAAGCGGTGCACATCAGGATACCACGATAAAGTCTCGTGGCTCTCACAAAAGGAAACTATCTATGAGCTACTGAGCGTAACCCATGGGCGACAATCGATAGCACGGTCTACGTGCAACTATATGCTACCACGAATAAGACTCGTGGGTAAACATGCAATATATAGATATCTAATTATTGACTGCACGCACTAGCGTACTACCACCAATAAGTCGCGTGGGCAGCCGTTTATCCTAGGTTGTTAAGCCTAGGGTTATCCAATACATCTAGCATAGAACGTCTATCAAAATCGATAAGGATCATCGATCTTCCATTAACCCATTGAGGCGGTCAAGCGAGGGTTCCAACACCTTTAATACGAAATGTTTACCAAAACCGGTAAAGATCATCGACTTATAAATAAATAAGTCGAGATGATTAAATCTAGCATTCCAACCCTTCTAACATGATCGGTTATCAAGGTCGATCCAAAATCATAAGTCCACTAATAATCACGTCGAGACAATTAATCATAGGGTTTCGTCTCAACTAATAGGAAACGCCTATCAAGGTCAATAAGGACAACCCCTCTACTAACAAGCACGACAAGAGGATTAAGCCGAAATTATATCATCCTATCAGTTCAATCATGCATGCCCCAACCTGCTACCACGAACATATCTCGTGGGTATTTAAGACGTAAAGTAGCTATCTAGCTACAGGCGTCATACTAATCCGATTATCACCAACTCCGAACGAATAACGCAAGAGTATATCCTTACAGTAGATTATCTCAACCATGTATGGGGGCATGATTGACCACAAATATCCAAGGCAACCATAGGGAGTCTCTACTATAAACCTTTCTCAACCACAAACCACAAATGGGTGTTATAGTTGGCAGCCGATAAATATGAACAACGTTATATACCCTCTAAGGATTAATCGCATCCTAATCATTCGACCTCTCCTAGTCCGATCACCATATCCACTGAAACAGTAATTGGATAAATCACATACCAATATGCACATCCGGGTTATTACGCCTAGGGTTTCCACACCTAGGGTTCTACTAATATTATTTCATTCCTGAGATCCGCTCCTACAGAATAACCTCCTCTAAGTTATTCTATCTCTACCAGTCTTAATCATGGTATCCACCACAATAACACATAACACGTTGTCTAATAAACGACAGCATAATCCTACTAATGACAATCAATGGCTGAAATTAATTAGGGTATAACTAAAGGGTCATGCCATAACAAAGTCAAGGCAATACTAAAATAAAGCATCAGATGCTTATATATACTCTAAACTACATAAGTTATAATCATGTCATCATGCCTTCTACGAATTTATCCATCTTAGTCATATCATTCAACTAGTCTAATCCCAATACACCAATCCTAATACTAGTCCAAATAGCTAATCATTCATATCACAATGATAACTAGCTACCTATAGCGATAATAGCAATTTATAACCATATGCTAACCATAACCAAAGAACCTAAAAATCTAAAGATATCAAGTTAAAACAATACTAGATAAAACAAGATATCACCGCAAATATAACCAATATAAATATGCACTAAATCTAGAAAATTTTCTAGAATTTATTTACCTGTTAGCCGTCTGGAGATGTCCTGTCGCCGCCAAATCCCCCATATTGACCTCGTCAATAATACCTCGAATTTCCGAAACATAACAATCGCTAATCCGTACCAATCCGAAAATACCCAGTTAACCTGCCAAACTTGGCGAACTCCATAAACCCAAAGACCCTAAGGAACTCGAAAACCTACGCTCTGATACCAAATAAATTGTCACGCCCGAGGAGTCACGCCGCAAAATCCGACATCTCCTATCGGGTGACAATACCGGTTTTATACAAAGCCTACACGGCCACTATACATCGGCCAACACGACTGAATCCAAACATCACACGAGATAATCAAATAGGGCCTCGGGCCAACAAATCTAGGTAAACATAAGTCTACACTAACTAGACTTACCCTTCCGCCATCCGCAGAATACTCAACCAAATCAATCGAAATAAAAATCCGATCAAAGGTCCCTAAGGACATACCAAAACATCCACAGTACAAATATCCAACTCCATTCCTAAACATATATTCTAATCCAAATACCCAAAACCGTAAACACAAATAACAAAATACACTTCCACGACGAGGGGTTTGGGACTCTCCCGATACCCATCCCGAGATAGATATAAATCAACTGGGTGAGTTCAAAGAACTCTCATGTATAGTAGATATGCAAAGTAAGATATAGCTAACAATAAAATATCATGCCAAGATACCTCACATAAATAGGGTATGCAAGCAAGAAATACAAAATGATCAGACTTACTCAATCTCTCGCGATATAGGAGCATGTGCACTAGAAGTAATAAAGTCTCACCATATATAAACATGTATCCTATATGCATGACAATCATATGCACATCCAAGGCATCAATACAAATGCAAAGAAACACAATACAAATGCAATCCGTAAAGTGCATGCCGTGCTAATGACATGGTCACCCCCGACGCTACACCGCCTCACACGCAATGGTGAAGCCGAGTGGGTAGGGCTATGACTAAGTGCACTCGCCATCATCGCCTCGAAAGTGACCGAGTGGACAGGATCTTGAGTACACCTATCCTCCCGCCCCAAACATAGTGGGGAGCTAAGCTCTCATCTCCGGTGTCATAGACCAGGAGGAGGATCACCGCCACTACCACGCCTCATCGCTACCCATGAGCGGACCGGTGAGCTCGACAGAGCAAGCTGCACACAGTACCACTAACCCATGAGTGGTAGTGTGTGCGAGCCATGTAACTAGTCATGCGGGCTCAACAATAATGGAACCCCGTACCAAAGATGCAAAGCAAGATGGTGCATGATACTAAAGCATGTAAATCCAACCACAAATATCTATCCGAATAATATGCAAAATCATAAGTGCATATAACTGATCCAAGTAACCATGATCCAAATATAACAGGGAAGATATAAGCATATCCTATCACATGCATGTATCTAGTAGGCACCAAAAGCATACTGCATATAAACATGAAAAGTTATTGTAAGCTATCCTAACTAGCATATCAACTTGACTTAATCTAAAAGTTAAGTCAAAATACCCGCCTGAATATATATCCACAAGAATGAACAAAATCATCACGACTGAGGACCTGCCTCGTGACCGAAACCTGCATAAAGCATGACTATAGTCAAGCACAAAAATACAATTCATACAAATCGAATAACAAATTGATTTCCTTCATATCCCAATTAACCCAAACTATTTCCAATTTTCCTTGTCCACAAACAATCCATACAATTAATTTAGCCCAAATCCCATATCCTCCGAGTAACACAATTTTGAACCATTCCTCGCTCACTAACATACCAATCAAACGGATAACACCCGAATCAGCCCAAATCGATCAATCAAAACCCCAAGTTCAGCAAATTGATCAGAACTCAGGACTCACCCCTTGTTTCACAGCCGACACATCCACCCACAGCCCACTACCATCCGACCTTGCACGACCACCTCCCAAATCAAACCCTCATAGCCTCTCACAGCCGGCCCCCAACTCCTTCCCTACTGCCCTATTCACCATCACCAACCACACTCACCGATCGACCAAAACAGAAAGACCCTTACCTACTCCGGCGATCTCCCACGTAAATCGCAGCTAAGGAAGGGAAGGCTCGGTGCCACCTCAAGCCGGACGACAGAGGAAGAGACGACTCGTCGCAGAGGAACTACGACGATCGTGTTTGCCTGGCGCTGCAGAGGGACTGGCCCGGTCTCGGCGTCGGCAATGGAGGGGAGCACAGAAGCGCGGCCGAGGCGGCGGTGGACGGCGTGCTCGCGTCGTGTCGAGCGGGTCGCTTCGTCGGCGATAGCGGGCAGAGAAGAGGGCAGGTTGTCGGAGGATCGGACGGCGTCGGGCGTGGTGGCGCTGTCACGCGAGGAAGAAAGAAGAGGGCGTTAGGGATCGGCGAAAGTGGGCTCGCGAAAAAGGGAAACTGCCGAAGGGGAAGTCGCGGCGGGGAAAGAAATAAAAGGGAAAAGAAAAATATAAATTTTAGGTTTTTCCATCTCGTATTTATCACCCTTTTATATAGACCCCTTCAAAGCCTACTTATTTTATCCCCGTAAAAATCTCGTACGGAGTCCGTTTAAATCCAGAAAAATTCCAAAAAAAAAATTCCTAAAATTCCCTAAAAATCTCGAAAATAATCCCTAGGATTATTTCCCCGAAATTCTGGCCATTAAATTTCGTATTTTAATTTCAGTATTTTACAAGTTCCCTTAAGTATAGTTTTTGAACAATCACTATTTTTAATCAAGCATTCATTTGGTAAGAAAATAACCTTATAATTATTATCACACAATTGACTAACACTTAGAAAATTAAATTCAAAGTTTTCAACTAAAAGTATTTGACGTATTATAAAGTTCGAGTTTAGCTCAATATCACTTGATCCGATGATTTTGAGCGTCTCATTGTTTTTGAAGGCTACTGATCCTTGGTTTTTGAATCTGAGATTCGTAAAATTTAGTTGGTCTCCGGTCATATATCGGGAGCACCCACTGTCCAACATCCATTGATCCTACACATATAGTAGTTGGATCGGATATTAGAATTTTAAATTTGTTTGAAAATTTTAAACCTAGGAATCATCTCACCCTTTCTACATGATCAAACATGTTCACCTTATATGTTTTTGTGAGATGACTTCAATTTTACTTGGTTAAATTTAGTGATTTAAGGACTAATCAACCTTGAGTTAGATTCGAATTTAACCTTAGTTAGTTAAGTGAACCTTTCAAAAGATGGCTTCCAGGTCATGGCGAAGCATAGAGGCCTTCTTTGATCGGAACAATGACTACTTCCTTAGACAAAGCCAATCTTAAGAAATTGCTCACTTAATTCACTTAGGATTACTTTCTGGTCTAACTAGTTTAGGATGTGGTGAGGTAGCTTCAGCTAGTTCCACTTAGCCGGGTGCACCAAGCTAGATACGCCTTATCTAGCCCGGATATACAAGACCTTGTTTCCCTAACTACTATCATCTCACCGCATCCACGATACTATGTTGTCAAGGTTGATTAATCATTGGTCCAATCTAGTCATTCTAAAAATTAAAACAAAAAGAAAACTAAGCATGCAAAGTTACCCTATTCAAGAGATTGATCACACAAGTTTAGTATTAGCTCCCCCCTAGATCATTAAACCGATGTGGTCTATCCACATAGTGGATTTGATCCTTGGGGACCCAACACTTAGTAGCACATATTTGTGAAATCAAAAAGGTCTTAGGGACCCATGCTTGGACTTTTCGATTATTATGATTAACAGTTGACATATATGATTTATTTGTTGTTGTTGTTCTAAATCCGAGTCCGGGCTTATTGTACACAGCTCTTTGCAATCCAAAAAGTAGGTCAAGACCCTTGGACCCCAAAGTGAACCTTTCCAACATCTTCCTAAGCTCTTGAACTTGTCCTTTCAAGAGAGAATTCTCTTCCTCAAGTTTTTCAACTTAAGTTGAGTTTCCCTCTCGAACATGACTAGTTGAAGAGATTAGGGTAGCCTCATGCTTAAGGAGTTTAACCTCCTTATACAAGGACTCGACCTTAGACTCGGACTTAGCTAACTTCCTATTTAAGTACTTAATTGCATTATACAAAGTATTGATTAAGGATCGACTTACCTTGATAGAATCTTTTGAACCGGATGTGGATCCGTGGCTTGTCTTGAATTGAAGCTCGGTGTCGGATCCGAAGTCAGACTCAGTCTCAGACTCGTAGTTGGCCTCGGGTTCAGTTTCGTACTTAGACTCGGTAGGTCTCGCCATGAACGCCAAATTATTGAGTTCTTCTTCTTCATCCGAGGATTCTTCTCAAGTCGCGTTGAGAGATTTCTTGGTTTGTGATTGCTTGTTCTTTAGCCTCGGACACTCGGATTTGATGTGACCTCTCTTATTGCATTCATAGCACTTGTAATTTGGATTTTGATCGGGTCTCTTTTCCTTAGTTTGCTTGATGGGTCGCCTTCTACTCTTGATCATCTTCCGAACTAGATTGACTGGCTCGGTCTCCATTTCATCGTCTACCTCCGATTCGTACTCTTCTTCTTCGGGAGGTGGCTTGCTCTTTCGCTTTCTTCTTTGTGCTACAACCAAAGTAACACCTTTCTCGACCAGGGTCGAGTTAGACTGTTCATGCAATTCAAATTCCGAAAACAACTCATCTAATCTAATTTTTGGAAGATCTCTAGATACTTTGTAGGCATCAACCATGGATGCCCACAAAGTGGTCCTAGGGAAAGTATTTAACGCGTACCTTATAACGTCTCGGTTTTCCACCTTTTGTCCAATGGCGTGGAGATCGCTCATAATCTCTTAAATCCGTGCGTGAAGTTGAGATGTCGTCTCATTGTCCTGCATCTTTAAATTAAACAACTTATTTAAAAGTAAGTCTCGTTTACATACCTTCGTGTTGGTCATCCCTTCTGATGAAAGTTGAAACTTAACTTTGGTTGAAACTTGACTTTAGTATTAACTTCAAAGCTTGTTACAAGAAGGAGAAGAATGATGAAACTTAGCTTTGGTATGAACTTCAAAGCTTGTTTAAGAAGAAGGGGAATACATAAACATTTTTCTTAAGCATGAAAATAACCATCCATAGGGGTTTTATAGTGCTACTGTAGGGATCCCGAGCGATAAATAAAAATTCGCAGCAGAAAACTTAGGATCCCTCCAGAGATCCAAGCAAAAAAAAATATACTCGTTTCAATTATCTATTCTATCCTATAGGAATCGAGATTACCTTCGAAGCGTGCCCTTCGAATTCCAGTCAGCAACACTTGCGGATCTCAGCGTGGTCAGAATGTCCACGCCTCTACGATGCACACACACACGATCTTGGAGAGAAGAGGTAAGCCCTTTCGGTTGTGCTAGCAACCACTCCAAGGTCTCACTTTTCCACTCTATACTTGGCCCTCTTGTGTTGTGAACAAAAAAATAAAATCTCATTTTCTTTTTTTATTGTCCACATTGAAGAAGAAGAAGCAACCATAATACACCTTAATGAGACATTAAATGCACTTCCTTATTCTTCATGGTAAAAGAAAGGAAGTCAATTAATGCTCATTAAATGCACATTAATGAGTTTTAAATCCCATTTAAAACCCCATTTATTAATTCGTGTATTATATTATTAATTCGTGTATTATTCATTTTAGCCTTCTTCTCTTGGTTTGACTTGAGTCTAACTCAACATAAACCAATTTGAGTCCAACTCAAATTTAGCCAAGTAATGAGTCTTACTCATTCTAGTTAATCCAATTAACTAATAATTCATTTTAGTCAAACCAAAATGATTTCCTCTCCAAAATAATATGTTCTTTGTGTGTGACCCTATAGGCTCTCATAACGTTGGCAATGTATCCAAAACCATTTTAGATACATAAGCAATGAGCGGCATCTAGCATACATCATTGCTACCCAAGTGATGAGAACGTCGAGATCCAACAACCTTGACTATATCATATGATAGTGTCCTTCTATCCTTGATATCTCAGATCGATCAATGAGGCATAGACCGTGTCACCCTCTTATCAATATTTATGTTTCTTGATCCCCAAGTAGACTCACTCAAACAAATGAGCTCAATATCTCATATTGACTCATTTGAGCATGGCCATGTATTTCGTGGTCCTACTCTATCAAGAGGCCAAAGATATCACTCCCGTCATATGGGAGGGATAGATCCCATCTACATCACTCACATCCCTCCGCATAATTCGTTACATACTCAGTGATCGTCGTTATAGTCACCCAATTACGATGTGACGTTAGGCGATACCAAAGTACATAACTCCTTATGTAGGGAACCGTAGTGACTTCAGGTCTAAGGACTATTCATACCAATAGTCACATGAGAAAGTATATGACACTCATATAACGATCCATGATACTTTCTCATGGTGGGTAAATTCAGTATATATAGTCTCCAATATATATACCCATATATCAATGTGATATCACATATCCATGACTTGTGAGATCAAGTCATCCATTAACCTACATACTAGTCTCAATGTATCAATATAGCCCTTGTCTATTAATATAATACTCGACTAGGAATATTTAAGAATAGTGTTCTCTACAGCTTCTCATAATCAATTCTACCAATTGATATACTGTAGATAACAACCTACTATTTATGGGCATTATTATATTTATTTAGCTGGCACACGCATAAAGAAATATAATAATCAATCTTTGCCTTTATTAATGCAAGAATATAATACAAAAGTCTCCCTCACCAATCATCTCATAATTGGCACTAAGGGCTCATACTAACAGCTACATCCTTTTAATGACCGTTGGAGACTTTGTTGTGAATGTTGGAAGATTTTGTGAGGTTCAAGGCTTGTTTCATGGTGCATTTAATGAGCCTCCTTGCATTGATTACTCTTGTCTTTTTGCATTGATTATTTTTGTCTTCTTGCATGATGACTAGCTTTGTCTTGATTGTTGATTAGTTGATGCCTTGACTTTTAACACTCCCCCTCATGTTTGGTGCGTATATGTCAATGGCACCTAACTTGTCAAGGATGTTCCTCATGTGTTGAGAAGTGGTAACCTTGGTAAAGATATCTGCTGGTTGATCTTGTCCATTGATATGATGAGTGATGATGATCTTTTCGTCAATCTTCTCCCTAATGAAGTGGTAATCTACTTCAATGTGCTTGGTTCTTTCATGAAATACTGGATTTGTTGCAATGTGAATGGTGGTGATTGTCACGATATAATCTGATTGGGGAATTAATAGGGAAACCCAGTTCTTCAGCTAAGGCTTTTAACCATATGAGCTCACTGGTGGCGGCTGCCATTGTTCTGTATTCTGCCTCAGCATTGGATCTTGACACAACCGATTATTTTTTGCTTTTCCAAGATACCAAATTTTCTCCTATAAACATACAATATCCTGTTGTCGATCTTCTATCTTTGTGATCTCCTGCCCAGTCTGCATCACAGTAACCCACAATTTATGTATTATGGTTATTCCTCATCCAGATTCCTTTCCCTAGTGTCCCTTTCAAATAGCGGAGGATTCTCTCTGCTGCCTTCCAATGGATCTCCTTTGGTGCGTTCATGTTTTGGCTAATTTGATTTGCTGCAAATGAGATATCTGGACAAGTAATGGTTAGGTAAATCAATTTACCTACTAACCTTTGGTATTGTTGAATGTCCTCCCAGGGATTGTCATCATCATTTCCTTTCTTAGATGTGAAGTAGGGGCTACCAGCTGGTTTTGCTCCAAGTTTTTCAATTTCTTGTAAGAGATCAAGTGTATACTTCCTTTGGGATAGGATTAGTCCATTAGAAGAGTGAGCTAGTTCTATACCTAGAAAATACTTTAGTTTTCCTAAATCCTTTATTTTGAATTGAGAATTGAGAAAGAACTTAACTTGTTGTATTAGATTTTCATCATTTCCTGTAATAATGAGATCATCTACATATATAAGAATGATGATAGTTTTATTATTTTCTATCTTAACAAATAATGAAGAATCACTACTGCATTTTGTAAACTTATAGCTTAAGAGAGCCAAGCTAAGTTTAGCATACCATGCTCTTGGAGATTGTTTGAGGCCATATATAGCCTTGTTCAGTTTGCATACCTTCCCCTCATATCTATTTCGAATTCCTTCTGGAATCTCCATATAGACTTCTTCTATCTCTCCCTGTAGAAAAGCATTGGCAACATCCATTTGATAAAGTGGCCAATCCATATTTATTGTGAGTGTAAGTAAGACTTGGATGGTATTCATCTTGGTCACGAGTGCAAATGTCCCCTTATAATCAATTCCATAAATTTGAGTGTATCCTTTGGCTACTAGTCTGGCTTCATGTCGGTCAATGGTACCATCACTTCTGTGTTTAATCTTGTATACCCACTTGCATCCCACAGGTTTCTTTCCTTTAGGCAAATTGGTGATCTCCCAGGTGTCATTCTTTTCCAAGGCATTGATTTCTTCTTCCATTCCAAGATTGTTGTCCTTTTGCTTCCTCATATGTTCTAGGTTCCTGTGCTTTATCTATGCCACTCAAGAATGCTTGATGACTTGGTGAGACATTATTAGTGGTATAATAATCAGAGATAGGATGACATAGCATGCCAGAGTGATAGTATGTTCTACGATTAATCCATTCAGATGCAAGATACCTTATTCTTGTTGACCTCCTTAGCGGTGGAGAAGAGGAGGGTAGATGTGTAGGTCCTCTTGATCCTCTATTATTGGTTAATTGAGACGGATCTTCATTCTCTCCCCCTTATTCTAGGTTTTCCTCAGTTTCTTTAGTATCAGAATTAGTTCCTTCTTGTGAGCTTTCTGGAACCTCTAAGTTGCTATTTTGAGGTGGATCTTGCCTTTCTTCAAGAATAGGGGATAAGTACCAATTGGGTTTCTTTATTTTGTTACATATTCTTCCTTTGTTTCTGGAAAAAAACTCATTTTCGACAAATATCACATCCTTTGATGTGTACATCTTGTTAGTAGCAGAATCAAAGCATTTATATCCCTTTTCTGAGGTGGCATAACCAAGAAAAACACATTTTCTTCCTTTATCATCTAATTTAGTTCTAAGCTGTAATGGAATGAATACATAGCAAGTACACCCAAAAAATTTTAAATGAGAGATGTTAGGCCTCTTATTGTATAGGAGTTCTATCGGAGACTTTCCTCCTAAGTTTTCTGTTGGCATTAGATTCATGAGATGAGCCACCGTACTAAAATATTTTGGGAATATTAGCATGATTTAGGAGTGTTCTTACTGTTTCTAATAGATGCCTATTTTTCCTTTCGGCTACCCCATTTTGTTGAGGGGTATAAGGACAAGAGGTTTGATGAATAATTCCCCTTTCTTTTAAGTATTTCCTCATTTTATTACTTGTGTATTCTCCACCATTATCGAATCTAAGGATCTTAATATTGCCATTATATTGCCTTGAGATGTAATTGTTATAGGTTTCAAAAGCCTCAAACACTTGAGATTTGTTGGTGATCATGTAGACCCAAGTGTACCTAGTTTTATGATCAATGAATGTAACAAAGTATTTATAACCTTTTTTAGACAAAATTGAAGAGGTCCATACATCCGAATGAACTAGATCAAAGGGTTTTTCATATATAGTGGTAGAAAATGGATAGTTTCCTTTTGTTTCTTTTCCGAGAATACATGGTTCACAAATACCATTATCTAAATTGACTGTAGGGAAGAAATATTTTAGGACATGACTACTAGGGTGACCTAGTCGGGCATGCCAAAGTTGAGAGTCCTCCTGGTTTGCTTTAAAGACTTGATAGTCATGATCCAAGACATAAAGGTTATTCCTTTTAGATCCCTTGCCAATCAAAAGATTTGTCTTGACGTCCTGAAATGACACATTATTAGAATCAAAAATAACCTTACAATCATGTTCCTTAGTAACTTGACTAATAGACATTAGATTGGAAGTAAAATTTGGAACATAGACAGCATCGGTTGCTTTTCCTAATAGATCAATTTCTCCTATTTGATTTACTATTATGTTTTGACCGTTAGCTACCTTGACTGTCTTACATTTTTCCAAGTTTCTAAACTTTAGAACTTTATTTTTATCTTTTACCATATGATAATCACATACTGAATCAATAATCCAATGTTTAGTATCTAGAGTGGAGTTTAAGCATATACTTGTTGTAGAGGTTTGTTGATGTTCTTCCACAGAAGTTTGTGCTTTTAATGTTTGAATGGGTTCCTTCTTTCGAAATGCCTTTGGTCTTAAATGAGTGTGAAGAAACCAACATTTGTCCTTTGTATCCTTTCTTCTTGCAATAGGGACATACCTCTTCTTTTGGATGAACTTCATTAATTTTGAACCCATGAACTTCCATTTTTTTTGCTTGAAGTTTCTTCAATATTCAAGCTTGACTCGGTTCTTTGGATGATTTGTAAAACTTCATGATATGCTAGGAGATTTTGCATTCGCAGGATTTCTTGTCTCATAGTTGAGAATGAGTCTCCGAGAGTCATAAGAAGACTAAAGACCTTGTCTTCATTTTGTCGCTTTATTATTACTGTTAAATCAGTGGTTGGTGGTCAGAGAATCTCAAGCTCACTCCATAAGTTACCAAATTCTCTAAAGAGTTGCGGGAGAGTCTTGTTCTCTTTCCTCATATCTGTTATTTGTCTTCTTATTTCGAAGATTCTTCCAATGTTGTTGGTATGCCCATACACTGCTGTGAGATGATACCATAAGGTTTTAGCACTTGGAGAGCAAGCAACCATACTTTTGTGAGCTTCATCTAAAGAAAGCAGGAGATGAACAAAGACTTGATTATCTTTCTTCTTCCATTCTTTGAAGATGGGATCTGACTCGTTAGGAAGATCTTGGAGAATCTGATCTTCAAGGTTATAGCTACTTAGGATCCTCTTAATAAATCCTGACCATTGAACATAGTTGGAGGAATTAAGAAGAAGAGAGGAAAAGAGTTGAGGAGGAAGTGAACTTAGCTGCAGAAGAGCTAGACCTTGCTGCTCTGATACCATGATGAAAGTTGAAACTTAACTTTGGTTGAAACTTGACTTTGGTATTAACTTAAAAGCTTGTTACAAGAAGAAGAAGAATGATGAAACTTAGCTTTGGTATGAACTTCAAAGCTTGTTTAAGAAGAAGGGGAATACATGAACATTTTTCTTAAGCATGAAAATAACCATCCATAGGAGTTTTATAGTGCTACATCCTTTTAATGACCGTTGGGGACTTTGTTGTGAACGTTGGAGGCTTTTGTGAGGTTCAAGGCTTGTTGCATGGTGCATTTAATGAGCCTCCTTGCATTGATTACTCTTGCCTTCTTGCATTGATTATTTTTGTCTTCTTGCATGATAACTAGCTTTTTCTTGATTGTTGATTAGTTGATGCCTTGACTTTTAACACCTTCATGCAACTTGATGAGTTTGTTCCAGAGGTCTTTGGCGCTGATGTGATTGAGTTCTTCCTTGGAGAGACCGCACTGTAGGATTTGAGTGGCTTTCGCATCGACCTCTGCTTGTCGTTTCATGGCATTTGTCCACTTTTCGCAATCCATGAACTCGGCGTCTTCATTTTTTGGTAAAGTAAAGCCCGTCTGGATGACGATCCACATCTCGACTTGGGTCTTAAGATAGCATTCCATTTGACCCTTCCAATAACGGAAGTCATCTCCGTTAAAGAACGGAGGTCGAGCGGTGCTATACCCCTTAAGATGGGCCATTAAAAAGAATCTTGCACAAAAATACAAACAACGAAAAACTCCTAAGACTTTGTCATGGATTAGTAGTGCAGGATAAAAAAACTTAAATTAAATTAAAAACCTAAAAAAATATATGAAAAGAATAAAAAACTTGCTAGACCGATGGTTGCACCGAATCTGAGCGCCCCCGCTCTAATATCAATTGTTGGATCGAGGAAAATGCTAGAGTGGGTGAATAACGTTTGAAAAACCTTTATCTTTTCGTCGTATAAAATCGAGTGCAGAGCAAAAAAAAAAGTAAAAGTAAAATGAACACGCTTTATTTTTACTTGGTTCACAAGCGATTGCAAGTCTAAGGCCCCGCAGTCCTAGACCACTTTCGATGGGCAATCTACTAAAAGAGTCTCTTTCTCGTTAGAGGTAAGAGATGACGAATACAAAAGGAATATAGAGGAAGAGGCAACAAGTCTACCTCTCCTCTTAGCAATTAACAGTACAAGTAAGAGAATAAACACAACTATAGAGAAGACTACCGAATTAAGGATGCGAAGTTGCGTGCGTTGTCAGCGTTACGACAGTGTTGTGTTGTCGAAGGAGCTTGGATTCGTCAGAGTACTTTGGGAGCAATTTGAGATGATGAAAAGAGGTGAAACTATTCTTCTTTTATAGCCCTTTGATCCCTAGTTCATTGAGATCTAGATCTAGGTCAAAGCTCCTCATCTCTTCTCATTTTGTGGCTCTTATTTTGACTATCTTCGAAGTGATCAGATTAACCAACAGTCGACTAATGGTAAGTCCAGTCAACTGCCACTAGCCTCCAGTCGACTGTTGATGCACACAAACGTGACCTCAAATCTCACAATGGATACCATCGAGGACTCGAAGTGTACGCTCGCGCTCAACGCCCACAAGTGCACGGATGTCGTCAAGTAATAAAAAGATTATCGATCCCACAGGGACTGAGATTCAAGTACCGATTTGTTCGCTGGATGTTATTGTTCGGAAGCCAATCTAAAGGTTACGATTGTGAGGGTTGTCGGTGGACTAAACTCTAGTATGGTGTCACACGAAGGAAGAAACGAGCTTGCCACGAGATCTTTTAAAGGGATTCTAGGACTTCGGTTTCACTTGTGTGTTGCAAAATATGTTATCAACTAGGCTTTGGCTAAACGTCGAACTATGGTATTGTGGAAGGGACATCATACACTCTCCCGATGAGCCACCACATCTATCGGGAGCTATCTCTACCTTACAAGGAGGGGATAGGCGGTACGAGGATGCCAAATCAATCCCTACAATGAACCGTTTCTAGTTATATCGCATCCTTCTACCCACGGTTACAGGAGATTAGGCTAAACCCTAGGTTCCTTGTATAAATCCCCTAAATCTTAGATACGAGGGTTGTCACCCCTCGTATCGCCTAAGCACAATAGGTAGAAAACTAAACACACATAGATATCGGTATAAACAAATCCCAATTGCAAATTCAAACTCAATAATAGAATTCAATTTGAAGCAACATGTCATACGCACACAAGCTACTCCCTAATCCTAGAATCGAAGAAACTACTCCATAGATAGGAGAGGAAAATCACAAGGCATGTTCATGTTCGAATCAATAGTAAATAAAGTGCGAGAACAAGAGTTTACAATGCCAATGTGGCCTTCTCTCTGGCGTTGAAGTGCAGAACTTGGATCTCCGACGGCGTTCTTCCTCCCTGTTGTGAGTTCCTGAAGGTTTTTAGGGCTTCGGCGTGCCGTCCCAACCGTCGTGCCTCCCCCCTAGGGTTTGGGCGAAGCTATCCTTATATAGACATCACATCGGATTGCTGTGAAATATGGAAAAAATCCTAGCCGCATCAATCTACTGGGCCGCCACATGGCCATGTGTTTCCACACGGCCAGACCGTGTGTGGCCCTGGGGTGGTTGATCTCGCCCATAGGACATGGTCGTGTGTAGCCACATGCCCTAGTTGTGTCTCCTTCTGCGTCTAGCTACTTCTTTTGCTCTGAAAGTGCGCCTTTTCCATGAAATGTTATCCTGCACGCAAAAGTACAAAGAGCGGTCTCCGAACCAGAAAATAGGAAATGCATGCAAAACAAAGTGACATATGCATGAAACTAACATAAAATGTAATGAGATGTGAGCGAAAACTACTCCTAAAACCCTATATGTTTTGCTCACATCACTTCCCCCAGACTTAAATCTTTGTTTGTCCTCAAGCAAACCTCTATGAAATTTTAAAAGGATATTGTTCCATACTTAGCATGTTAACTTAATTTTATCAAGTGATACTTGAAATCAAAGCAAAATAAATATATTATAAAAATTCACTAAATTAGCTCCTTGTGCTCGTGCTAAGCGAATCATTCTTAGGGGATACTTGTTCCATGGTGAGTTAAGTCGTCATCCTATAGCTTTCCTAACGTCTCTGGCTCTTAGGCACTTACCTGTCCAAAGCGAGGGTCATTCCCTAGATCTAGCACAAAGTCTCAAAGGCGTGCTCAGTATTATGAGAAATTGATAGGTGTTTCTCCAGTAACCTAACTCGGTCTCAAAGGGGCACCTAGCCATTTCCACCCACGACAACTATTTTTTTATCCCTCATAATCTCTCTCTTCTTTTTTTTCTTTTCTTTTTTTCATTTTTTTTCTTTTATTTCTCTTTTCTTTTCCTTTCTCTCTTTTATTTTTCGGCTCATTGGGATTTTGATTTTTCTGAATAAGCTTACACAATCCGAGCATCTCCAGTAACTAAAATGTCAGTCTTAGGGTCACCTATGGACTCCAAAGTACTGAACTACTGAGATGAATCATAACTAGGTATGTACTGGACTCTCCCTTTCAGAATGTTCGACATGTGTAGGTGTAAAATAGAAGCTAACCAGTGTAGGTCTAGAATACTCATTCATAGCCAATAAAATAAAATACCACAAGGTAAACAAAGTTACACTACTCATGGAAATAACTCACGAAGAAGACTTTTAACAAAAATACTACTGAGGCATCTTTACAGATAACAAAAACTAAGTGTTGAAAGAAACTCAACAACCTACGCATGAACAAATGAATGCTAATAATAATGCAAATATCAGGAAAGAAACTACTGCTAGAAACAAAATAAAATTTGGGGCCCGTCCAGACTTAAATGAAAGTATACCTCTAGTATGGTAGACGAGGTGGAAAAGTCTGGAAGCCTCGGCATCTCAGAATCCTGGGAGAACCTGCTACTGAGCCGCTGATGCCACATGTACATGTGGTCGATCTGAGAACTGGTGGATGCAGTGGCTGCTCGGTGCTCCTCCTCCCTAGCCCACCGTGCCTGCTAGGCATGCATGTGCTGTCGCATCTCCTGGTGGTAGGCGGCCTCATCCTGGCAACGGCCAGCCTCCCCCTGAAAGTCGATGCGGGCCTCGTTGTAGAACTCCTCAGCCCACTGGAAGTGCTCCCGGAAGCCCTAGAACTCCGCCTGCGTGTAGGCGCTCTGCTCCTTCCATCGCTGCCTCTGTGTCTGCTTCTCGGCGTATATATCATCGAGGCGCAATCGGAACTCCGAGAAATCATAGGCCGATGTACCTACATCTTGCTCAAAAGTAGAAAAAGGTGGTGGTGCAAGTGCAGGCTCATGTCGACGTGGACTAGGTGGGCTCCTATGCATGTGTGGACTAGAGGGAGAGTGATGCGAAGGGGGAGAAATGGGCGCTGATATGAATGGTTCCTCATATGGAGGGGACTCCACTATCAGGTCCAAGCACCAGTTGGCGAGTGTGGTGATGGTGGTACGATCAGGGTCGGGGAGCCTAAGGGTCGTCAGGTTTTTCCTTACAAAGCATAAGGAGTGTCCCTCTCTTACAATCATCTTCATCGCCATACACACTCCTAGGTCGATCCTAGGGCTCCCTTCTATACTCTCTAATGCAGTGTAATCGTACCCCATCCTATGGCAAATGTGGGTAAGCAGGCCTCCCACATTAATCTCTCCTCTCGCTGCTTTGCCCATCTTCACTAAGTGTCTGATGAAGTGGGATCCTACATTGATGCTACTCCTTTCTTGTAGCATGTCCCAGAGGCAAAGCAGCTCACTAGCTATTATTACACCGTCACTCTCTCCATGACCAAATATAGTACTGACCTTGATTCGGTGGAGGTATCAAAAAACGGGGTTTTGGAGGCACGACACTTTGGCTCTAGAAGGGTCGTAAGCATGCTCCCCTGTCAACTCGGTCCAAAATATTCGAGAGTTAAACCCAATAGGGGTTCTTCTCTCTCCCCCACTCGGCAGGCCAAGCATGAACTCCATTCATGCTCAATGTTAAATATTCTAAAGGTGATCCTACCCTCTTCGCTCTCTCTACCTGCTAAAATTTTCACTTCTAAGGAACTCAAAAATTCTAAAACTATCCTAGGGTAGGTTGGGTGTCTTATTCTCATTATCTCTTCCCACCCATTTTTGCAAATAGGGCTTGAATGTCACCCAACAACCCTAAGGACTCTAGTAAATCTTCATCAAGATACCTAGTTATAGTAAGTTTACGAGTAGAAAGCATATTATACCTATCTCTATGTTCATTATTACGAAAAAAGAAGGGTTGGAAGAGCGTTACCTTCCTCCGGAGCTTGTGGGGTGTCGGTTCTCCATGCTCGTCGCTCCGAAGCACCGGATCGAGACACTACTTGCTTGGTCCTCCTCATCCTTGCTTCTTTTGGCTTCCTTGAAGGTTGGAAAAGCTTCTAGGTGGTGGGGAAGAAGGATCCACATGGCTAGGGCAAGAAATATCGAAGCACACTGCGCAAATGGGACGAAAACACACGGTTTGCCCTACTTAACCCTTGCGGGACACGGCCGTGTGAAAACACACGGCCAGGCTGTGTGCGCCTTGGGTTGGTCGGGCACGACCATGGGAAAACACATAGTCCGGCCGTGTGTCCCCTTTTTTCTCCCCCTTTTGCACAATGGTCCGAATTTTCTCATATGCTTTCCCGTGTAAGCTAATATGGATTTTATTTTTACCTAGCAAAGTTCTCTTCTGGTCCTAATGCTAACCAAAATGGAAATCAAAGTTCAAATTAACTAAATGCATGCAATATAATCAAAGGAAAACCTAAAACTAAACTTGGGTTGCCTCCCAAGAAGCGCTTTATTTAAGGTTGTTTAGCTCGACCACACTCCATTATCAACTTGGCTCTAGAGGTTCAGTGAATCTTCATTCATCCATCTCAGAATCGACATCTGGTGGCCTTGGCTTTAACCTGCTGAAAGTGAAGTCGTCTATGTAGGGAGCTCTGCACTCTGATAGGCTGAAGAGGATGATCTCCCCAAAGGATATCTGGTGTGCCTTAACATCTATGTACGCCCCTGCAGTTGCCAGAAAAGGCCTTCCCAAAATGATGGGATTTTGGGGATTGGGTCCTGTGTCTAGTACAATGAAGTCCATGGGTATCACGCAATTTTCAATCACCACAGGCACCTGTGCTATCATGCGAATGGGCTTCTTGATCGTGTCGTCTGCTATACGTATCCCTATGCCAATTGGTTGTATATTACCCAGTCCCATCTCCAAATAGTATGCATAGGGCATCACACTTACTGATGACCCCAAGTCACACAATGCTTCATCGAAGCTTTCCCCATATATCGAGCAGGGGATAACAAATTCACCGGGGTCCTCAAGCTGTGGTGGAATCTTATCTTCAATTTCAGCTTGGTTAGGTAGGGTGGAAAGCATGGTTGCACACCCCTTAGAATCTGCTTTCTCTGCCCCACTCCTTATTGTATACTCCTTCCTCTTTCTTTGACTTTGCTCCATCGATGGAGAACTATCCATAGATTTCGACACGGTTTGGGCTATCTGGGCCACTTGTGTCTCCAACATCCTTGTGTGACTTGCAAGACCGTCAATGGTGGCCTTCAAGTCTCTGAGTGACTCCTCTGTTTTCTGATGTTGGCGACGAAATTACTCATTGGCCTTTGTTTGGGTAGCAATGAATCCTTCCATCATCAGTTCCAGTCTAGACTTCTGTTGTTGCTGCTGCCCATTGCCATGCTACTGCCCATACCCTCCTGATGGTTGGAAGTTCCCCAAGTTATTCTTATAGAAGAAATTCGGGTGATTCCTCCATCCGGGATTGTAGGTACTGGAGTATGGGTTGTTGGGCCTTAGATTGTAGTCCCCAACCGCATCACAGTGCTCGATCTACTCTTCTAAGCTATCTTGCCCTCCACAGTAGTCCTCTCGATACGTTGCTGCTCCTTCTCCAAAGTCAATGGCCGCACATGCAGATGAAGGATTTAAAGAGTCGAATTATCTGCTAAGCGCGTCCATCCTCGCTGTTAAGTGGTCAACGGAGTTGACAGTATATCGTTGTTGGGATGTATACTAAAAAGTCTATCTTTTGTATGAGCATCTTTATTTTGAAATAAGAATCACATGATCATTGTTTGCATATTTATGGTTATGCATATTGTCAAATACATTATATTGTAGATAACATGGTGTGTGGTGTCACACGAAAGATCATGTTATCGGCTCCTTGTAAAGTATAAGTAAAGGCTCACAACCGAGATGACTTTGGACAAACCATTGGTATGGTTGTAGTGTGATTTGGTATTGGTTTGTCTTGATCATAGAATCACACTAGTGCACTTTGTGTGTATTGAGCAGGACCGACTTAGAGGTGATTCGATTTATTGCTGACTACATAATCGAATCGGATCTAAGATATTATTTTGTACATGCTCTTAATCCCAATATAATAACGGACACATATATTTAGTATTCATTTCTTTGATTTACCAATGGGCGAGATTTATAGATTAAATCGATAGGTTCGATAAGTTGGGAAATGATATTATTTATATGGTGTGTCGTTGATTATAGGAGGAAACCGTGTCCTATATATTAGGATGATGATGTCCCCTTGAGGAGCTCATAAGGTTCATCATGTAAACCCTGTAGGTGGACTTGGTCTGGCATGATGATAGGTTGAGTTGTACTACTCATGGAGTTAGATGTTGATTAATTAATTGTCAGTAAATTAATTAATCGACGGACATTCGAGATCTTAAACACGGGGAGAAAATGTACAAATAATATATGAAGCCCATATTAACTTATGGGGGTTGGTGAGGTAAATCAATGATAATCCTTTAGTGGATTGGATTATCATTAATGGATCGGACTTTATGTGGGCTTGATCCATTGGGTGGCCAAGATCCAACTCCTCCTCATGGTCCCTATTGTAGCCTATTAATACCTCATGAAGCCTAGATCCAATGGATGAAAATAAAACTCTAGATCCAACAGTAGAGATTAAATCTCGAGATCCGACGGTTGAGATTAAATCTCTAGATCGGACGGTTGAGATTAAATCCCTAGAACCAATGGTGGAGATTAAAACAAGGCTTATCCCTAACTCTATAAAAGGAGGCTTTAGGGTGGGCGGCAAGGAGGAATTCCAATAGAGATAGGATTAGGGTTTGGGAGGCTTAGGGTTTGAAGGTTTGGGCGGCCACAAATAAGGAATTTATTTCCTTTCTTCTTCTTCTTCCTTGGTGGTCGGTGCCCATCTCCTTCTCCCCTCCCTTTGCCAGCGTCCAAACCTAATTCTTCTCCTCTCCTTGGCTGGTAGAAACAAGACTTAGGGTCTTTCCTTGGAGCTCTTGGCCGGTATCCATCTTATTCATCCAATCCTTCTTGGTCGGCGACAAGCACCAAGCTTGGAGCTTGGTGGTAGGTTGAAAGAAGAAGTTCTTTGTTTCTTATTCTTCCTCTTGTTCGGAGCGAGCAAGGAAGGAAGATTGGTGATCTAGGAGCTTTGACTTTTGGTAGATCATCGCCCACACGATGTCCAAAAGGAGGAAGGACATACAATAGAAGATCGAGAGGTATATCGATTGTCTACTTTCTTTTGTAACATGTCTATAATTGTTTTTCAATTATATATGCATGTAGTATTCTGTTTTTATGGCTAAAATAACTTGGACCCCGAATATAAACACAAAAGCCGACGATCTGTATATCGTCTATTCCACGGCTATTCGTAGAATAGAGGTTGGGGGCTTGAACAACAAGTTTGTTCAAGTGACTACTCTAATCGAATAGCACGACGATGAAACGGTTGCTTGGGTGATCGCTTTTGTCTAGGATTAAATTTTTTTAATCCGGGGACATCAATGGGATCGCCATAAACAAGCGACCGAGTTGAAGTGGGAAGCGAAGTTTCCTCCCTTCAATCGTCCCGCCACAGGAGCTGGTTGGCCACGTTCGGAAGCCCATTGATGGTGGTTCTGGGCCACCTCTTCTATTAGCTCTTCCGCTTCCTCTATGGTCTTATTCATAAGTGCTCCTCCTGCAGCAGAATCAAGGGACATCTTCATGGTGTACGTGATCCCATTGTAAAAGATGTGGATCACCAGGCACCTTTCCAATCCGTGGTGGGGGCATTGGTAGAGTAGCCCCTTGTAGCGATCTCAAGCTTCGAATAAGGACTCCCCCTCCCTCTAACAAAAGCTTGTGATAAGATGGCGCATGTGAGCAGTCTTGCTTAGTGGGAAGTATTTGTTCAAGAACTGCTGCTTACATTGCTCCCACGTAGTAATACTTCCCGAAGGTAGGGAGTGAAGTCATGCCTTAGTCTTATTCCGCAATGAGAACGGGAATAGGCTGAGGAGGATCGCGTCCACAAGGACTCCATTTATCTTCATTATTGAACAGATTTTCAAAAATGTCTCTAGGTGCCGGTTCGGGTCTTCAGTCGCAGCTCCCCCGAATTGACTCTACTGGACCATATGTATGAGTGATGATTTAAGTTCAAAGTTGTTTGCCGAAATAGATGGTCCAGCTATACTCGGCCTAAATCCTCTAGCACTAGGAGCTGCATAATCCCGCAGAGATCGGCTACCTAGATTTACTTTGGATGCAGCTTGATCCTCCATCCTCTTCTGTTCAGCTCTCCGACGATGATAGGTTCGTTTGATTTCTAAAACGATCAGAATTGGACCTTCCGATCCTAAGCGTCTAAGTATACGAAGAACCGAGCCACAAAAATTAGGAGTACTACCTAATACTAAGAAATAGGAAATAAAAAAATCTAGCTAACAAAATCAAAGAGGCAATAAGGAAATAGAAAACTACTGCTAAAATAAAATAAAATCTAAATCTAGATATTGAAAATCTAAAACTGAAGTAAATAAAGCAAACTAAGAAGAAAATAAAGCAAGTAAATAAATCTAATCCTAAGTCCGATCCAATTATCCACTTCTCGATTCGATATCGAATCAATCAGTCCCCGGCAACGGTGCCAAAAACTTGATGCACACGAATGCGACCTCAAATCTAGCGACGGATATCGTCGAGGACTCGAAGTGCGTGCTCGCGCTCAATGTCCGCAAGTGCACGGATGTCATCAAGTAATAAAAAGAATATCGATCCCACAGGGACTGAGATTCGAGTATCGATTTGTTCAGTGGATGTTATTGTTCGGAAGTCAATCTAAAGGTTGAGATTGTGAGGGTTGTAGGTAGACTAAACTCCAGTACGGTGTCACACGGAGGAAGAAAGGAGCTTGCCGCAAGATCTTTTAAAGGGATTCTAGGACTTCGGTTTCACTTGTGTGTCACAAAACATGTTATCAATTGGGCGCTGTCTAAACGTATAACTATGGTCTTGTGGAAGGGACATCATACACTCTCTCGATGAGCCACCGCATCTATCGGGAGCTATCTCGACCTTACAAGGACGAGATAGGCGGTATGAGGATGTCGAATCAATCCCTGCGATGAACCGTTTCCAATTCTATCGTATCCTTCTACCCTACCAGTTCTGAGGAGATCAGGCTAACCCCTAGGTTCCTTGTATAAATCCCCTAAATCTTAGATACGAGGGTTGTCACCCCTCGTATCACCTAAGCACAATAGGTAGAAAACCAAACACACATAGATATTGGTATAAACAAATTTCAATTGCAAATTCGAACTCAATAACAGAATTCAATTTGAAGCAACATGTCATACGCACACAAGCTACTCCCTAATCCTAGAATCGAAGAAACTACTCCATAGATAGGAGAGGAAAATCACAAGGCATGTTCATGTTCGAATCAATAGTAAATAAAGTGTGAGAATAGGAGTTTACAATGCCAATGTGGCCTTCTCTCTGACGTTGAAGTGCAGAACTTGGATCTCCAACGGCGTTCTTCCTCCCCGTTGCAAGTTCCCGAAGCTTTTTAGGGCTTCGGTGTGTCGTCCCAGCCGTCGTACCTCCCCCCTAGGGTTTGGGCAGAGCTATCCTTATATAGACATCACATCGGATCGCTACGAAATTCGAAAAAAATCCTAGCCGCGTCAATCTGCTGGGCCACCACACGGTCGTGTGTTTCCACACGGTCAGGCCATGTGTGGCCCTGGGGTGGCTGATCTCGCCCATAGGACATGGCCGTGTATAGCCACATGCCCTGGTCGTGTCCCCTTCTGCGTCTAGCTGTAAAATGCCCTTCTTTTGCTCCGAAAGTTCGCCTTTTCCCACGAAATGCTATCTTGCATGCAAAAGTTCAAAGAGCAGGTCTCCGAACCAGAAAATAGGAAATGCATGCAAAACAAAGTGACATATGCATGAAACTAACATAAAATGTAATGAGATGTGAGCGAAAACTACTCCTAAAACTCTATATGTTTTGCTCACATCAACTGTTAGCTTGATCACTTACTTGCAATACAAGGTTAGCACAAAGATGTTGCTTAATGGTAAAACTGATGGTCCCTTACCGTTCGACCTCGACCTAGACCTTCTTCCTCCGAAAGTCTTAGTCGAATTGCCGCCTATGGTCGTCCCCGTACGGAGGACACGTCCTTACTATCAATCCGCACCCAGTGCTTACCTTTGGTCCTCTTGACCTATCTCTTAGCTTCCGGTCACCACTGAGGTTTCTCAACTCCCTGAGGTTCTCCTGGTGTCATCCGACCACCGAGGTTTCTCGTCCCGAGATTCTCCTAGTGTCGTTGAACTTAGCACAGCTTAATATACTACTTGCACACTCAACATGACATATGAGATAATAATAATGACTTAACTTTGAGCCTTTGTCATTATCAAAACCTAGGTTCGATTATCTGGTGCCCCTGCACCAATAGTTAGGAGGCAAGCATTGCCTAAGGACAAGAAAGATTTGGGTCACAAGCCTATGTCCAAGGTAGATAAGCCAACCTGCCATAATGTTCCATTTAACTATGAAACCACTCCTAAGTCTAGGAAAATCATGGTCACAAGGGAAGTCATCTCTAAAGTTGACCATGGTAGATGTCTAGTAGCAAAGGTTTTTAAGAAACCTAGGAAGACCACTAACAAGGTTACAAGGGGAGTTACCCCTAAGGTTAACCTAGATAAGACCCAAATGACCAAGGCTTCAAAGCCTAGAAGGGTCATTAGGAGGGTAGCTAGGGAAGTCATCCCTAGTGAATACCTAGTTAACCCAAGGAGATCAAATAGATTTTGAATTCCTAGGAGCGTGATTCCATCACGCTTGACGAGTTTAGGATGTGCCAACCTTGAATGGATAGGTAGTTAACCTAACCATGGTAAAAGTGACACTTTAGGACATTTTGGAGTATTATAATACTTTGAAAATGGGGTTAGATTTTAATCCTAAAAGATTTTAGAATGTGTCAATAAATTATAGAAGTTGAAAAATCGATCAAAATTGGCACAAATTATGTTAGAGTAATGGTGTGCCATTTTTGAACTTTTGGCACACTTGAGGGAATTTGGACTTTATGGAAAATTAGTAAAAACTTTAACAAATGGCAATGAGGCTTGAAATCTTGATAATTTTATACCTTTATATTTTATTTGTCATGCTTTGTTTGTCATATGTCATGTCATGACATCATATTTTATTTGATCATATAAATATCATGAAAATGTTAAGTTAATATGTCATGTTTATATTTAGTCTATCTTTATGCCATCATGATTATTGGAAAATATTTTAATTTATGAACATTTTTATGCCATGATCATATTCATGCATTTAGGACAATAAAATTAAATTAAAGACAATAACATGATCTTAAGTCCCATGATAAGGGAATCAAATAGAGTTGTCTAGATGAAATGCATGAAACCTTAGATAAGGAAGAACAAAAATATTAAATTGACATGTGTGTGATGGGACCAGTAACTATGCAAGAGGGGGGAGATATGTATATTTTTTTTATTTTTCAAATCAAAAGACACAACGAAAAATCCAATGACAACCTGATCACACACAGAGCACAACAAACACAACACACAACACACAAAATGACACAGTCGATTTTACTTAGTTCACAGCTCTCTCATAGAGCTGCTAGTCCAAGGCCTACCTCTATCTTTTCTCCTTTTTGAATAATTCTTCAAAGGTGGAGAAACCTCTTTAATAAACTTACAACTTTCAGACTCTCTAGATATGAATTTAATATAGGAATCTGAATGAAACGATAAGTAATAGCTAAACATAGAACCTTGACAGATATGCAATTCTAGACAATCACAAATAGAAAGAAGTGAAGCAAATCCAACAAACGAAACTTTTACAGTTGAGACGAAGGATTAGCGAGATGATCGCGAGGGCATCAATGATTCCAGTCGTCCAGGTTGATAGAACACTAGCCGAGCAAAAAGTTTACAACAGCAGGAGCAATGGGTGCAGCTTTCCTCAAGAGAGCAATCGACCACGAGCAAGAAATCCATATCAAGAATCATTGTCAATCAATAGCAGCAAGAACCAAAAGCCAGAGCGTTGCAAAAGTTGTTGTTCCGAAGAGAACTCCACGCTGTTTTTGTTTCTACGCAAACCCTAATCCCACGATCCTTGGTCTCATCCCCAATCATCAATTCACACGCAATCCTTGAAGCTTGGAAAACGTCCTCGATTCAAAGTATTTAGTCAGCCGTTCGAGCAAGAACCTGTAAAAACCATACACGCAGAGAAATAGATAGAATTTTCTTGAAAGAATCGCAAACTTACTTCCCACCAGTCGAGGCGCTAGTCGAGCGCGCCTTGTATCTGTGCTGTTAAATACTGGAAAATTTAAAATAGTAAATTAAATGGTCAAATAATTAAGGAAATAATCCTGGAAATTTTTCGGGATTTTTAGGGAATTAGGAATTTTTCCGGAATTTTTCGGACTTTAAACGGACTCCATATGAGATTTTTACGGGGATAAAGTAAATAGGCTTTAGAGGGGTCTATTTAAAGGGAATAAATATGCGATGGAAAACCCTAATTATCTATTTCCCTTTTTCTATTCTCTCCGTCGCGTTCCCCCTTGGCAGATTCTCCTCATGCGATCCCTTCTTCCCGATTTCCTTTTCTTTCCCCGCGCCAAACCCCTCGCAACTCCGGCCTCGCCTCTTCTCCTCGCCCTTGGCCGCCGCGACAAGACTGCTTCTCCTCTGTGGGCTCGTCGACCACGGCGATGCAACAGATCGCCGGCGGTCGCGCCTCTCGCTCCTCGCCATCCGTGCGCCGCCTCCCCTCTGGCGTGTCGCCATACCGCCTTGCGGACGCCTCTCCTCGCAGCGGCACAACTCGCTGATGGGACCAGGGCCGCCGGGTGAAGGGTCGTGTTGTTGGCGTCGGCGTTAGCGCGCCGAGTGAGGTCGTTTCTCACGATCTCCGCCGGAGCTATACTTTCTGCGTGTAGAATTAGGGCAGTCGGGTGGAGACTGTCGTCGGTGTGGGAACTACTCTTCGGGCCGAGCGTCGCCGGAGGTTGGTGAGTTGGTGCTTCTCTTCTTCGACCTTGGACGAGATTTCGGTGTTACGATGGTTTTCTTTCACTGAAATCCCTCTGTGTTTTGGGCAGTTGATCTTGAGCCGGTGAACAGGGGATTACCGTTGAGGATAGGGCAGTGGAGTTGGCGTCGGGTTTTCCGGCGAATAGGGCAGATTTGGGGAAAATGCTGCGGGGAGACTTCCAAGCTTGGTAAGCTTGAACTATCGTCTCTTTTTATTAGCTGTAAATTTATAGATTATGGGTTGTTGGCTGTGAGATTTAAGATGGAGAATTGGTAAGTTCAGATATGGGTGTTTATAAATGTATAATATGTTGTTAATTTGTTTAATGGTCGATAGGGATTAATGCGGAGGATTTATTAGGTTAAATGGGATAACTAGATCAATCTAGTTGACCCGGGATTTTATTAAGCATTTGGGTTAATGGGTTTAAGTCCAATCGGCTTAGGATTTGATTTGTCGGTGGATTGCATTATGTGTTTAACAATAGTTATGCATTATGCAGGTTTTGGTCACGAGGCAGGTTCACGGTCGTGACGATCTGGTTCTTTTTGCGGACATTTTATCAGGCGGGTACTTTGACTTATCTTTTAGATATAGTCAAGTTGATATGCTAGTTAGGATAGCTTGCAATAATTTTCATGTTTATATGCCTAGTATGTTTTGGTGCCTACTTGATACATGCATATGATAGGTTATGATTATACCTTCCCTGTTTTTATTTGGATCATAGTTACTTGGATTATGGATGTACATATCGATTGTACATATTATTCGGATAGGTATTTTGAGTAGGATTGACATGCTTTAGTATTGTTAAAAGTCAAGGCATCAACTAATCAACAATCAAGACAAAACTAGTCATCATGCAAGAAGACAAAAATAATCAATGCAAGAAGACAAGAGTAATCAATGCAAGGAGGCTCATTAAATGCACCATGCAACAAGCCTTGAACCTCACAAAAGCCTCCAACGTTCACATGGTCCCCAACGGTCATTAAAAGGGTGTAGCACTATAAAACTCCTATGGATGGTTATTTTCATGATTAAGAAAATGTTCATGTATTCCCCTTCCTCTTAAACAAGCTTTGAAGTTCATACCAAAGCTAAGTTTCATCATTCTTCTCCTTCTTGTAAGAAGCTTTGAAGTTAATATCAAAGTCAAGTTTCAACCAAAGTTAAGTTTCAAGTTTCATCATGGTATCGGCAAGAAGGTCTAGCTCTTCCGCAGCTAAGTTCACTTCCTCCTCAACTCTTTTCCTCTCTTCTTCTTAATTCCTCCAACTATGTTCAATGGTCCGGATTTATTAAGAGGATCCTCAGTAGCTATAACCTTGAAGATCAGATTCTCCAAGATCCTCCTAACGATTCAGATCCCATCTTCAAAGAATGGAAGAAGAAAGATAATCAAGTCTTTGTTCATCTCCTGCTTTCTTTAGATGAAGCTCACAAAAGTATGGTTGTTTGCTCTCCAAGTTCAAAAGCCTTATGGGATCATCTCTCAGCAGTGTATGGGCAAACCAACAACATTGGAAGAATCTTCGAAATAAGAAGACAGATAGCAGATATGAGGAAAGAGAACAAGACTCTCCCGCAACTCTTTGGAGAATTTGGTAACTTATGGAGTGAGCTTGAGGTTCTCCGACCACCAACCTCTGATTTAACCGTAATAATGAAGCGGCAAAACGAAGACAAGGTCTTTAGTCTTCTTATGACTCTCGGAGACTCATTCTCAACTATGAGACAAGAAATCCTACGAATGCAAAATCTCCCAGCATATCATGAAGTTTTGCAAATCATCCAAAGAACTGAGTCAAGCTTGAATATTGAAGAAACTTCAAGCAAAAAAATGGAAGTTCATGGGTTCAAAATTAATGAAGTTCATCCAAAAGAAGAGGTATGCCCCAATTGCAAGAAGAAAGGGCATACAAAAGACAAATGTTGGTTTCTTCATCCTCATTTAAGACCAAAGGCATTTCGAAAGAAGGAACCCATGCAAACATTAAAAGCACAAACTTCTGTGGAAGAACATCAACAAACCTCTACAACAGGTATATGCTTAAACTCCACTCTAGATACTAAACATTGGATTATTGATTCAGGATGTGATTATCATATGGTAAAAGATAAAAATAAAGTTCTAAAGTTTAGAAACTTGGAAAAATGTAAGACAGTCAAGGTAGCAAACGGTCAAAACATAATAGTAAATCAAATAGGAGAAATTGATCTATTAGGAAAAGCAACCGATGCTCTCTATGTTCCAAATTTTACTTCCAATCTAATGTCTATTAGTCAAGTTACTAAGGAACATGATTGTAAGGTTATTTTTGATTCTAATAATGTGTCATTTCAGGACGTCAAGACAAATCTTTTGATTGGCAAGGGATCTAAAAGGAATAACCTTTATGTCTTGGATCATGACTATCAAGTCTTTAAAGCAAACCAGGAGGACTCTCAACTTTGGCATGCCCGACTAGGTTACCCTAGTAGTCATGTCCTAAAATATTTCTTCCCAATCAATTTAGATAATGGTATTTGTGAACCATGTATTCTTGGAAAAGAAACAAAAGGAAACTATCCATGTTCTACCACTATATATGAAAAACCCTTTGATCTAGTTCACTCGGATGTATGGACCTCCAATTTTGTCTAAAAAAGGTTATAAATACTTTGTTACATTCATTGATCATAAAACTAGGTACACTTGGGTCTACATGATCACAAACAAATCTCAAGTTTTTGAGGCTTTTGAAACCTATAACAATTACATTTCAAGGCAATACAATGGCAATATTAAGATCCTTAGATCCGATAATGGTGGAGAATACACAAGTAATAAAATGAGGAAATACTTAAAAGAAAGGGAATTATTCATCAAACCTCTTGTCCTTATACCCCTCAACAAAATGGGGTAGCCGAAAAGGAAAAATAGACATCTATTAGAAACAGAAGAACACTCCTAAATCATGCTAATATTCCCAAAATATTTTGGTGTGAAGCTATTAGTACTGGCGCTCATCTCATAAATCTAATGCCAACAAAACTTAGGAGGAAAGTCTCCGATAGAACTCCTATACAATAAGAGGCCTAATATCTCTCATTTAAAAATTTTTGGGTGTACTTGCTATGTATTTATTCCATTACTTAGAACTAAATTAGATGATAAAGGAAGAAAATGTATTTTTCTTGGTTATGCCACCTGTAAAAGGGATATAAATGCTTTGATCCGCTACTTAACAAGATGTACACATCAAAGGATGTGATATTTGTTTAAAATGAGTTCTTTTTCGAAACAAAGGAAGAAGATGTAACAAAAGAAAGAAACCCAATTGGTAGTTATCCTATTTCTTGAAGAAAGGGATCCACCTCAAAATAGCAACTTAGAGGTTCCGAAAGCTCACAAGAAGGAACTAATTACATCAAGAAACCGAGGAAAGCCTAGAACAAGGGGAGAGAATGAAGATCCGTCTCAATTAACCAATAATAGAGGATCAAGAGGACCTACACATCTACCCTCCTCTTCTCCACCACTAAGGAGGTCAACAAGAATAAGGTATCCACTGCATCTGAATGGATTAATCGTAGAACATACTATCACTGAATGCTATGTCATCCTATCTGATTATTATACCACTAATAATGTCTCACCAAGTCATCAAGCATTCTTGAGTGGCATAGATAAAGCACAGGAACCTAGAACATATAAGGAAGCAAAGGACAACAATCTTGGCAAAGGGCAATGGAAGAAGAAATCAAAGCCTTGGAAAAGAATGGCACTGGAGATCACCAATTTGCACGAGGAAAGAAACACATGTGGGATGCAAGTGGGTATACAAGATTAAACAAGTGATGGCACCATTGACCGACATAAAGCGGTGGTAGCCAAAGGATACACTCAAATTTATGGAATTGATTATAAGGAGACATTTGCACCGTGGCCAAGATGAATACCATCCGAGTCTTACTTACACTCATGATAAATATGGATTGGGCACTTTATCAAATGGATGTTGCCAATGCTTTTCTACAGGAGAGTTTGGAAGAAGAGGTCTATATGGAGATTCGGAAGGAATTCAAATGGATATGAGGAAGGTATGCAATCTGAACAAGGCCATATATGGCCTCAAACAATCTCCAAGAGCATGGTATGCTAAACTTAGCTCGGCTCTCTTAAGCTATAAGTTTACAAAATGAGTGATTCTTCATTATTTGTTAAGATAGAAAATAATAAAACTATCATCATTCTTATATATGTAGATGATCTCATTATTACAGGAAATGATGAAAATCTAATACAACAAGTTAAGTCCTTTCTCAATTCTAAATTCGAAATAAAGGATTTAGGAAAACTAAAGTATTTTCTTGGTATAGAACTAGCTCACTCTCCTAATGGACTAATCCTATCCCAAAGGAAATATACACTTGATCTCTTACAGGAAACTGGAAAACTTGGAGCAAAACCAGCTGGTAGCCCTTACTTCACATCTAAGAAAGGAAATGATGATGATAATCCCTGGGAGGACATTCAGCAATACCAAAGGTTAGTAGGTAAATTGATTTACCTAACCATTACTAAATCCGGATATTTCATTTGCGATTAAATCAAATTAGCCAAAACATGCACGCACCTAAGGAGAGCCATTGGAAGCGTGAGAGAATCCTCCACTATTTGAAAGGGACACGGGAAAGGAATCGCGGATGAGGAATAACCATAATACAGAAATTGTGGGTTCTGATGATCAAGGCAGGAGATCACAAAGATAGAGATCAACAGGGATATTGTATGTTTGTAGGAGGAAATTTGGTATCTTGGAAAAGCAAAAAACAATCGGTTGTGTCAAGATCCAGTGCTGAGGCAGAATACAGAGCAATGGCAGCTGCCACCAGTGAGCTCATATGGTTAAAAGCCTTAGTTGAAGAACTGGGTTTCCCTATTAATTCCCCAATCAGATTATACTGTGACAATCGATTGACCATTCACATTGCAACAAATCCAGTATTTCATGAAAGAACCAAGCACATTGAAGTAGATTGCCACTTCATTAGGGAGAAGATTGACGAAAAGATCATCATCGCTCATCATATCAATGGACAAGATCAACCAGCAGATATCTTTACCAAGATTACCACTTCTCAACACATGAGGAACATCCTTGACAAGTTAGGTGCCATTGACATATACGCACCAAACTTGAGGGGGAGTGTTAAAAGTCAAGGCATCAACTAATCAACAATCAAGACAAAACTAGTCATCATGCAAGAAGACAAAAATAATCAATGCAAGAAGACAAGAGTAATCAATGCAAGGAGGCTCATTAAATGCACCATGCAACAAACCTTGAACCTCACAAAAGCCTCCAACGTTCACATGGTCCCCAACGGTCATTAAAAGGGTGTAGCACTATAAAACTCCTATGGATGGTTATTTTCATGCTTAAGAAAAATGTTCATGTATTCCTCTTAAACAAGCTTTGAAGTTCATACCAAAGCTAAGTTTCATCATTCTTCTCCTTCTTGTAAGAAGCTTTGAAGTTAATATCAAAGTCAAGTTTCAACCAAAGTTAAGTTTCAAGTTTCATCAAGTATCATGCACCATCTTGCATGATTGCATGCTGGCTGGATGGGGTTCCATTATTGTTGAGCCCGCAGCCAGTTACATGGCCTGCACACCCTGCCACTCATGGGTTAGTGGTACATCAGGAGGGTGTGTGCAGTTGCTCTGTCAGGCTCTGCTGGTCCGCTCATGGGTAGCGACGAGGCAGCGTGGTAGCGGGCAGGGATCCCTCCTCTGGTCTATGACACCGGGAGATGAGAGCTTAGCTCCCCCACTATGTTTGGGGCAGGAGGATAGGTGTACTCCGACAGCATCCTGTCCACTCGGTCACTCAGGAGCAGTGATGGCAGAGTGCACAGTTGTCATAGCCCTACCCACTCGGCTTCACCATCGCGTGTGAGGCGGCTGACTGGCGTCAGGGGTGACCATGTCATTTGCACGGCATGCATTTTTGCATGGATCGCATTTGTATTGTGTTTGCTCCATTTTATTGATGCCTTGGATGTTGCATATGATTGTCATGCATACAGGATTCATATTCTTATATGGTGATGATTTTATCTCTTATAGTAGGGCACATGCTCCTATATCAGGGTAGGAGACTCAGGTGAGTACAGTCCTTTTGCATTTATTTCTTGCTTACTATATATATGAGACTGTACTGGCATGATTAGTATTGTTAGCTATTTCTTACTATTCATATCGACTAGTATCCGCTAAGTTCTTTGAACTTACCCCGTGGTTTTATTTTTATTTCAGGATGAAGCTGTCAGGAGAGTCCAGTTGCCATATCCCCCCCTCGTAGTGACAGTTTCTTAATTGTTTGAGTTTTGGTTTGAATTTTGTATAGAATATATGTTTAGGCTTGGAAATGGATTTATGTACTCGTGGAGTTTTTTTGGGGTTCTTGTGGACCATTGGTCGGATCTTATTTTGATTGGTTTGGTTGGGTATTCCTGCTCAGATGACAGAAGGGATAAGTCTAGTTAGTGTAGACTTTTGTTTACCTAGATTTGTTGGCCTGAGGCCTTATTATTATCTGCGTGTGTTGTTTGGATTCCGGTCGTGTTGACCGATTTATAGTGGCCATGTAGGCCTTGTATAAAAAATTGGTATTGTCACCCGTACAGGGGAGGTGCTGCCGGATTTTCGTCTGGCGGAGACTCCCTCGGGGCGTGACATGTGCATTTCTACGAAGGACTAGTCGAGGCACCGCCTCGACTCCATAGGTCGAAACACAAATTTGTTCTGTTGTAGTTGAGGTGTCAGTTGAGCTTCCCTCACTTTTGTCCTCAACTGTCCAGGACCAGTCGAACCCGTTAAGATTCACAAGTTTGTCCTACCTCAGTCGAGGCGCTGGGTGAGTACAGCTTGTGTCTGTATCCTTTAGCTCAAGATCAGTCGAGGCGCCGCCTCGCGTGACTTCTCTAGTGATCGAGCTTTGACTCCCACCGTTGACCGCTACATAAGACCAATCGAGGTGCCACCTCGACTGCTCCGGAGCAGTCGAGGCACTAACTCAATTGTACCTTGTCGACGACAAATTTCTTCACCAGATGAATGTAGTAGTAAGGTCAACAATTGAGGTGTCAACTGAAGGATTTCCCTTGTGAGTCCGTGAGGAAACTTCGCTTCCTTCACCTCGGTTGCTTGACCATGGTGATCCTTCGATGTCCCCGATTAAAAAATTTAATCTTAGACAAAAGGGATTCCCAAATCAACCAAGTCATCGTCGTGCTATTCGTTTAGAGAGGTCACTTGAACAAACTAGTTGTTCAAGCGACCATCCTCTATTCTACGAGTAGCCGCGGAATAGACGATGTCCGGATCGCCGGTTTTTGTGTTTATACTCGGGATCCAAGTATTATTTAGCCTATTTACAGAAATATAACATGCTTATATTTGTAAAACAAAAACAAGCAATGAATAAAAGAGAAAGAAGAATAGGTATACCTCTTGGTCTTCTAATGTATGACCTTCCTCCTTTTGGACGTCGTGTGGGCGACGATCCACCAAAAGTTGAAACTCCTAGATCGCAACACTTTCTTCCTTGCTTTTCCTAAGCAAGAGGAAGAAGAGAAACAATGTTTTTCCTTCAAAACTCAACCAACAAGGAGCTATAGAAGTCCTTGCCGCCGGCCAACTAGAAGGAGAAGAAGATGGTGGAAAACTACCAAGACTCCAAGGGAAACCCTATATCATGTTTCCACCACCTAAGGAGAAGAGAGGGGAGTGTTTTGGGCGCCGGCCAAGGGCTGGGAAGGGCTGGAAAAGCTGCTGGACGTTGGTCACAAGACAAGGAAGAAGAAGGAAAACTTGCCTTATTTGGTGCCACCCTAGCCTCCAAACCCTAACCCTAATTCCAATCCTATCTCAACTAGGATTGCCCTATTCTTGCCGCCCAAGCCTTGCTCCCTCTCAATGTCTTTCACGCCAACTCCCCATGCCCACCTTTTATAGAGTTTGGGGATAAGTCATGAATTAATCTCCTCCATTGGTTCTAGGGATTTAATCTCAACCGTCGGATCTAGAGTTTTAATCTCAACCATCGGATCTTAGAGATTTAATCTCTACCAATGGATCTTAAAGTTTTGTTTCTATCCATTGGATCTAAGCTTCATGAGGTGTTAATAGGCTACATTAGGGACCATGAGGAGGAGTTGGGTCTTGGCCACCCATGGATCAAGCCCACATAAAGTCCGATCCACTAATGATGATCCAATCCACTAAAGGTTCATCATTGATCTACCTCACCAACCCCCATATGATAATATGGGCTCCATATATTATTTGTACATTTTCTCCCCGTGTTTAAGATCTCGAATGTCCGTCGATTAATTAATTTACTGACAATTAATTAATCAACATCTAACTCCTTGAGTAGTACCACTCAACCTTTTCATCATGCCGGACCAAGTCCACCTGCAGGGTTTACATGATGAACCTTATGAGCTCCTCAAGGGGACATCATCATCCTAGTATATAGGACACGGTTTCCTCCTATAATCAACGGCACACCATATAAATAATATCATCTCCCAACTTACCGAGCTTATCGATTTAATCTATAAATCTCGCCCATTGGTAAATCAAAGAGATGAGTATTAAGTATATGTGCCCGTTATTATATCGGGATTAAGAGCATGTACTAAATAATATCTGAGGTCCGATTCGATAATGTAATCAGCAATAAATCGAATCACCTCTATATCGGTCCAGCTCAATACACACAAAGTGCACTAGTGTGATTCTATGGTCAAGACAAACCAATACCAAATCACACTACAACCATTCCGATGGTTTGTCCAAAGTCATCTCGGTTGTGAGCCTTTACTTATACTTTTCAAGGAGCCGATAACATGATCTCCTGTGTGACACCACACACCATGTTATCTACAATGTAAAGTATGAGACAATATTACATAACCATAAAAATATGCAAACAATGATAATGTGATTCTTATTTCAAAATAAAAGATGTTCATACAAAAGATAGACTTTTTAGTATACATCCCTACAATCTCTCACTTATACTAAAAGACTATGCTGTTCTCAAAGTGTCATACATCTGATCCCCATTCCCTCCACATGCCTATCAAAAGCTCTCGCCGGAAGGGCCTTAGTGAAAGGATCTGCCAGGTTATCCTCCGATGCAATCTTGGCCACAGCAACTTCTCCTCTCTTTACGATTTCTCGTATCAGGTGGTACTTGCGCTCTATGTGTTTACTAGCCTTATGGGCTGTGGTTCCTTCGAGTTTGCAACTGCACCACTATTATCACAATAAATTGTGATAGTTTTGGGCAAACCAGAAATCACATCCAAGTCCATCAGGAAGTTCTTGAGCCATACAGCTTCTTTGGCCGCCTCAGAGGCCGCCACATACTCAGCTTCCATGGTGGAGTCCACCACGCACTTTTGCTTGATACTCCTCCATACAATGGCTCCACCTCCCAAAGTAAACACATAACCTGAGGTAGACTTACTGTTATCCCTATCAGATTGGAAGTCGGAATCCGTGTAACCCACAGGGAGTCATTGGTCTGCCCGGTAAACTAGCATATAATCCCTAGTCCTTCTCAGGTACTTCAATATATGCTTTACTGCAGTCCAATTCCTGGATTACTCTGATATCTGCTGACCATGCCCACAGCAAAGCAGATATCTGGTCTCGTACAGAGCATCGCATACATGAGGCTTCCTACTGCCGAAGCATAAGGAACCGTCTTCATCTCCTCTATCTCCTCAGATGATCTAGGACACATCTCCTTAGATAAAGGAACTCCATGTCTGAAAGGTAGAAAATCCTTCTTGGAGTTTTGCATGCTAAAACGCTCCATAATCGTGTCTATGTATCAAGCTTGGGATAAGCACAACATTCTTTTCCTGCGATCCCTTATAACCTTGATCCCAAGGATGTGTCCCACCTCTCCCAAGTCCTTCATATCAAACTGTTTGGACAAACCATACCCTTACGTCCGATAACACCTTGATATTGTTGCCAATTAACAAAATATCATCTACGTATAGTATAAGAAATACCACTACGTTTCCGTCACATCTCTTGTATACACAAGACTCATCCGGACTTTGAATAAATCCATAAGATTGGATCACCTCATCAAACCGGATGTTCCAAGACCTCGAAGCTTGCTTTAATCCATAAATGGACCGATTAAGCTTACATACAAGATGCTCTTTGCCCTTAGCAATGAATCCCTCTGGTTGCTTCATGTAGATGTTTTCCTCAAGACTTCCATTAAGGAAAGCTGTCTTGACATCCATCTGCCACACCTCATAATCCATATGAGCTGCTATGCATAAGAGAATCCAGATAGATTTAAGCATAGCTACCGGCGAAAAGGTCTCCTCATAATCGATACCCTCTTTCTGAGTATACCCCTTCGCAACAAGCCTCATTTTGAAGGTCTCAACCTTCCCCTCTATTTCTCTCTTTCTTTTGTAGATCCACTTGCATCCAATGGTTTTTACACCATCGGGTGGTTCTACTAGCTCCCAGACCTGATTTGAATCCATAGATTCAATCTCAGCATTCATTGCACTTTGCCAAGATTCTGCATCTTTATCTTGGATTGCCTCGTTATATGTCCAGGGATCAGGTTCATGTTCGCCAGGGACTAAATCAGAAGATTCTCCCAAGAACATGAATCTATCAGGCTGTCTCACAACCCTCCCACTACGACGAGGTATCACCTGTGTATCCTCTGTGACACACGGTGCAGTGACATGTGGTATATCCTCTTGTACCTGTGGTACTAAAGAAGTGACTTCCCCTTTTAACTCCTCCAGAACAATTTTACTCTTGGGCTTGTGGCCCATCACATAGTCTTCCTCTAGAAATCTGGCATTCGTGCTAACGATCACCCTCTGATCTCTAGGACTATAAAATAAGCCTCCCTTCATTCCCCTGGGATAGCCAACGAATAAGCGTACTTCTGTACGAGGTTCCAACTTACCAGCATCTGCCTTCAGCACATGTGCTGGACTCCCCCATATCCGAATATGTCTTAGACTAGGCTTTCGCCCAGTCCACAACTCTGTGGGAGTACGCTGAAGGCACTGATTTAGATGGAAACAAGTTCAGAATGTACACCGTCGTTTCTAGAGCATAACCCCAGAATGAATCTGGCAAGTCAGAATAACTCATCATCGATCTAACCATCTCCATAAGAGTCCTATTCCTTCGCTCTGCTACACCGTTCTGCTGGGGTGTGCCAGGTGCAGTCAATTGGGATTTAATCCCAGCCTATGATAAGTAGTTTCTAAACTCTCCCAAGAGGTACTCACCACCACGATCAGATCGTAGTGTCTTGATATTTTTACCTTGACGTTTCTCCACATCAGCCTTGAATTCTTTGAACTTGTCAAAGCATTCAGACTTACAAGATCAGTAAATGTATCCATATCTTGAGTAATCGTCTATAAAAGAGACGAAATACTCAAAACCATCTCTAGCCTAGATAGACATGGGACCACACAAATTAGAATGAACCAATTCTAAACCATCTTTGGCTCTATACCCCTTGGCCTTAAAAGGCCTCTTGGTCATCTTACCCTCCAAGCAAGATTCACAGGTTGGGAGATCCTCCACCACTAATGAACCTAAAGGTCCATCAGCTATCAACCTTTGAATCCTACTTAGGTTAATGTGACCAAGCCTAAGATGCCAAAGATATGTTTGGTTCATCTTCGAAGGTTCTTTTCTCTTATTGGAATTAGAAGAAGAGTTATTAACTTCAATATGCATCGTGGGAGGTTTTGGTTCCATTGTGTACAAATTTCCTATCAATACCTGAACAGATAATGTCCCTATCTCTTTTTATAACAACTCTGTCATTGAAAGAAATAGAATATCCATCCATAAATAATTTAGAAACTGAAATTAAATTCTTTCTAAATAAGGGTACATAAAGGCAATTCTTAAGAACCAAAAGTTTATTTTTCTCAAAAGACAAATGAACATCTCCCACTGCAACAGCCGCCACCTTCGTGGCATCGCCCAAGTATACGGTAATCTCCCCTTCAGCCAGTCGTCTGGTTTCCTGGAACACCTGCAAAGTATTGCAGACATGATCAGTGGCTCCCGTATATACACACCAGGTGCCGGTAGATAACATTGCTAAACATGTTTCAACGACTAGACCAAAAGATATACTTTTGTTCTTGCGGTTGGGGCAATCCTTCTTCCAGTGTCTAGTCTGCTTACAAGTGAAGCACTTGCCTTTCGGCTTCTTCACTCCTCCCTGAGTACCTCCCACTGCCTTTGCCCCGGTTTGTTTCTTCTTCTTCTTGCCTTTCGGCTTAGAAGCAGAAACCTTCTGGGTCATCACGGCATGCGCCTGAGCACTCTGACGAAATAGTCCCTCTGCCGCCTGGAGTTCTGTCAGAAGTTCCGCCAATGAATACAACCTCTTGTTCATGTTGTAGTTGAGGCGAAATTGCTCAAAACTCCTAGGCAGAGACTGGAGTATGATATCGACCTGGGTTTCCCCATTCATCTCAGTTCCTAGGACCTCCAGCTCATTCAAATGAGCCATCATCTTAGGAACATGATCCCTCACGGGTGTTCCCTCGATCATGGTGGTCGTCATCAAGTTTCTCATGGCCTCTTGCCTCGCAGCCCGATTCTGGTGTCCGAAAAGCTCCTTGAGATTGAGCATCATATCATAGGCAGTGGGCATGGCTTGATGCTGATGTTGGAGTACATTTGACATAGATGCCAAAATGTAACACTGTGCCATATCATCGGCCTTGATCCACTTCCTATAGCTCTCTCTCTCCTTTTCCCCAGAATCATCTGCAGGCTTGGGAGGGCACTCTTCGAGGAGTACATATTTGTATTCCTCAGCAGTCAAGACAATATCTAGATTCCTCTTCCAATCTACATAGTTGGGTCCAGTAAGTTTGTTCTCTTTCAGTATCACAGCAAGTGGGTTGAAAGTCATTTTGAAAGAAAACCTAAGAATCACATAAATCAAAACATTAGATTTCAAAAAATTATTGATTCCTCAAACAATAAAATTTTAAAATCAACCAACACCTCAAAACACCGAGAATATTGTATGCCACGATAGTGTGGACGTATACGAATTCTACGTTTGTAAGAGGAGGTTTTAGCCATTAATTTTACTATCTTGTCAACCTAATTTTTTGACAAGTAAAATTAATAGTTGCTTCCTCTTCGGCCCTACAAATAAAAGCAGTGACTCCGATGGGGAGGATACTTATATTTGTATCTAAGTGTTCTCCATTACTCGATACCAAGGTAATTATCTCGGGTTATGTGCCTTACGATGGGCAAGTACACACGCTCCTTGATAATTTCCTATAACCATATTTGACCTTGTTATCCGCAAACAAACCCATCCGATGGGGAGGAAGGCACTCAGAGCCGACGCGCAAGTTTGTTTGCATCACTTGTCAAATTGTAATGGAGGCCGCGGGAATTTATAAAAATATCCCTCTCCCACTTAGTAATTTGAAATTGAGGAATTTTCCTAGCCTACGACAAGCATATCAAACAAAAAGCAATTAATATAAAAAATAAAATATTTTCCAACTGTATGGCTTTTGTCTTGATATGACTCCGTCGCATGCCATCTCGTCAGCTCCTCCTCGCCATGTGAGCCATCAGGAATCGAGCGAGACTAAATCCTATTTTAATTTACATCAATCGATCCTATACTCCACGAGGGAGTGTACATGAAATCTAGATCGAAAGTAAAATAAAATAAAGAGTGGCTAAACAATGTCGTATTTAATTTACAAAAACTAAATACTAGCCTCGTCAACCCCGAGGATTCAACAAAATAAATATTTACACACATACAATCACATACACACATATGGTCATAATAGTCAGATCTTATGCCTGCAACCAAAGAGTTAAACTATGCATATCCTACTATTATTCGGCACATATAATATATGAAAAAGTGAATAAAAATTAACCAAATCCTAAACACACAAAACCGGAAACCTTGGCTCTGATACCAGTTGAAGGGATTTCCCTTGTCGAGTCTGTGAGGGGAAACTTCGCTTCCCCTTCACCTCGGTTGCTTGACCATGGTGATCCCTTCGATGTCCCCGGATTAAAAAATTTAATCCTAGACAAAAGGGATTCCCAAAGCAACCAAGTCATCATCGTGCTATTCGTTTAGAGAGGTCACTTGAACAAACTAGTTGTTCAAGCGACCATCCTCTATTCTACGAGTAGCCGCGGAATAGACGATGTCCGGATCACCGGTTTTTATGTTTATACTCGAGATCCAAGTATTATTTAGCCTATTTACAGAAATATAACATGCTTATATTTGTAAAACAAAAACAAGCAATGAATAAAAGAGAAAGAAGAATAGGTATACCTCTTGGTCTTCTAATGTATGACCTTCCTCCTTTTGGACGTCGTGTGGGCGACGATCCACCAAAAGTTGAAGCTCCTAGATCGCAACACTTCCTTCCTTGCTTTTCCCAAGCAAGAGGAAGAAGAGAAACAATGTTTTTCTCCTTCAAAAACTCAACCAACAAGGAGCTATAGAAGTCCTTGCCGTCGGCCAACTAGAAGGAGAAGAAGATGGTGGAAAACTACCAAGACTCCAAGGGAAACCCTATATCTTGTTTCCACCACCTAAGGAGAAGAGAGGGGAGTGTTTTGGGCACCGGCCAAGGTCTGGGAAGGGAAAGCTGCTGGACGTTGGCCACAAGACAAGGAAGAAGAAGGAAAACTTGCCTTATTTGGTGCCACCCTAGCCTCCAAACCCTAACCCTAATTCCAATCCTATCTCAACTAGGATTTCCCTATTCTTGCCGCCCAAGTCTTGCTCCCTCTCAATGTCTTCCACGCCAACTCCCCATACCCACCTTTTATAGAGTTTGGGGATAAGTCATGAATTAATCTCCTCCATTGGTTCTAGGGATTTAATCTCAACCGTCGGATCTAGAGATTTAATCTCAACCGTCGGATCTTAGAGATTTAATCTCTACCAATGGATCTTAGAGTTTTGTTTCTATCCATTGGATCTAAGCTTCATGAGGTGTTAATAGGCTACATTAGGGACCATGAGGAGGAGTTGGGTCTTGGCCACCCATGGATCAAGCCCACATAAAGTCCGATCCACTAATGATGATTCAATCCACTAAAGGTTCATCATTAATCTACCTCACCAACCCCCATATGATAATATGGGCTCCATATATTATTTGTACATTTTCTCCCCGTGTTTAAGATCTCGAATGTCCGTCGATTAATTAATTTACTGACAATTAATTAATCAACATCTAACTCCTTGAGTAGTACCACTCAACCTTTTCATCATGCCGGACCAAGTCCACCTGCAGGGTTTACATGATGAACCTTATGAGCTCCTCAAGGGGACATCATCATCCTAGTATATAGGACACGGTTTCCTCCTATAATCAACGGCACACCATATAAATAATATCATCTCCCAACTTACCAAGCCTATCGATTTAATCTATAAATCTCGCCCATTGGTAAATCAAAGAGATGAGTATTAAGTATATGTGTCCGTTATTATATCGGGATTAAGAGCATGTACTAAATAATATCTGAGGTTCGATTCGATTATGTAGTCCGTAATAAATCGAATCACCTCTATATCGGTCCTGCTCAATACACACAAAGTGCACTAGTGTGATTCTATGGTCAAGACAAACCAATACCAAATCACACTACAACCATTCCGATGGTTTGTCCAAAGTCATCTCGGTTGTGAGCCTTTACTTATACTTTTCAAGGAGCCGATAACATGATCTCCTGTGTGACACCACACACCATGTTATCTACAATGTAAAGTATGAGACAATATTGCATAACCATAAAAATATGCAAACAATGATAATGTGATTCTTATTTCAAAATAAAAGATGTTCATACAAAAGATAGACTTTTCAGTATACATCCCTACATCAACTCATTATTGTCCTTAAGACTCATTGTTTCAGTCAGCTTTAAGACTGAAACACACCTAGTAAAGACTCTACCCCGAGACCCTTTACTTGCCAAGACTCCGGCCATTAGCCATTCTTGGACTTTTCACCTTGCCGCTCCCGCAAGGAATTTATCTGCTGCCAAGTAATCACCCCTTTTGGTCTTTTCACCTTGCACCCTCGCAAAGAATTTCCAGTTGCCAAGGAATTAACCATCTTGGACTTTTCACCAAGGTCTACCCTTGGATTTCTCACCTACCAAGGAATTAACTATCTTGGACTTTTCGCCAAGGTCCACCCTTGGATTTCTCACCTGCCAAGGAATTAACCATCTTGGACTTTTCACCAAGGTCCACCCTTGGATTTCTCACACTTAAACCTTTATCAAACACCAAAATATAACTTGGAGCTTTCATCTCTAACAGTGTGTGTATTGATACAACTTAGACATATATGAGATGTTAGGAAAATGAGTTAAGTTCAAGGTGCATAGTTCTTGCATCTATATGAACTCAAACTTATAATATGACATTGAGGAATCATGAGGAAAGTTAATGTACAAGTCATGTACATCTAGCCCATAGACTATGGATCAAAATAAGGTTTTAAAATCATTTTGAAAAATCTTGGTGAAGTCTATCTTTTGATAGCAATCATTATTGAGAATGTTGATACAAAGTTAGGCAAAACATTGAAGTTTTCAATACTTTTGAACTTTGTATCAATCTCTTAATTTAATGGATATTTTAATTTAAAATTATTTCTCACCCATTTTATTTCATGTAAGTAATATACGTAGAAAGTTTCATGATTTTTCAAAATACATATATTTACTTATGCTTTTCAAAAAATCATTTCTGAAAGTTGTTTTCTACATATTGCAGAAACTAGTTGACTACTGCTTGGAGCAGTCGACTAGTGGTCAGTCAGTCGATTGATTTTTTATTTCAATGCTTGATCAAGTTGATTTCTGTTTAGCTATGTGTCAACTATTTATGGTACCCTAATGTCTCCTATGTAGGTTCGAGAAATGCTAGAGGGGGGATGAATATAGCGTTCAAAATACTTTTCTTTTCTTTCGTAGTTAAAAACAATGCATGCAGCGGAAAGTAAAAACACACAATCAAAGGCACAAACAATTTTTCTTGGTTTACAGCCCACCGACTATTAATCCAAGGCCCATGATCCTAGATCACTCTCGTTGGGCAATCCACTATAAGTCTCTTCCTCGTTGGAGGTAAGAGGCACGCTTCTTTACACAAGATAAGGAACGGTAACAACCTTACTAGCTCCTTTACAATTAAGCACAAACGTAATGACAATAAATATTACCGACTTTTAGATCAAGTAGTTGAAGCACTTGTATCTGATGATCGATCTAGAAGCCTTGAGTGTCTTGCACTCCTTTTGGCACTTCCTCGGTCGTAATTGTAGCACGAAGCTTTTGTTGGTGCAGGGGCACTAAGTACCCTAGGTTTTGATTATGGCAAAGATCCATAGTTAAGGTCATATTGTTATCTCATGAGCTGAATTAAGTGTGCAGGAAATGATTAAGCTAAGCCGAAGGTCAGCGACACTCGGAGAATTCCGAGTTAGGAAATCGTGGTGGTCGGGCGACACCGAGAGAACTTCGTGGGAGTCAAAGAACCCAGGTGAAGACTGGAAGCAAAGCGATAGGTCATAAAAAGCCAAAGGTAAGCACGTACGAAAAGAGATGGTAAGGTCGTGTCTTCTGTACGAGGACAACCGTAGGTGGTGATCCGACTAAGAATTCCAGTGGAAGGTCTAGGTCGATATCGGACGGTAAGGAACCGTCATATTTACCATATTCCATGCTAACCTCTTATTGCAGGGAAGTGGCCAGCCGGCTCGCATCAGCCGATCACATCGGCCGATCGATGAAGGGCATCAGTCGACTAATGGTGACGAATCAGCCTTGTGCGCTAGATCAAAAAGGATAATGTTTGACGTCGCCACTTCGCAATAAGATAAGGTGTCACCTCGTGATAAGTTCCATAAATTGAGGATCTGGATCCGAACAAATTCCAAGGCACAAGTCTATAAAAGGAGGGGAGGACTCGAACCCAAATATCATCAATTCTTTGCTCCCAAGTGCTTCAACAATGCTACGCTTCGACGACGACATTACGATGCCAACACACCGACGACAAGCTCTTCATCTCGGATTCATATTCGTCGGTAATATCAATTTATTTAAAATGTAATCAGAGTTTTTATCGTAACGAGGTGAGGTAGGCTTGTTGCCTCATCCTTGAGTTTTTGTCTCTCAGTTTTTGTGATCGTTGTCTCCTACCTCCAACGAGGAGGAGACTCTATAGTGGATTACCCCTTCCTACGCGGTCAAGGATCGCGGGGCCTTGGAGTAGCAACCGCTGGGTTGTGAACCAAGTAAAAATAAATTTGTCATATTTATTTTTTCGCTGCATTACTCATATTCTTAATCGAACAAACGAAAAGAAACGAAGATTTAACACTTGTTATTCAACCCCCCCCCCTTCTAGCGCACTTTTCGATCCAACAATTGGTATCAAAGCAGGGGCACTAAGATTTGGTGTAACCACCAATCCAACAAATTTTTTATTTTCTTTTCATTTTATTTTTAGCCTTTTGGTTAATTCTGTGAGTGTAGGCTAGCAAGAAGAGTAGTCTTCTTCTTCCCTTCTCTTTTTCCCTAGCTTCCTCTCCTTTAGGGACTTCTCTAGCAAGAAGTAAAGGAGAGCCCTTCTAGTTTTTCTTTTGTGAGACAAGAGCTTGCTCGTGTGGATACGTATAGAGGCACGGACATTTGAACGTGCTAAAGATCCAACAAACCAAAAGGAAAAGCGGGATTAACAAGGGCACGCAACAAAGGTAATCCTCTCCTATAAGATAGGTTTGGTTTTAGAGAAATTTATTTTGTACGAGGTTTTCTTTCGCAAGGATCACTAGGAAGGGATCCTAATTTTTCCGTTCTATTTTGGCATATAGAATTCCCTCTGATGAGTATCGAGTCACTTGCGAAGATCGTATAAAAATAGTTTTCTCTATTTTATATATGATATAGAAGTAGGATGAATTTTATTATGAGTTGATAATTGCATTAGCAAATTTTCAAACATAATAAAATATCCGATGTCTTTTAAAAGTTAAAATTGACATGGTGCATGGTTATGGCCTAGTCCCAAAAAGTTTGTGATTGTGTGTTGTAATTCTTAATACGGCCTGCGTGTCGTGCCTTTCTCCTAAAATTCTTGTTGTAAAATTGGCTTTAGACTCGAATGTAACTCGAGTATTTCTCCTTTTGTAATATACAACAAAGATGGAGGGTCCATTGGAAGATAATGTGTTACAAGGAGGAAGTCAACAACACAAGACAACCAAAAGGAAGCACTTGGGAGAAGATGCTATCCCTAGGTTGACCAATCAATCTTCTCATTGGCTTGAGAAGATTGTAGAATAAGGGCCATAACCATGACACACTTAGTTTAACTTGTATGTGATGCATGTTAATTTAGCTTATATGTGATGTATGCTAATATGTATGTGATGCATGTTTAAGTTTATATCTTAATAAGTCAAATACGATATGCCTACTAAAGTTTGGTACTCACTACTTCCTCGATCATTTGTTATTGGGTTTGCCAAAGCAAAGCAATGCATTTTATCTTGGAAGAGTGCGAGTGGACAATCGTGATGTCCCGCTACCAAACTTGGTTAAGACTTAATTAAGTTTTTCTTAAATAGTTAAGAAAGTAGAGGCATATATTAGCTTTGAGCATAAGTTTTAAAATTAGTTTTATGTGATTTAACATCGCCTTTGTCTTAGAAGTGGTCGTTGCTCTGATATCCAAGAAGGCCCTCGTGTTTGCCACACGCTGAAGTCGGTTTAGGAATAAACACTAAACTAATCTAAACTTAACCAAAGCTATTAAAGAGTTACATCAGATGTAATTGGCAAAAGATTGCCTACCTAATCATACTACGTCTTGGGCGATTAGCCAAAGCTAACTCAAGGCAATTATGATGTGGATCTTTATCCCATATAAATTTATAGCTAAATAGTAGCTAATGATGTAGCGAAAGTGTTTGCCTACATCAATGATTAGCTCATATCAAAGCTATGAGAATTTAGTGGGAGCCTCATTTAATTAAAGGCCTAATTAAATGACTTAGGTATGATACTTAATTTTGCATTTTATTGTTGTAGATCACCATGTCATCTAACACGACACACCCCCTCAACTTGCGATCTGTCCTTGAGAAGGACAAGCTCAATGGAGCGAACTTTCTTGGTAGTATAGGAACTTGAGGATTATCCTCAAGCAAGAACGCAAATTGTATGTCCTAGAGCAATCTACCCCTGAAATACCTGCCCATGCATCCACTCGTGCTGAAAAATATGATTATAAGAAGCATCAAGATGACGCATTAGATGTGTCATGCCTTATGCTTGCAACCATGAACTCTGAGCTTCAGAAGCAACATGAGAACATGGATGCCTATGATATGGTTGAGTATTTGAAACAACTATATCAAGGACAAGCCAGGCACGAGCGTTTTGAAGTGTCTAAGGCTCTTTTTGCATGCAAGATGCAAGAAGGAACACCTGTAGGAACTCACGTACTTAAAATGATTGGGTACGTTGAGAACCTTGAAAGACTAGGTTTTCCACTGAGCCAAGAATTGGCAACCGATGTTATCCTGCAATCGTTGCCGGAAGCATATAATCAATTCGTCATGAATTATAACATGAATGAAATTGATAAACCTTTGCCTGAGATTCTCAGCATGTTAAGAACTGCTGAACCGAATCTCAAAAAGAAAGTTAGTAACGTACTAATGGTCAAGAAGGGCAAAGGTAAGCGCAAAGGCAAGGGTAAGACCCAAGCCAAAGGCAAGGCCAATTCATCCACTTCAAAGGGTAAAGGTAAAGTACCTAAGGAAGGGGACTGCTTCCATTTCCGTGCGGTGAGGCCGGACCTTTGAACCTTGAGGAAGTAAAGAATAAAAGAAGTGGGACTTCTGCCTCAGGTATACACGTTATAGAAGTTAATCTATCTATTTCTTCTACATGGGTATTAGATACCGGATGTACATCTCACATTCGGACTAATGTGCAGGGACTGAGAAATAGTAGACTAATGGCAAAAGGCGAAGTGGACCTACGAGTAGGCAATGGCGCAAAAGTTGCTGCTGTAGCTGTAGGAACATATTCCTTGTCTTTGCCCACTGGGCTTATCTTAGAACTAGAGGAGTGCTTATATGTTGCATTGACAAAGAACATAATTTCTGTTTCTTGTTTAGACAAGAAAAACTTTTCTTTTATAATAAAGGACAAATGTTGTTCCATTTATTTGAATGAAATGTTCTATTGTAATGCACCACTTATGAATGGTCTCTATGTTCTAGATTTAGAAAACCAAATATATAACGTAAATACCAAACGGTTCAAATCGAATGATTTGAACCAAACATATCTCTCACACGCCGCCTAGGTCACATAAATGAAAAACGCATATCCCAACTCCATAAAGATGGATTATTGGACTCATTTGATTTTGAATCATATGAGGTATGCGAATCTTGTTTTTTAGGAAAGATGACTAAAACTCCATTTAGTGGACATGGCGAGAGAGCGTGGACTTATTAGGACTCATACATCTTCGATGTATGTGGCCCTTTCAATGTCGAAGCCAGAGGAGGCTATAAATACTTTATTACTTTCACTGATGATATGAGTAGATTCGGCTACTTATATTTGATGAGACATAAGTCAGAATCCTTTGAAAAGTTCAAAGCATTCAAGAATGAAGTACAAAACCAACTTGGTAAGCGTATTAAGCTACTTCGATCAGATCGAGGTGGTGAATACCTTATTCAAGAGTTTCGTGATCACCTGGCTGAGTGTGGTATAATATCCCAACTCACTCCACCTGGAACACCACAATGGAATGGTGTATCTGAGAGGAGAAATCGTACTCTATTAGATATGGTACGATCAATGATGAGCCAGACTGATCTACCTACTTCCTTTTGGGGACTAGCTCTAGAGATACCGAGCTTTCACACTTAATCGCGTCCCATCAAAAGCCAGTAGAAAAGACACCATATACAATATGGATCGGAAGAGTCCCAAAATGTCTTTTATAAAGATTTGGGGTTGTGAAGCTTATGTAAGACGCCAAGTCTCGGATAAACTAGAACCCAAATCGATAAGTGTTATTTTGTAGGATATCCCAAGGAAACTAATGGATATTACTTTTACAATACCACACATGGCAAGGTGTTTGTTGCCAGAAATGCTGTCTTTCTAGAAAGAGAATTTATTTCTAGAAAAACAAGTGGGAGTAAAATTCATCTTGAAGAAGTTCAAGAAGATGATAACACTAAGGCTTCGATGGAAAATGAACAGGCACCACAAAGTGTTGTGGATGAGGAAAGTGTTGCCCAAAGAGTTGTGGAGCACACTGTTCAAGTAGACCAACCTCTTCGTAGATCTGATAGGATCCGTCGTCAACCCGAGAGATATTCTTTTCTCTTGACTGACAACGGTGAGGTATTGCTTGTCGATCTTGACGAGCCTACATCCTATCAAGAAGCTATGATGAGCCCAGATTTCGAGAAATGGCTAGAGGCCATGAGATCCGAAATGGAATCCATGTACACTAACCAAGTATGGACCTTGGTTGATCCACCTGAAGGGGTAAAACCCATTGGGTGTAAGTGGGTCTTTAAAGTAAAGACTGACATGGATGGTAATAAGCATACCTATAAAGGTAGATTGGTGGCTAAAGGATTCAAACAAATTCATGGTATTGACTATGATGAAACCTTTTCACCAGTTGCGATGCTTAAATCCATTCGGATCATACTTGCTATTGTAGCCTACCACGATTATGAGATCTGGCAGATGGATGTCAAAACCGCTTTTCTGAATGGAAAGCTACTCGAGGATGTGTACATGACACAGCCTGAGGGTTTTGAAGATCCAAAGCATCCTGGAAAGATATGCAAACTGCAAAGGTCCATTTATGGACTAAAGCAAGCCTCTCGAAGCTGGAATCTTCGATTCGATGATGCAATCAAGGAGTTTGGTTTCATCAAGAATGAAGATGAACCTTGTGTCTACAAGAGAAATAGTGGGAGCACAGTTGTATTTCTTGTCTTGTATGTAGATGACATACTTCTCATCGGAAATGATATTCCCTCACTCCAGTCTGTGAAGATGTGGTTAGGGAATTGTTTCTCGATGAAAGACTTAGGTGAAGCTGCCTATATTCTAGGCATCAAGATCTATAGAGATAGATCTAAAAGATTACTTGGCCTAAGTCAGAGTACATACATAGATAAAGTGCTAGATCGTTTTGCTATGCAAAATTCCAAGAAAGGATTTCTGCCTTTATCACATGGTGTGAGTCTTTCGAAGACTCAATGTCCCTCTTCTAAGGAGGAGAGAGATCGCATGGATAAGATCCCTTATGCATCTGCCATAGGGTCTATCATGTACGCCATGCTTTGTACTTATCCTGACGTCTCGTATGCTTTGAGCATGACGGCAGTAGATACGATCGGATCCAGTGAAAGTCATGGATAGCATCAAAAATATTCTTAAATACTTACGAAGAACGAAAAATATTTCCGATATTTGGAGGCAATGAGGAGCTAGTGTAAAGGGTTACATGATGCAAGCTTCCAAACGCAGACAAGGATGACTATAGATCGTAATCGAGTGCGTGTTTTGCGAGAATGGTGGAGTGTGAGTGGAAGAAGAGTTCAAAGCAGACACATTCTTGATTCTACAAGGCGAGTATATTGCGTCGATCGTGAAAGAAAGGAGGCTGTTGGCTCCATGAAGTTCATCATGAACTTGGGGTTCCTAGCATTCGCAGATCCAATAGACCTCTATTGTGACAACAATGGGGCTATGACAGCTAAGGAACCTCGATCACATCTGGACCAAACACATATCTGGCGCTTCCATCTCATTCGAGAGATCATCGATAGAGGAGATGTGAGGATATGCAGAGCACGAAGCTAACATCGCAGATCCATTGACCAAGGCTTTGTACAGAGGAAGCATGATGGTCACACTAGGTCACTAGGTATTAGATATCATAGTGATTGGTACTAGTGCTAGTGGGAGATTGTTAGTTATAGCCCTAGAGCCAATCATGTGATGGTTGAAAAGGGAACATTTTGTATCATATTCAAAGGCAAAGGATTGGTTATTATATTTACATCTTGCTTGTGCCACCTAAATTAAATATAATAATGCCCTAGAAAAGTAGGTTCTTATCTACAAAGACATCAATCAAGTGAATTGATTATGAGAGGTCAGAGAGAACACTTTCCTAAATGTTCCTAGTCAAGTATTAATATGCAAGGGCAATATTAATACATAAAGACTAGCATGTAGGTCGATTGATGACTTGATCTCACAAGTCATGGATATATGATATCAAGTTGACACATGGGTATATATTAGAGAATATATACTGAACTGACCCGCCATGAGAAAGTTTCATGGATCGTTATATGAGTGTCATAAACTTTCTCATGTGACTATTGGTATGAAGAGTCCTCGAACCTGAAGTCACTACGGTTCCCTACATAATGAATTATGTACTTTGGTATCGTCAAACGTCACCCGTAACAGGGTGGACCATAAAGGCGATTACTGGGTATATAACAAATTATGTGGAGGGATGTGAGTGATGTAGATGGGATCTATCCCTCTCATATGACGAGAGTGATATCGGTGGGCCCCTTGATTGAGTAGAACTACTAAAACGCATGGCCATGCTCAAATGAGTCAATATGAGATATTGAGCTCATTTGTTTGAGTTAGTTTACTCAGGGATCAAGAAACACATAGATTGATCGAGGATGACACGGTCTATGCCTCATTGGTCAATCTGATATCAAGGATAGAAGGACACGGTCATACATTATAGTAGTCACGGAAAGGTTAGTCGGATCTTGACTTATTTCGTAACTTGGGTAGCAATGATGTATTGCTAGATGCCGCTCATTGCTTGTGTATCTAAAAGAGTTTAGATCCACTGCCAACGTTATGAGAGCCTATAGGGTCACACACAAAGAGCATGATGATTAGAAGAATTAGTGCATTCTAGTTTGACTAGAATAATTTGGGAATAAGCTTAAGTACAAAATGGTTTTTGGACTTTAAGCTTAATGAGAATTTTAGCTTATTGATTTAATGAGATTAATTCAATATGTTACCTTATTGATTTAATGAGATTAATTCAATATGATAACATAAGCTTATTGAATTAATAAGATTAATTCAACATGCATGAATGCCACACAAGCATGCCACATAATCATGCCACCTAAGCTAGATAAGGTGGAAGGAGACAAAGTGGTTTTTGTCTCCTTAAAGTGGCCGGCCAAACAAGGTGTCTCAATGCAATGGATTGCATTGAATGGTAGGAGGTGAAAGGGTTTTTCCAACCCTATAAAAGACTCCATGGAGTGGCCGGCCAAAGGGTGATTGTGGTTGTGTGAGAGCTTGAGAGCTTGGTGGAAGCTTTGGTTGTGTGGTTTTGTGAGTGTAGGCTAGCAAGAAGAGTAGTCTTCTTCTTCCCTTCTCTTTTTCCCTAGCTTCCTCTCCTTTAGGGACTTCTCTAGCAAGAAGTAAAGGAGAGCCCTTCTAGTTTTTCTTTTGTGAGACAAGAGCTTGCTCGTGTAGAGCGGACATTTGAACGTGCTAAAGATCCAACAAACCAAAAGGAAAAGCGGGATTAACAAGGGCACGCAACAAAGGTAATCCTCTCCTATAAGATAGGTTTGGTTTTAGAGAAATTTATTTTGTACGAGGTTTTCTTTCGCAAGGATCACTAGGAAGGGATCCTAATTTTTCCGTTGCGCATATGCTATTTGGCATATAGAATTCCCTACAAATTCTTCTCCCGCACTACTAATCCAAGACGAAGTCTTGGCAATTTGCGTTTTTGTTTTTGTGTTTGCAAGTATCTCATCGCCTCGGGAGTAGCTCACGGTAAAACGAGCATAACTTTTCATACAAGTGGACCCACAAAACATGCTACCCACCAAATCGAAGCTCTCTTAGAGATCTACATTTTTATAAGGGTTTACCCTTGTAACAAGGTATTTTCATTCCCAAAAAATGACGTTTAGTACCCTTTTAGGGACATCGAAGGTCGTAAGTTTCTAGTTTTTGTTTAGCATTTTATTTTTTTGTTTATTTCTTTTTATTATTTCTTCCATTACTAATCCAAGACCAATTCTCGGAATTCCTTTTGGTTTTTATTCGTATTTTGCAAGATAATTAATGGCTCACATTGAGGGGTATAACACCACTCGACTGAAGCTTTTTCCTGGAAGTTCTGATACCACTTGAAGGTAGAAAACTTTGCTTCCCACTTCAACTCGGTAGCTTGTTCATGGCGATCCCATCGATGTCCCCAGATAAAAAAAATTTATCCTTGACAAGAGCGATTACCCAAGCAACCATTTTATTATCGTGCTATTCGATTAGAGTGGTCACTTGAACAAACTTGTTGTTCAAGCCACCAACCTCTAATCTACGAATAGCTGGGGAATAGAAGATGTACGGATCGCCGACTTTTGTGTTTATGTTCGGGGTCCGAGTAAATTTAGCCACAAAATAAAATATATAACATTCATATAATTGAAGAACAAATATAGACAACTTACAAAAGAATATAAACAAACGTTATACCTCTTGGTCTTCTATTGTATGTCCTTCCTCCTTTTGGACGTCGTGTGGGCGACGATCTACCAAAAGTTGAAGCTCCTAGATCACCTATCTTCCTTCCTTGCTCGCTCCGAACAAGAGGAAGACTAAGAAACAAAACCCTTCTCCTTCCTTTAAGCCAACTAACAAACACCAACCTAGGTGCTTGCCGCCGGCCGACAAGGAGAAGATGATGAAGATAGTTGCCGGCCAAGAGATCTAAGGGAAGACCCTAAGCCTTGTTTCCACCGGCCAAGGAGATGAGAAGGACTAGGTTTGGACGCCGGCCAAGGGAGGGAAGGGATGGTTTGGTCGTCGGCCACCAAGGAGGAAGAAGAAGAAAAGGAAGAACTTTCCTTATTTGGTGCCGCCAACATCCCAAACCCTAATCACCCAATATTACCGCCCACTAACCCTAATCCTATCTCTATTGGAATTCTCCTTGCCGCCCACACCATGTTCTCCTTTTATAGAGTTAGGGATATGCCTTGTTTTAAACTCCACCATTGGTTCTAGGGATTTAATCTCAACCGTCGGATCTAGAGATTTAATCTCAACCGTTGGATCTAGAGATTTAATCTCTACCTTTGGATCTAGAGTTTTGTTTTCAACCACTGGATCTAAGCTTCATGAGGTTTTAATAGGCTACAATAGAGACCATGAGGAGTTGGATCTTGGCCAACCAATGGATCAAGCCCACATAAAGTCCGATCCATTAATGATAATCCAATCCACTAAAGGATTATCATTGATCTACCTCACCAACCCCCATAAGTTAATATGGGCTCCATATATTATTTGTACATTTTTCTCCCCGTGTTTAAGATCTCGAATGTCCGTCGATTAATTAATTTACTGACCATTAATTAATCAACATCTAACTCCATGAGTAGTACCACTCATCCTTATCATCATGCTGGACCAAGTCCACCTGCAGGGTTTACATGATGAACCTTATGAGCTCCTCAAGGGGACATCATCATCCTAATATATAAAACACGGTTTCCTCCTATAATCAACGGCACACCATATAAATAATATCATTTACCAACTTACCGAGCCTATCGATTTACTCTATAAATCTCGCCTATTGGTAAATCTAAGAAATGAATACTAAGTATATGTGCTCGTTATTATATCGGGATTAAGAGCATGTACAACATAATATCTGAGGTCCGATTCAATTATGTAGTCAGCAATAAATCGAACACCTCTAAGTCGGTCCTGCTCAATACACACAAAGTGTACTAGTGTAATTCTATGGTCAAGACAAACCAACACTAAATCACACTACAACCATTCCAATGGTTTGTCCATAACCATCTCGGTTGTGAGCCTTTACTTATACTTTACAAGGAACCGATAACATGATCTCCCGTGTGACACTACACACTATGTTATCTACAATGTAATGTATTAGACAATATGCATAACCATAAATACGCAAACAATGATCATGTGATTCTTATTTCAAAATAAAGATGTTCATACAAAAGATAGACTTTTCAGTATACATCCCAACAATCTCTCACTTATACTAAAAGACTATGTTGTCCTCATTCTACCATATATCTGATTCTCATTCTCTCCACATGCCTATCAAAGCTCTCGCTAGAAAGGCCTTAGTGAAAGGATCTACTAGGGTATCCTCTGATGCAATCTAGGCGACAGCACCTTCTACCTCCTTTACAATTTCTCGTATCAGGTGGTACTTGCGCTCTATGTGTTTACTTGCCTTATGGGCTCGTGGTTCCTTCGAGTTTGCAACTGCACTAATGTTGTCACAATAAATTGTGATAGTTCTGGGCAAACCAGGAATCACATCCAAGTCCATCAAGAAGTTCCTGAGCCATACAACTTCTTTGGCCGTCTCAGAGGCCGCCACATACTCATCTTCCATGGCAGAGTCCGCCATGCATTTCTGCTTGACACTCCTCCATACAATGGCTCCACCTCCCAAAGTAAACACAAAACCTGAGGTAGACTTACTGTTATCCCTATCTGATTGGAAGTCGAAATCTGTATAACCCACAAGGAGTAATTAGTATGCCTGGTAAACTAGCATATAATCTCTAGTCCTTCTCAGGTACTTTAATATATGCTTTACCGCAGTCCAATGTCCCTATCCTGGACTACTCTGATATCTGTTGACCATGCCCACGGCAAAGTAGATATCTGGTCTCGTACATAGCATCGCATACATGAGGCTTCCTACTGCTGAAGCATAAGGAACTGCCTTCATCTTTTCTATCTCCTCAGATGTTCTAGAACACATCTCCTTTGATAAAGGAACTTCATGCCTGAAAGGTAGAAAACCTTTCTTAGAGTTCTGCATGCTAAAACGATCCATAATTGTATCTATGTATGAAGCTTGAGATAAGCACAACATCCTTTTCTTGCGATCCATTATTACCTTGATCCCAAGGATGTGTCCCACTTCTCCTAAGTTCGTCATATCAAACTGTTTGGACAACCATACCCTTACGTTCGATAACACCTTGACATTGTTGTCAATTAACAAAATGTCATCTACGTATAGTACAAGAAATACCACTACGTTTCCGTCACATCTCTTGTATACACAAGACTCATTCGGACTTTAAATAAATCCATAAGACTAGATTACCTCATCAATGCGGATGTTCCAAGACCTTGCTTGCTTCAATCCATAAATGGACCGATTAAGCTTACACACAAGATGCTCTTTGCCCTTTACAATGAATCCCTCTGGTTTCTTCATAAAGATGTTTTTCTCAAGACTTCCATTAAGGAAAGCTGTCTTGACATCCATCTGCCACACCTCATAATCCATATGAGCTGCTATGCATAAGAGAATCCGGATAGATTTAAGCATGGCTACCGGCGAAAAGGTCTCCTCATAATCGATACCCTCTTTCTGATACCCCTTCGCAACAAGCCTCATTTTGAAGGTCTCAACCTTCCCGTCTATTCCTCTCTTTCTTTTGTAGATCCACTTGCATCCAATGGTTTTTACACCATCGGATGGTTCTACTAGCTCCCAGACCTGATTTGAATCCATAGATTCAATCTCAGCATTCATTGCACTTTGCCAAGATTCTGCATCTTTATCTTGGATTGCCTCGTTATATGTCCAGGGATCAGGTTCATGTTCGCCAGGGACCAAATCAGAAGATTCTCCCAAGAACATGAATCAATCAGGCTGTCTCACAACCCTCCCACTACGACGAGGTATCACCTATGTATCCTCTGTGACACGCGGTGCAGTGACTTGTGGTATATCCTCTTGTACCGGTGGTACTGAAGAAGTGACTTCCCCTTTTAATTGCTCCAGAACAATCTTACTCATGGGCTTGTGGTTCATCACATAGTCTTCATCTAGAAATCTGGCGTTCGTGCTAACGATCACCCTCTGATCTCTAGGACTATAAAATAAACCAACTTTCGTTCCTCTAGGATAGCCAATGAACATGCGCACTTCTGTATGAGGTTCCAACTTACCAGCATCTGCCTTCAGCACATGTGTTGGACTCTCCCATATCCGAATATGTCTTAGACTAGGCTTTTGCCCAGTCCACAATTCTGTGGGAGTAGAAGGCACTGATTTAGATGATACTAAGTTCAGAATATACACCGCCATATCTAGAGCATATCCCCAAAACGAATCTGGCAACTCAGAATAACTCATCCTCGATCTAACCATCTCCATAAGAGTCCTCTGCTACACCATTCTGCTAGGGTGTGTCAGGTGCAGACAATTGGGATTGAATCCCAGCCTCTGATAAGTAATTCCTAAACTCTCCCAAGAGGTACTCACCACCACATCAGATCATAGTGTCATCCATATCTTGAATAATCGTCTATGAAAGAGACGAAATATTCAAAACCACCTCTTGCCTGGATAGATATAGGACCATACAAATTAGAATGAACCAATTCTAACACATCTTTGGCTCTATAGCCCTTGGCCTTAAAAGGCCTCTTGGTCATTTTACCCTCCAAGCAAGATTCGCAAGTTGGGAAATCTTTCTCCACTAATGAACCCAGAGGTCCATCAGCTATCAACCTTTGAATTCTGCTTAGGTTAATATGACCAAGCCTAATATGCCAAAGATATGTTTGGTTCATCTTTGAAGGTTCTTTTCTCTTATTGGAATTAGAAGATGAGTTATTAACTTCTATTTTCATCGTGGGAGCTTTTGGTTCAAGTGTGTATAAATTTCCTATCAATACACCCGAACAGATAATCTCCCTATTCCTTTTTATAACAACTCTGTCATTAAAAGAAATAGAATATCCATCCATAAATAATTTAGAAACCGAAATTAAATTCTTTCTAAATAAAGGTACATAAAGGCAATTCTTAAGAACCAAAACTTTATTTTTCTCAAAAGATAAATAAACATCTCCCACTGCAACAACCGCCACCTTCGTGGCATCGCCCAAGTATACGGTAATCTCCCCCTCATCTAGTCGTCTGGTTTCCTGGAATCGTTGCAAAGTATTGCAGACATGATCAGTGGCTCCCGTATCTAGACACCAGGTGCCGGTAGATAACACCGCTAAACATGTTTCAACGACTAGACCAAAGGATATACCTTTGCTCTGTTTCGGATCGGGATAGTCCTTCTTCGAATGTCCAGTCTGCTTGCAAGTGAAGCACTTGCCTTTCGGCTTCTTCACTCCTCCCTGAGATCCTCCCACCAGCTTTGCTCCACCTTGTTTCTTCTTCTTCTTGCCTTTCGGCTTAGAAGTAGAAACCTTCTGAGCAACCATGGCCTGAGAGCAACCCTTTCTGTCGACTGGAGAGTGATATCGACCAGGGTTTCCCCATCGATCTCAGCTCCAAGGACTTCCAGCTCATTCGCAGGCTTAGGAGGACACTCTTCGAAGAGTACATATTTGTACTCCTCATCAGTTAAGACAATGTCAAGATTCCTTTTTCCAATCAACATAATTACGCTGAAGTTTATTTTCCTTTAGTATCATAGCAAGTGGACTGAAAGTCATTTTTGAAAAAACCTAAGAATCACATAGATCAAAACTTTAGATTTCAAAAAATTATTGATTCCTCAAACAATAAAATTTTAAAATCAACCAACACCTCAAAACACTGAGAATATCGTATGCCACGATCGTGTGGACGTATACGAATTCTACATTTGTAAGAGGAGGTTTTACCCATTAATTTTACTATCTTGTCAACCTAACTTTTTGACAAATAAAATTAATAGTTGATTTCTCTTCGGCCCTACAAATAAAAGCAGTGACTCCGATGGGGAGGATACTCCTATTTGCATCTAAGTGTTCACTATTACTTGATACCAAGGAAATTATCTCGGGTTATGTGCCTTCCGATGGGGAAGTACACACGCTCCTAAATAATTTCCTATAACCATATCTGACCCTGTGATCCACAAACAAACTCATCCGATGGGGAGGAAGGCACTCAGAGCCGACGCTCAAGTTTACTTGCATCACATGTCAAATCGTAATGGAGGTTGTGGGAATTTATAAAATTATCCCTCTCCCACTTAGTAATTTAAAATTGAGGAATTTTCTAGCCTACGACATGCATATCAAACAATAAGCAATAAATATGAAAAATAAAAATTTTCCAACTATTATGGCTTTTGTCTTCAATATGTCTCCCGTCGTATCGTCATCTCGTCCGCTCCTCCCTACGCCATGTACAAGCCATCCGGAGATCCAAGCCGAGACTAAAAACTATTTTAATTTACATCCATCGATCCTATACTCCACGAGGGAGTGTACATGAAATCTAGATCGAAAGTAAACTAAAATAAAAAGAGTGGATAAACAATGTCATATCTAATTTACAAAAAATAAATACTAGCCTCGTCGACCCCGAGGATTCAAAAAAATATACAATTACACACATACAATCACATACACACAAATGGCAATAATAGTTGGATCCTATGCCTGCAACCAAAGAGTTAACCTACGCATATCCTACTATTATTCGGCACATATAATATATGAAAAGTGCATAAAAGTAACCGAATCCTAAACACACAAAACCGAAAACCGTTGCTCTGATACAACTTGAAGGTTTTGCCTGGAAGCTCTAATACCACTTGAAGGTAGAAAACTTCTCTTCCCACTTCAACTCGGTCGCTTTTTCATAGCGATCCCATCGATGTCCCCGGATAAAAAAAAATTATCCTTGACAAGAGGGATTACCCAAGCAACCGTTTTATCATCGTGCTATTCGATTAGAGTGGTCACTTGAACAAACTTGTTATTCAAGCCACCAACCTCTATTCTACGAATAGTCACGGAATAGACGATGTACGGATCGCCGACTTTTGTGTTTATGTTCGGGGTCCAAGTATATTTAGCCACAAAACAGAATATATAACATTCATATAATTGAAGAACAAATATAGACAACTTACAAAAGAATATAAACAAACGTTATACCTCTTGGTCTTCTATTGTATGTCCTTCCTCCTTTTGGACGTCGTGTGGGCGACGATCTACAAAAAGTTGAAGCTCCTAGATCACCTATCTTCCTTCCTTGCTCGCTCCGAACAAGAGGAAGACTAAGAAACAAAACCCTTCTCCTTCCTTTAGCCAATTAACAAACACCAACCTAGGTGCTTGCCGCCGGCCAACAAGGAGAAGATGATGAAGATAGTTGCTGGCCAAGAGCTCTAAGGGAAGACCCTAAGCCTTGTTTCCACCGGCCAAGGAGAGGAGAAGGACAAGGTTTGGACGCAGGCCAAGGGAGGGAAGGGCTGGTTTGGGCGCTGGCCACCAAGGAGGAAGAAGAAGAAAAGGAAGAACATTCCTTATTTGGTGCCGCCAACACGCCAAACCCTAATCACCTAATCTTGCCACCCACTAACCCTAATCCTATCTCTATTGGAATTCTCCGTGCCGCCCACCCCATGCTCTCCTTTTATAGAGTTAGGGATATGCCTTGTTTTAGTCTCTACCATTGGTTCTAAGGATTTAATCTCAACCGTCGGATCTAGAGATTTAATCTCAACCGTTGGATCTAGAGATTTAATCTCTACCTTTGGATCTAGAGTTTTGTTTTCAACCACTGGATCTAAGCTTCATAAGGTTTTAATAGGCTACAATAAGGACCATGAGGAGGAGTTGGATCTTGGCCACCCAATGGATCAAGCCCAAATAAAGTCCGATCCATTAATCATAATCCAATCCACTAAAGGATTATCATTGATCTACCTCACAAACCCCCATAAGTTTATATGGGCTCCATATATTATATGTACATTTTTCTCCCCATGTTTAAGATCTCGAATGTCCGTCGATTAATTAATTTACTGACCATTAATTAATCAACATCTAACTCCATGAGTAGTACCACTCATCCTTATCATCATGCCGGACCAAGTCCACCTGCAGGGTTTACATGATATCGGGATTAAGAGCATGTACAACATAATATCTGAGGTCCGATTCAATTATGTAGTCAGTAATAAATCGAATCACCTCTAAGTCGGTCCTGCTCAATACACACAAAGTGTACTAGTATAATTCTATGGTCAAGACAAACCAACACCAAATCACACTACAACCATTCCAATGGTTTGTCCATAACCATCTCGGTTGTGAGCTTTTACTTATACTTTACAAGGAACCGATAACATGATCTCCCGTGTGACACTACACACTATGTTATCTACAATGTAATGTATTAGACAATATGCATAATCATAAATACGCAAACAATGATCATGTGATTCTTATTTCAAAATAAAGATGTTCATACAAAAGATAGACTTTTCAGTATACATCCCAACAATCTCTCACTTATACTAAAAGACTATGTTGTCCTCATTCTACCATACATCTGATTCTCATTCTCTCCACATGCCTATCAAAGCTCTCGCTAGAAAGGCCTTAGTGAAAGGATCTACTAGGGTATCCTCTGATGCAATCTAGGCGACAGCACCTTCTACCTCATTTACGATTTCTCGTATCAGGTGATACTTGCGCTCTATGTGTTTACTTGCCTTATGGGCTCGTGGTTCCTTCGAGTTTGCAACTGCACCAATGTTGTCACAATAAATTGTGATAGTTCTGGGCAAACCAGGAATCACATCCAAGTCCATCAAGAAGTTCCTGAGCCATACAACTTCTTTGGCCGTCTCAGAGGCCGCCACATACTCATCTTCCATGGCAGAGTCCGCCATGCATTTCTGCTTGACACTCCTCCATACAATGGCTCCACCTCCCAAAGTAAACACAAAACCTGAGGTAGACTTACTGTTATCCCTATCTGATTGGAAGTCGAAATCTGTATAACCCACAGAGAGTACTTGGTCTGTCTGGTAAACTAGCATATAATCCCTAGTCCTTCTTAGGTACTTCAATATATGCTTTACCGTAGTATAATGTCCCTATCCTGGACTACTCTGATATCTGTTGACCATGCCCACGGCAAAGTAGATATCTGGTCTCGTACATAGCATCGCATACATGAGGCTTCCTACTGCTAAAGCATAAGGAACTGCCTTCATCTCCTCTATCTCCTCAGATGTTCTAGGACACATCTCCTTTGATAAAGGAACTTCATGCCTGAAAGGTAGAAAACCTTTCTTGGAGTTCTGCATGCTAAAACGATCCATAATTGTGTCTATGTATGAAGCTTGGGATAAGCACAACATCCTTTTCTTGCGATCCCTTATTACCTTGATCCCAAGGATGTGTCCCACTTCTCCTAAGTCCTTCATATCAAACTGTTTGGACAACCATACCCTTACGTTCGATAACACCTTTACATTGTTGCCAATTAACAAAATGTCATCTACGTATAGTATAAGAAATACCACTACATTTCCGTCACATCTCTTGTATACACAAGACTCATCAAGACTTTGAATAAATCCATAAGACTATATTAAGCGGATGTTCCAAGACCTCGAAGCTTGCTTCAATCCATAAATGGACCGATTAAACTTACACACAAGATGCTCTTTGCCCTTTGCAATGAATCCCTCTGGTTGCTTCATATAGATGTTTTCCTCAAGACTTCCATTAAGGAAAGTTGTCTTGACATCCATCTGCCATACCTTATAATCCATATGAGCAGCAATATATAAGAGAATTCGGATAGACTTAAGCATGGCTACCGGCCAAAAGGTCTCCTCATAATCGATACCCTCTTTCTGAGTATACCCCTTCGCAACAAGCCTTGGTTTGAAGGTCTCAACCTTCCCGTCTATTCCTCTCTTTCTTTTGTAGATCCACTTGCATCCAATGGTTTTTACACCATCGGGTGGTTCTACTAGCTCCCAGACCTGATTCGAATCCATAGATTCAATCTCAGTATTCATTGTACTTTGCCAAGATACCGCATCTTTATCTTAGATTGCCTCGTCATATGTCTAGGGATCAGGTTCATGTTCGCCAGGGATCAAATCAGAAGATTCTCCCAATAACATGAATCTATCAGGCTGTCTCACGACCCTCCCACTACGACGAGGTATCACCTATGTATCCTCTGTGACACGCGATGTAGTGACTTGTGGTATATCCTCTTGTACCAATGGTACTGAAGAAGTGACTTCCCCTTTTAATTCCTCCAAAACAATCTTACTCATGGGCTTGTGGTTCATCATATAGTCTTCCTCTAAAAATCTGGCGTTCGTGCTAACGATCACCCTCTGATCTCTAGGACTATAAAACAAACCACCTTTCGTTCCTCTAGGATAACTAATGAACATGCGCACTTCTGTACGAGGTTCTAACTTACCAGCATCTGCCTTCATCACATGTGCTGGACTCCCCCATATCCGAATATGTCTTAGACTAGGCTTTCGCCCAGTCCACAATTCTGTGGGAGTAGAAGGCACTGATTTAGATGATACTAAGTTCAGAATATACACCGTCGTATCTAGAGCATATCCTCAGAACGAATCTGCCAACTCAAAATAACTCATCCTCGATCTAACCATCTCCATAAGAGTCCTATTCCTTTGCTCTGCTACATCATTCTACTGAGGTGTGCCAGGTGCAGACAATTGGAATTGAATCCCAGCCTCTGATAAGTAATTCCTAAACTCTCCCAAGAGGTACTCACCACCACGATCAGATCGTAGTGTCATCCATATATTCAATAATCGTCTATGAAAGAGACGAAATATTCAAAACCACCTCTTGCCTGGATAGATATAGGACCATACAAATCAGAATGAACCAATTCTAACACATCTTTGGCTCTATACCCCTTGGCCTTAAAAGGCCTCTTGGTCATTTTACCCTCCAAGCAAGATTCGCAGGTTGGGAAATCTTCCTCCACTAATGAACCCAGAGGTCCATCAGCTATCAACCTTTGAATTCTACTTAGGTTAATATGACCAAGCCTAAGATGCCAAAAATATGTTTGGTTCATCTTTGAAGGTTCTTTTCTCTTATTGGAATTAGAAGATGAGTTATTAACTTCTATTTGTATCGTGGGAGCTTTTGGTTTAAGTGTGTATAAATTTCCTATCAATGCACCCGAACAGATAATCTCCCTATTCCTTTTTATATTAACTCTGTCATTAAAAGAAATAGAATATCCATCCATAAATAATTTAGAAACCGAAATTAAATTCTTTCTAAATAAAGGTACATAAAGGCAATTCTTAAGAACCAAAATTTTATTTTTCTCAAAAGATAAATGAACATCTCCCACTGCAACAACCGCCACCTTCGTGGCATCGCCCAAGTATACGGTAATCTCCCCCTCACCATTGTTCGTTTCCTAGAACCCCTGCAAAGTATTGCAGACATGATCAGTGGCTCCCGTATCTACACACCAGGTGCCGGTAGATAACACCGCTAAACATGTTTCAACGACTAGACCAAAGGATATACCTTTGCTCTGTTTCATATTGGAACAGTCCTTCTTCCAATGTCCAGTCTGCTTACAAGTGAAACACTTGCCTTTCGGCTTCTTCACTCCTCCCTGAGATCCCCCACCAGCTTTGCTCCACCTTGTTTCTTTTTCTTCTTGCCTTTCGGCTTAGAAGTAGAAACCTTCTGAGCAACCATGGTCTGAGCCTGAGCAAGCCTTTTTGTCGACTGGAGAGTGATATCGACCAGGGTTTCCCCATCGATCTCAGCTCCAAGGACTTCCAGCTCATTCGCAGGCTTAGGAGGACACTCTTCGAAGAGTACATATTTATACTCCTCAGCAGTTAAGACAATGTCAAGATTCCTTTTTCCAATCAACATAATTACGTACAGTAAGTTTATTTTCCTTTAGTATCATAGCAAGTGGACAGAAAGTCATTTTTGAAAAAACCTAAGAATCACATAGATCAAAACTTTAGATTTCAAAAAATTATTGATTCCTCAAACAATAAAATTTTAAAATCAACCAAGACCTCAAAACACCGAGAATATCGTATGCCGCGATCATGTGGACGTATACGAATTCTACATTTGTAAGAGGAGGTTTTACCCATTAATTTTACTATCTTGTCAACCTAACTTTTTAACAAATAAAATTAATAGTTGGTTTCTCTTCAGCCCTACAAATAAAAGCAATGACTCCGATGGGGAGGATACTTCTATTTGCATCTAAGTGTTCACCATTACTCGATACCAAGGGAATTATCTCGGGTTATGTGCCTTCCGATGGGGAAGTACACACGCTCCTAAATAATTTCCTATAACCATATCCGACCCTGTGATCCACAAACAAACTCATCCGATGGGAAGGAAGGCACTCAGAGCCGACGCGCAAGTTTGTTTGCATCACATGTCAAATCGTAATGGAGGCCGTGAGAATTTATAAAATTATCCCTCTCCCACTTAGTAATTTAAAATTGAGGAATTTTCTAGCCTACGACATGCATATCAAAAAATAAGCAATAAATATGAAAAATAAAAAATTTCCAACTATTATGGCTTTTGTCTTCAATATGTCTCCCATCGTATCGTCATCTCGACCGCTCCTCCCTACGCCATGTACAAGCCATCCGGAGATCCAAGCCGAGACTAAAAACTATTTTAATTTACATCCATCTATCCTATACTCCACGAGGAAGTGTACATAAAATCTAGATCGAAAGTAAACTAAAATAAAAAGAGTGGCTAAACAATGTCGTATCTAATTTACAAAAATTAAATATTAGCCTCGTCAACCCCGAGGATTCAACAAAATATACAATTACACACATACAATCACATACACACATATGGCCATAATAGTTGGATCCTATGCCTGCAACCAAAGAGTTAACCTACGGATATCCTACTATTATTCGGCACATATAATATATGAAAAGTGCATAAAAGTAACCGAATCCTAAACACACAACCGAAAACCATGGCTCTGATACCACTTGAAGGTTTTGCCCGGAAGCTCTGATACCACTTAAAGGTAGGAAACTTTGCTTCCCACTTCAACTCGGTCGCTTGTTCATGGTGATCCCATCGATGTCCCTGGATAAAAAAAAAATTATCCTTGACAAGAGGGATTAACCAAACAACCATTTTATCGTCATGCTATTCGATTAGAGTGGTCACTTGAACAAACTTGTTGTTCAAGCCACCAACCTCTAATCTACGAATAGCCGCGGAATTGACAATGTACGGATCGCCGGCTTTTGTGTTTATGTTCGGGGTCCAAGTATATTTAGCCACAAAATAGAATATATAACATTCATATAATTGAAGAACAAATATAGACAACTTACAAAAGAATATAAACAAATGTTATACCTCTTGGTCTTCTATTGTATGTCCTTCCTCCTTTTGGACGTCGTGTGAGCGACGATCTACCAAAAGTTAAAGCTCCTAGATCACCTATCTTCCTTCCTTGCTTGCTCCGAACAAGAGGAAGACTAAGAAACAAAACCCTTCTCCTTCCTTTAGCCAACTAACAAACACCAACCTACGTGCTTGCCACCGGCCAGGGAGAGGAGAAGGACTAGGTTTGGACGCAGGCCAAGGGAGGGAAGGGCTGGTTTGGGAGCTGGCCACCAAGGAGGAAGAAGAAGAAAAGGAAGAACTTTCCTTATTTGGTGCCGCCAACACCCCAAACCCTAATCACCTAATCTTGCCACCCACTAACCCTAATCCTATCTCTATTGGAATTCTCCTTGCCGCCCACCCCATACTCTCCTTTTATAGAGTTAGGGATATGCCTTGTTTTAGTCTCCACCATTGGTTCTAAGGATTTAATCTCAACCGTCGGATCTAGAGATTTAATCTCAACCGTTGGATCTAGAGATTTAATCTCTACCTTTGGATCTAGAGTTTTGTTTTCAACCATTGGATCTAAGCTTCATGATGTTTTAATAGGCTACAATAGGGACCATGAGAAGGAGTTGGATCTTGGCCACCCAATCGATCAAGCCCACATAAAGTCCGATCCATTAATGATAATCCAATCCACTAAAGGTTTATCATTAATCTACCTCACCAACCCCCATAAGTTAATATGGGCTCCATATATTATATGTACATTTTTCTTCCCGTGTTTAAGATCTCGAATGTCCGTCAATTAATTAATTTACTGACCATTAATTAATCAACATCTAACTCCATGAGTAGTACCACTCATCCTTATCATCATGCCGGACCAAGTCCACCTGCAGGGTTTACATGATGAACCTTATGAGCTCTTCAAGGGGACATCATCATCCTAATATATATGACACGGTTTTCTCCTATAATCAACGGCACACCATATAAATAATATCATTTCCCAACTTACCGAGCCTATCGATTTACTCTATAAATCTCGCCTATTGGTAAATCAAAGAAATGAATACTAAGTATATTTTCCTGCATTATTATATCGGATTAAGAGCATGTACAACATAATATTTGAGTTCCGATTCAATTATGTAGTCAGCAATAAATCGAATCGCCTCTAAGTCGGTCCTGCTCAATACACACAAAGTGTACTAGTGTAATTCTATGGTCAAGACAAACCAACACCAAATCACACTACAACCATTCCAATGGTTTGTCCATAACCATCTCGGTTGTGAGCCTTTACTTATACTTTACAAGGAACCGATAACATGATCTCCCGTGTGACACTACACACCATGTTATCTACAATATAATGTATTAGACAATATGCATAACAATAAATATACAAAAAATGATCATGTGATTCTTATTTTAAAATAAAGATGTTCATACAAAAGATAGACATTTCAGTATACATCCCAACATCGACCTCCGTTCTTTAATAGAAATGATTTACGTTATTAGAAAGGTCGGATGGAGTATTTCTTGAAAACACAAGTCAAGACTTGGATAATAATCCAAATTGGCTTTGCTCTACCCACCAATGATCAAGGGGAGCCTTTGGACTTTGACAATTGGACCAACTCAACCAAGAGGCAAATCGAAGCTGATGCAAAAGCAACCCAAATATTGCAATGCGGCTTGTCCAAGGAGGAGCTCAATCGAATTGGACCGTTCATTAGCGCCAAAGGCCTCTGGACCAAGTTAATTGAGTTACACGAAGGGACATATGATGCTAAGGTATGCAAAAGAGACTTACTATTGAATAAATTGTATAATCTAAAGATGCAGGATCACGAAACCACTTCACAACTCCATACACTGATCCAAGACATCTTGAACGGTCTACATGCCATCGGACAAAAGGTAGATAATCGAGACATAATAAGGTACGCACTCAATGCATTTCCTAGGACCACCTTGTGGGCATCCATGGTTGATGCCTAAAAGGTATCTAAAGATTTATCTAAGATTAGGTTAGATGAATTCTTTTCGGAATTTGAGTTACATAAACAAACTAATGCGGTCTCGGTCGAGAAAGGTGTAGCGTAGTTCGCAGGACGAAGATGAAAAGCAAAGAGCAAGATACCTCCCGAAGAAGAAGAATCCGAATCGGAAGGTAAATTCGAATCAGAATCTGAAGATGAGATGGAGGTTGAACTAGTCAATCTAGTTCGGAGAATCATCAAAAAGAAAAGGTTGCAATTGAAGAGCAACAAACCCCCACAAACATACACATGCTATGGATGCAACAAGAAGGGGCATTACAAGTCAGACTGCCCAAAAATGAAGCCAAAACACAAGCAACCAAAGCAAGCATTTCAAGTGATGTGGGAGGAACAAAAAGATCAAGACGATGACTTAGCATTCATGGCAAAGCCGGTAGAGTTTGAGTCCGAGTCCGAGTCTGAAGCCGACTACGAATCTAATTTTGACTCCGACTCCGAGGATGAATTCGAGTCAAGACTCAAAGCTGAATAAAAAGAAAAGATTAAGGTAAGTCGTTCATTAATTGCAAACTTATATCATGCAATTAAGTTACTAAATAGGAAATTAACTAAGTCCAAGTCTAGAGTTGAGTCGTTACTTGAGGAAGTTGAAACTCTCAAGAAAGAGGCTACTCTAACCTCTTCAACTAGCTAGTCAAGTTCAAGAGGGAAACTCAACTCAAGTTGAAAAACTTGAGGAGGAGAATTCTCTCTTGAAAAATGAGTTCAAGAGGTCGAGGCTAGGTTGGAAAGGTTCACGTTGGGATCCAAGAATCTTAACCGACTACTTGGAACTCAAAGAGTCGTGTACAACAAAGACGGACTCGGATTTAGGTCAATAACTACGAACAAATCATACATGTCTATTGTGAATCGTAGTCATCAAAGAGTCCAAGCATGGGTCCAAAAAATTTTATTAAATTCACATATAAGGACCAATAAGTATTGGATTCCTCAGGATCAAGTCAACTATGTGGATAGACCATGTTGGTTCAATGGTCTAGGGGGAGCTAGTACTAAAATAGTGTACCCACTTTCTTAGTTAAAGCTTTGCATGTTTAGTTAATCCTTGTTTTAATTGTTAGAATGGTTAGATAGGACAAATAGTTAATAAATCTTGATAACATAGTATCAAAACGCGGCGAGATGATAGTACGTTAGGGAAACGAAGTCTTGTGTGTCCGAACTAGATAAGGCGTATCTAGCTTGGTGCACTCGACTAAGTTGAACTAGCTGAAGCTACTTCACTGTATCCTAAACTAGTTACTAGAAAGTGATCTTAAGTGACTCAAGTAATCAATTTCTTAAATTTGGCTTTGTCTAAGGAAGTGGTCATTGTTCCGATCAAAGAAGGTCCCTGTGCCTCGCCACGACCTAGAAGCCAATTTCTTGAAAAGCTTACTTGACAAACTAAGGGTTAAATCCGAATCTAACCCAAGGTTGACTAACTTTAATCAAGTTAAAAATCATCTCACAAAACATATAAGGCAAATGCATTATTTGAGACACATAGAATGGGTGAGATGTTAAAGATAATTGAAATACACTTAACATAACTTTTTCAAAATGCTACTTATTTTCTTGCACTTAATGGATAATTATAACTTTGATTGGCCAACACTAAGTATACAACTCTCTAGGCCAAAGTTTAGCGCCTCCTAAATCTCTTATACTTCATATATTTGACTAAGGGGGAGAGCAAACTAACCCTAAGAGTTATATTACAAACCTTTGAAGTTCTTTTTGAAAATAAACTTATAAGTATTTTGAAAAGTATGTTTCAAAAACTTATTAAATTGTTGGTGTAGAGGGGCACACCTAGAACCAATATATCTAACTAATGTTAGACGCATGCTTGGACTCATAGTTGATTTGTCCTTAATAATTTTAGACACATGTTGTTTTTAAACTTCTATTTTATATAAACACCCGCACTTTTTTTTTTATTATTTATGGCAAAAGGGGGAGAAGAGCGAAAGTTAAGGGGGAGTAACATAAAATTTATTTTAAAAATTAAAGTATCTCTTTCAAAACTCACCTAGGGTTAAGGGAGAGTTTTTGAAATAGCATTTATCATTTACTCTACTTGTTTTATGCTTTAAATTTCCCTTAACTTTGTGTCAATTTGCCATAGATCAAAAAAGGGGAGATTGTTGGTGCAGTAGCACCAGATAATCAAACCTAGGTTTTGATTATGGAAAAGATCCAAAGTTAAGGTCATATTGTTATCTCATGAGCTGAATTAAGTGTGCAGGAAATGATTAAGTTAAGTCGAAGGTCAGCAACACCTAGAGAATCCTGAGTCAGAAAACCATAGTGGTCGAGCGACACCGAGAGCTGCTCGGGAGCGACTGTTTCTCCATTGCGACTATTTCTCCATTGCAACTGATTGCTCAGGAATTCCACTAGTCGCTCGAGAATTCTACTAGCTGCTCGGGAGCGATTGTTTCTCCATCGTGACTAATTGCTCGAGAATTCTACTAGCTGCTTGGGAGTTACACTGGTTGCTCGAGAATGCACTGCCTGCTCGAGAATTCCACTGGTTGCTCGAGAAATGCACCAGTTGCTCGGCAATATGATAAAAAGCCTATAATACAAAGTTAGCACGAGAACTATATAAATGAGACGATTCTTTACTGTCTGATCTCAACTTAGACCTACCTTCGAAAGTCTTAGTCAAATCGTCGCCTACGGTTGTCCCCGTACTGAGGACGCAACCTGTCCTCTCTACACACAGTTCTTACCATGATTACCGTTGGTCCTTCTGACCAGTCGCTTAGCCTTCGGTCACTTGACCACCGAGGTTTCTCCTTCCGAGATTCTTCTAGCGTCACCCGACCACCGAGGTTTCTCGTCCGGAGATTCTCCTGGTATCGTTGACCTTAGCAAAGTCTAATACAGTACATGCACACTTAGCATAGCATTTGAGATAACAAAATAACTTAACTTTGAATCTTTTCCATTATCAAAACCCTAGGTTTGATTATCTGGTGCCCCTGCACCAACAATCTCCCCCTTTTTGATCTATAGCAAACCAATTCAAAGTTAAGAGAAAATAAGAATTAGTCAAACATTTTTCAAAACCTCCCCCTTAGGGTTACCTCCCCCTTAACCCTAGGTGAGTTTTGAAAAGCAAATATTTTTCAAAAAAATAGTTAACCTATTAACTTTAACCTTTCTCCCCCTTTGCCATATATCAAAAACAATTCAATGAGGAGTGCATTTTTAAGATGAACGCCAACCATAAAATTTTGTGAAATTTTCTTAAGTTCATTTGTTTACATGATAAAATATGAAATAGTGAGGATCTAAGCATGTGTCCTTTTTTAAAAAAAACTATACCTTGAATTTAATTTCAACATATTAGTTTAAGTCCTAAGGATTGTATAGTAACCTAGAGGTAGCTAGAGGTGTAGGATCAATTTAAGTCTTTCTTTTCCCTCTACACCAACAATGTTAAACTTACTTTACTTTTGTGAAAGGGTGTATGATAACTTTGGTAAAGTAATTTTTGAAAATATAATCCAGATATTACAAGTTATATTTTGAATGCATACTCTCAATTAAACATTGTGTTTAATTTTATACCTTACCAAAAGGATTTAATAAATATGGTTTCAAAATACTTTGAAGACTTGTTAATTTTTTTAAAAAGTTGCAAGAATAAGTAACAAATTTTAACCTTTCATATCAGTATTTCCCCCTTAACTTGCCATTTTAGTTAACCACGAGAAAACTTACTTAAGTCTAAAGGGTTTAGGAGTCTAAGATTGACCTAAGAATTTAATGTCTAGTATTGGTCAATCAATCAAGTAACTATAGATTTCCAAAGATTAAATATAACTACACACAACAATCATGAAAATAAATATTTTTATAGATTTTGAAAACATTTCAAAAATTATGTTCTTTTTTATTTTAATTGTCCTTAACTTCTCACCCATTTTATGTGTCTCAAATCATGTTAACCTTATATGTTTTGTGAGATGGTTTTCAATTTTACTTAGTTAATTTTAATTATTTGAAAATTAATTAAACTTGGGTTAGATTCGGATTTAACCTTTAATTAGTTAAATGAATCTTTCAAAATATGGCTTCCAGATCGTGGCAAGGCACAGAAGCCTTCTTTGATCGAAACAACGACCATTTCCTTAGACAAAGCCAACTTAAGAAATTGTACACTTAATTTACTGTGGGGTTAAGTCCTGATCTAACTAGTTTAGGATGTGGTGAGGTAGCTTCAGTTAGTTTCACTTAACCAAGTGCACCAAGCTAGATACTCCTTATCTAACCCGGATACACGAGACTTCATTTCCCGAACGTACTATCATCTCACCGCGTCCTGATACTATATTGTCAAGATTAATTAACCATTAGTCCTATCTAACCGTTCTAAGTTAAGCAAAAAAAAAACTAACTAAGCATGCAAAGATAAATTAATCGCACATCCAGGGTCGATTCCCAGGCGCTGCTAGGCGAGTGGAGATGCACGCTGCCCCCTCGTCCCAGCATGGTCGATCCTTCTGGGCAAAGATGGTCCTAACGTGTCCAACGTCGGCCACGCTGCTCACCCCCGATTTACCTCATTGACACTGGGGACTCGCTGAAGGTCGTGGCAAGGCCACTACCCATCAGGACTAGTAGGGGAAGAGAAATTGTACCTGATACCTGATGTAAATCAAAAAAATAAATAAATTAATTAATTAATCAAGTAATTGAGCACACAATTTTAGTACTGGCTCCCCCAAGATCATTGAATCAATATGGTCTATTCACATAGTAGATTTTATCCTTGGGAACCCAATACTTGGTTAAACCTAGTTGTGATTTTAAAATGGTCTTAGGGACCCATGTTTGGATTCTTCTACGATCACGATTTACGAGTGGAATAAAAGATCTATTTTGACTCTAAATCCGAGCCCAACCTTGTTGTACACGGTTCTTTGAGTTCCAACAATTAGGTCAAGACCCTTGGAGCCCAATGTAATCTTTTCAAACTTAACCTTAAGATCTTTAACTTGCCCTTTCAAAAGAGAATTCTCTTCCTCAAGTTTTTCAACTTGAGTTGAGTTTCCCTCTTGAACTTGACTAGTTGAAGAGGTTAGGGTTGCCTTATGCTTAAGGATTTTAACCTCCTCAAACAATGACTCAACTTTAGACTCGGATTTAGTCAATTTTTATTCAACATTTTTATTACATGATATAAGTTGTTGATTAATGAACAACTTACCTTGTGTTGGGTTTTTCCGAGCCGCAAAAACCGCTTTTTGCATTGCGGAAACCTCGGAAGCCCCCGGCCACGGATCCGTGCGAAGTATAAAAATTATAATTACATGTATATGCTTACAGAAATCCTAGATCTACCTTAGATCTAAGAGGTTAGAACGTTACCCTCGTAGCGACGCCCTTCGCTTATCCCGCTCGTCCAAAAGTTCGCCGGAACTCGAGAGTGTCAAGTGCACACTCCTCTATGGTATCCACACAAGCAATAGGTGGAGAGAAATGCCTTAGAGTGTGCTAGCACTCCCTTAGGAATTTCGGCCAAAGAGAGGGATGGGAGAGGGAGAGCTTGAGAGGAAAGGTTCCAAGGTTGAAGATGAAGTAATGAGAGTAACTCATCAAATGAATTCACCACATGAAACCCCTAAAGTGGTCGGCCACTTCAAGGAGAGGGAGTTACATGCATGCATGTAACTCCCATGTCCCTTGGTCTCCCTCATGAGGTGGCACCAATTGACAAAGTCAATGATGATGTGGAGCATCATCATTGGCCGGCCATACCTAGTCATCATCATGACATGACATTTGGTCAAGTCAAACTTGACCTTTCATCTTCCCTCTCAAGTCAAGTCAAACTTGACCTCTAATCTCCCATGGTTGATCAAATCTAACCACTTGACTCAAGTCAATTTAATATAATGAATCTCTATTCATTAATTTAAATTGATTTGATGAATCAAATCTCAATTAGACTCATTCAACACTTGAATCAACTTGAGTCTAACTCAATTAGTCTAATTTGGATTACTCTTAATCCAATTTGGTTCATTCCATGAACCTAATCCTCATGGTTCATCATATGAACCTAATCTCCATCTAATTGCTCTTATGTGTGTGACCCTATAGGTTCTTGTAACGTTGGCAATGTCCCTAAACCGATTTAGGAACATAAGCAATGAGCGGTATCTAGCAACACATCATTGTTACCCAAGTTACAAGAATGTTGAGCTCCAACATCACCTTTGTGACTACTAATTGTGACTCTCACAATATGTGACAATGTCCCTCTATCCTTGACATCTAGATTGACCAATCGAGGCATAGACCGTGTCATCCTCGGTACAATCTAAATCTTGATCTCCAAGTAGACTCACTCTAATCAAATGAGCTCAATATCTCATATTGACTCATTTGGGGATGGCCATGCACTTCGTGGTCTCACTCTATCAAGAATATCGATGTCACCCCCATAATATAGGAGGGATAGATCTCATCTACATCACTCACATCCCTCCGCATAATTTGTTACATACCCAGTAATCGCCTTTATAGTCCACCCATTTACGGGTGACGTTTGACGAAGCCAAAGTATGCAACTCCTTATGTAGGGAACCATGGTGACTTGTGTCTAAGGACTAATAGTCATACTAATAGCCACATGAGAAAGTATATGACACTCATATAACGATCCATGATACTTTCTCATGGCGGTCATTCAAGATACATTCTCCAATGCATACCCATGTGTCAACTTGATATCTCATATCCATGACTTGTGAGATCAAGTCATCTTGTTGACCTACATGTTAGTCTCTATGCATTAACATTGTCCCTGAATGTTAATACTCGACTAGGAATGATTAAGAGTAGTGTTCTCTATATCATCTCATTATCGATTCAACCAATCGATTGATATAGATAAAAACCTACTACTCAAGGACATTATTATATTTAGTTATTTGGCACCAATACAAGTAAATATAATAACCATGCCTTTATAAATAGGAATATGATACAATAAAGTCCATACAACAATCATCATATGATTGGCTCTAGGGCTTTCACTAACAATCTCCCACTAGCACTAGTGCCAATCACCGTAGTATCTAATACCCAATGACCTAGTGTGACCATCATGCTTTTTCTGTGCCAAAGCCTTGGTCAAGGGATCTGCGATGTTAGCCTCTGTGGGTACTCTGCAAATCTTCACATCTCCTCTATCGATGATCTCTCGAATGAGATGGAAGCGCCGTAGTATGTGTTTGGTCCGCTGGTGTGAGCGAGGTTCCTTAGCCTGTGCAATCGCTCCATTTTTGTCACAATAGAGCTCTATAGGATCTGCAATGCTAGGAACCACCCCAAGCTCAGTAATGAACTTGCGGATCCAAATCGCTTCCTTTCGCCTCGGATGCGATATACTCTCTTGCTAGAATCAAGAATCGTGTCTCGCTTCGAACTATTCCACCACAGGCGCCACCATTCAAGCAAAACACGAACCCCGATCGCGATCTGTAATCATCCCGCCGCTTTGAAGTCGGCATCGCCAGTAACCCTTTACACCTAGCTCTCATCGCCTCCAAATATCAAGAAATATTCTTTAGTCCTTCTCAAGTACTTAAGAATATTCTTGATCGCTATCCAGCGACGCCACCGATCCGATCGTATCTACTCGCCATGCTCAAAGCATACGAGACATCGTGACGAGTATACAAAGATGGCGTACATGATAGATCCTATAGCAGATGCGTAGGGATCTTATCCATGCGGTCTCTCCTCTCTAGAAAGGGACTTTGAGTCTTCGAAGACTCACACCATGTGACATTAAGTCCTTTCTTGGAATTCTCGCATGGCAAACCAAGTAATACCGTGTCATCGATGATGTACTCGACTTAGGCCAAGCAATCTCTTAGATCTATCTCTATAGATCTTGATGCCTAGAATATCGCTTCACCTAAGTCTTTCATTGAGAAGCACGTCCCTCACCAAGTCTTCACAGCATCAGAGCGAAGGGATGTCATTCCCAATGAGTAGTATGTCATCCACATACAATACAAGGAAGACAACTGTGTTCCCATTAACCCTCTTGTAGACACATAATTCATCATCATTCTTGATGAAACCAAACTGTTTGATCGCATCATCGAATCGAAGATTCCAACTCCGAGAAGCTTGCTTTAGCCCATAAATGGACCTTTGCACTGTGCATACCTTCCCAAGATGTCGTGGATCTACAAAACCCTCGTTGTGTCATGTACACATCCTCGAGTAAGTTTCCATTCGTAAACACGGTTTTGACATCCATCCGCCAGATCTCATAATCGTGGTACGCAATAGCAAGCAAGATCCGAATGGACTTAAACATCGCCACTGGAGAAAAGGTTTCATCATAGTCAAGACCATGAATTTGCTTGAATCCTTTAGCCACCAATCGGCCCTTATAGGTATGCGTAAGTCCATCCATGTCTGTCTTTCTCCTAAAGATCCACTTACACCCAATGGGTTTGACCCCTTCAGGTGGATCAACCAAAGTCCATACTTAGTTAGTGTACATGGAATCCATCTCGGATCTCAAGTCGTATAGCCATATCTCAGAATCTGTGCTCATCACAGCTTCCTCGATAGAGGTAGGCTCATTCTCAATGAGCATAACGCCATCATGGTCGACAAGAGAAATGAGTATCTCTCAGCCGTGACGCACCCTATCGGACTGCAAGAGGTAGGTCTATTGAATGTGGTTGTTCAACAACTCTTTGTGAAACATTCTAATCACCCACATCTCTTTGTTGTTAGTGTTAAACCTCCATCAAGGCCTCAGTGCTATGGTCCTTATCTTGAATTTCTTCAAGATCGAAGGTACTCCCACTAGTTTTTCTAGAAACAAAATCCCTTTCTAGAAAAACTCCAGTCTTTGCCACAAACACTTTGTGCTGACTGGGAATGTAGAAGTAATATCCCTTTGTATCCTTGGGATATCCAACAAAATAGCACCTATCGGATTTGGGTCCCAGTTTGTCTGAGACTTGACGTCGAACGTAAGCCTCACAACCCCAAATCCTCATAAAAGACATCTTGGGATTTTTCCCTGTCCATATATCTCTTTACCATAGCCTTGGATGGTACACGGGTAAAAAAGGCATATCCCCAAAAGGATATAGGAAGATTGTGACTCATCATAGATCGTACCATATCCAATAGTACGATTCCTTCTTTCGGATACACCATTCCGTGGTGTTCCAGAGGAGTGAGTTGATAGAATTCCACACTCAGCTAGATAGTCACGAAACTCATGGCTAAGGTATTCACCACCTCGATCTGATCGAAGTATCTTAATACTCTTGCCAAGCTGGTTTTGTACTTCATTCTTGAATTCTTTGAACTTTTCAAAGGATTCAGATTTATGTGTCATAAGATACACATAACCATATCTACTGAAGTCATCAGTAAATGTAATGAAGTACCTGTAACCACCTCTAGCAGCAACATTGAAAGGACCACATACATCACTATGTATAAGTCCTAACAAATCTATTGCTCTTTCGCTATGTCCACTAAAGGGAGTCTTGGTCATCTTGCCTAAAAGGCAAGACTCGCATGTCTCATATGATTCAAAATCAAATGAGTCTAGCAGCCCATCCTTATGGAGCTGAGATAAGCGACTCTCATTTATGTGACCTAAGCGACAATGCCAGAGATAAGTTTGGTTCAACTCATTTGACTTGAACCTCTTGGTACTTATGTTATAGATAGGGCTCTCTAAGTCTAGAAAGTAGAGTCCGTTCATTAGAGGTGCACTACAATAGAACATATCATTTAAATAAACTGAACAACATTTGTTCTTTATTATAAATGAAAATCCTTTCTTGTCCAAACAAGAAACTGAAATGATGTTCTTGGTTAAGGCAGGCACATAACAACATTCATCTAATTCTAATACAAGCCCAGAGGGCAGAGATAGATCATAAGTTCCTACAGCAACAGCAGCAACCCTTGCTCCATTGCCTACTCGTAGGTCCACCTCGCCCTTTGTCAATGCCCTGCTATTTCCGCACATTGGTACAAATGTGAGATGCACATCCGGTATCTAATACCCATGATGAAGAAATAGATAGATTGACTTCTATAACATTTATACCTGAAGTAGAAGTCTCACTTCTCTTCTTCTTAAGATCTTCCAGGTATGCCTTAGAGACTTCATATCTCTCATGCCTAGCTTATCCTTGATACAGTTGACGAAGATGTCCAACCATATCATAAGCATTCATGAACTCGTGTTGCTTCTGAAGCTCAGAGTTCATGGTCGCGAGCAATAGACATTACACATCTAATGCATCATCTTGATGCTTCTTGTAAGCATCTTTGTCAGCTCGCGAGGCATTGGCAGGAGGTGCCTCCGGAATGGGCTGCTCCAGGACGTACAACTTCCTTTCTTGGGTGAGAACAATTCTCAAGTTCCTGTACCAGTCCAGGAAATTTGCTCCATTGAGCTTGTCCTTCTCAAGGACGGATCGCAGAGAGAGAGTGTTCGTGGTTGTCGACATAGTTATCTACAACATACAATACAGAGAATTAATATCATATTCCTTTTATCATTTAATTAGGTCTTTAATCAAATGATGCTCCCACTAAATTATAGGAATTTTGTAGAATCGAGTTATGGATGTGGTCAAACCACTTTTACTAGATTCATACAAACTAGCTATAATTCTTGTGGGACAAGATCCACATCATACTAAGCCTTGAGTTAGCTTTGGCTAAATCGCCCAAGACTTAGTACGATCGGTGGGTAACACATTACCGATTACATCTCTATGCAACTCTTGTTTATAGGATTAAGACCCACATTTACAAAAGATCTTGAGTTAGCTTTGGCTAAATCGCCCAAGATTTAGTGTAAATGCGATCTTAACCTATCTTTCCAACGATTGGAATATGCCTATAGTTCTACTCGATCCAATTGAGTTAACTAGTTTTGCTCAATCTAATTGAGCTTACTCTAACCCGAGTCGTGATAGGCGGGACCAAGATTGTCCCTCACCTACCAAGATAATATGCGTTGCTCGCTTTGGCGATTCAACAACAACAAATGATCGAGGTAGTGATGGGTATCAAGGCTCGGTAGGCATTTTCGAGTTGATTCGATTATGATCTAATCTAATCGTAATGTGTATCTTATACGCATTTAGGCCTTTATTATCCTATATTAGCATGCATCATATACATACATTAATTATTCTAGCATGCATCATATACATACAAGAAAATTAACCTAGCATGCATCATATACATACAAACATTTTTCTACTAGCATGCATCACATACATACAAGCAAAATCAATTAAATATACATATATATATATCAACATATATATATATCATAAAATGTGATATAGTCATGGCCCTACTACGATCTTCTCAAGCCAATGAGAAGATCGGACGGTCAACCTAAGGCTAGCGGCTTCTCCAAGCGCTTCCTTTGACCGCCATGTGTCGTCGTCACCCTTCTCGTAAGCTCGTCTTCAAGTGGACTTTCCACCGCTCCATTTTTGTACATTACAAATACGAAACTCGAGTTACATTCGAGTCTAAAACTATTTACAACTAGAATATTAAAAGAATAGGTGCAACGCGCAGGTCGCAAACACTTTACAACACGCACAACCACAAAACGACACGCAGGCTGTATTATGAATTACAACACACATAATCCAATCCAATTGGGTTATTGGGCCATGACAATCACAGAATTATACATAATTCTAAATTATGTATTTTTACAGAAAATTTCTATAATTTTTCCTAATTTATTTTGAATTTATGAGTCACCCCTCCGAAACGATCCCGCTAAGCGATTTCCGGGCACGATTGCAGGACATGGCCCCTTTCGGGGATAGGGCAGCTCTACATAAAAATAAACTCGCGAGTGTCCCTACAATGATCTTACTGACTTAAGTCGCTGTCCAAAAACCTAAGCGAGAACTGCCGATTCGAGAGAGTTTCTCGACGGTTGAAGCCTACGAGTGTCCCAACACTCGTTGCTTCGACTCTACGAGAAAAATACCCAAAAATTCTATAAAATAAGAAAATTTACAGAAACATATAAATCTGTAATTTTTATATCTAATATAAAAACTACAAAAACGAAACACATACATGCTCGTGACGTGGCTCGATACCATCATTGGATTTTTCCGAGCCGCAAAAACCGCTTTTTGCATTGCGGAAACCTCGGAAGCCCCCGGCCACGGATCCGTGCGAAGTATAAAAATTATAATTACAGAAATCCTAGATCTACCTTAGATCTAAGAGGTTAGAACGTTACCCTCGTAGCGACGCCCTTCGCTTATCACGCTCGTCCAAAAGTTCGCCGGAACTCGAGAGTGTCAAGTGCACACTCCTCTATGGTATCCACACAAGCAATAGGTGGAGAGAAATGCCTTAGAGTGTGCTAGCACTCCCTTAGGAATTTCGGCCAAAGAGAGGGATGGGAGAGGGAGAGCTTGAGAGGAAAGGTTCCAAGGTTGAAGATGAAGTAATGAGAGTAACTCATCAAATGAATTCACCACATGAAACCCCTAAAGTGGTCGGCCACTTCAAGGAGAGGGAGTTACATGCATGCATGTAACTCCCATGTCCCTTGGTCTCCCTCATGAGGTGGCACCAATTGACAAAGTCAATGATGATGTGGAGCATCATCATTGGCCGGCCATGCCTAGTCATCATCATGACATGACATTTGGTCAAGTCAAACTTGACCTTTCATCTTCCCTCTCAAGTCAAGTCAAACTTGACCTCTAATCTCCCATGGTTGATCAAATCTAACCACTTGACTCAAGTCAATTTAATATAATGAATCTCTATTCATTAATTTAAATTGATTTGATGAATCAAATCTCAATTAGACTCATTCAACACTTGAATCAACTTGAGTCTAACTCAATTAGTCTAATTTGGATTACTCTTAATCCAATTTGGTTCATTCCATGAACCTAATCCTCATGGTTCATCATATGAACCTAATCTCCATCTAATTGCTCTTATGTGTGTGACCCTATAGGTTCTTGTAACGTTGGCAATGTCCCTAAACCGATTTAGGAACATAAGCAATGAGCGGTATCTAGCAACACATCATTGCTACCCAAGTTACAAGAATGTTGAGCTCCAACATCACCTTTGTGACTACTAATTGTGACTCTCACAATATGTGACAATGTTCCTCTATCCTTGACATCTAGATTGACCAATCGAGGCATAGACCGTGTCATCCTCGGTACAATTTAAATCTTGAACTCCAAGTAGACTCACTCTAATCAAATGAGCTCAATATCTCATATTGACTCATTTGGGCATGGCCATGCACTTCGTGGTCTCACTCTATCAAGAATATCGATGTCACCCCCGTCATATAGGAGGGATAGATCTCATCTACATCACTCACATCCCTCCGCATAATTCGTTACATACCCAGTAATCGCCTTTATAGTCCACCCATTTACGGGTGACGTTTGACGAAGCCAAAGTATGCAACTCCTTATGTAGGGAACCATGGTGACTTCAGGTCTGACTAATAGTCATACTAATAGCCACATGAGAAAGTATATGACACTCATATAACGATCCATGATACTTTCTCATGGCGGGTCATTCAGTATACATTCTCCAATGCATACCCATGAGTCAACTTGATATCTCATATCCATGACTTATGAGATCAAGTCATCTTGTTGACCTACATGCTAGTATTAACATTGTCCCTGAATGTTAATACTCGACTAGGAATGATTAAGAGTAGTGTTCTCTATATCATCTCATTATCGATTCAACCAATCGATTGATATAGATAAGAACCTACTACTCAAGGACATTATTATATTTAGTTATTTGGCACCAATACAAGTAAATATAATAACCATGCCTTTATAAATAGGAATATGATACAATAAAGTCTATACAACAATCATCATATGATTGGCTCTAGGGCTTTCACTAACACCTTGATCTTCTCCTTTGATCCGACCATGAGTTTTGACTCGAACTCATCATTATAGTCGGGTTCGGATTCGGATTCGGATTTGGATTTGGACTCGAAAGTTGTATTAAGCTCGGATTCGGATTGATTTTTTGGACTTTCCGAGCTGCAAAAACCGCTTTTTGCGTCACGGAAACCCCGAAAGTCCGGCCACGGATCCGTGCGAAGATGTATTAAAACTAAAACATGTATGTGTTTGTATAAAACCCTAGATCTACCTTAGATCTACATGATAAGGATGTTACCCTCGATGCGACGCCCTTCGCAAATCCCGCTCGTCCAAAAGGTTCACCGGAACTCGAGAGTGTCAAGTGTACACTCCTCTACAAGTATCCACACGGACAAATGGTGGAGAAAAACACCTTAGAGTGTGCTAGCACCCCTTGGACGTTCATGGCTAGATGAGGAAGAGAGAGCTTGAGGGAAGAGAAGAGGAAGAAGATGAAGTTACACAACTTAACTTCACATCATCCATAACCCACTATAAGGGGGTTACATGCATGCATGTAACTCCAAGAGCCAATGGCTCTTGGTCTCCCTCATGAGGTGGCACCCCATGATGTGTCCATGATGATGTGGAACATCATCATTGGCCGGCCATGCCAAGTCATCATCATGACATGGCATTTGGTCAAGTCAAACTTGACCTTTCATCTTCCCTCTCAAGTCAAGTCAAACTTGACCTCTTATCTCCCATGGTTGATCAAATCCAACCATTTGATTCAAGTCAATTTAATTTAATGAATCTCTATTCATTTAATTTAAATTGATTTGATGAATCAAATCTAAATTAGACTCATTCAACACTTGAATCAACTTGAGTCTAACTCAATTAGTCTAATTTGGATTACTCTTAATCCAATTTGGTTCATCCCATGAACCTAATCCTCATGGTTCATCATATGAACCTAATCTCCATCTAATTGCCCTTATGTGTGTGACCCTATAGGTTCTTGTAACGTTGGCAATGTCCCTAAACCGATTTAGGAACATAAGCAATGAGCGGTATCTAGCAACACATCATTGCTACCCAAGATACAAGAATGTTGAGCTCCAACATCACCTTTGTGACTACTAATTGTGACTCTCACAATATATGACAATGTCCCTCTATCCTTGACATTTAGATTGACCAATCGAGGCATAGACCGTGTCATCCTCGATACAATCTAAATCTTGAACTCCAAGTAGACTCACTCTAATCAAATGAGCTCAATATCTCATATTGACTCATTTAGGCATGGCCATGCACTTCGTGGTCTCACTCTATCAAGAATATCGATGTCACTCCCATCATATAGGAGGGATAGATCTCATCTACATCACTCACATCCCTCCGTATAATTTGTTACATACCCAGTAATTGCCTTTATAGTCCACCCATTTACGGGTGACGTTTGACGAAGCCAAAGTATGCAACTCCTTATGTAGGGAACCATGGTGACTTCAGGTCTAAGGACTAATTGTCATACTAATAGTCACATGAGAAAGTATATGACACTCATATAATGATTCATGATACTTTCTCATGGCGGGTCATTCAATATACATTCTCCAATGCATACCCATGTGTCAACTTGATATCTCATATCCATGACTTGTGAGATCAAGTCATCATGTTGACCAACATGCTAGTCTCTACGCATTAACATTGTCCCTGAATGTTAATACTCGACTAGGAATGATTAAGAGTAGTGTTCTCTATATCATCTCATTATCGATTCAACCAATCGATTGATATAGATAAGAACCTACTACTTAAGGATATTATTATATTTAGTTATTTGGCACCAATACAAGTAAATATAATAACCATGCCTTTATAAATAGGAATATGATACAATAAAATCCATACAACAATCATCACATGATTGGCTCTAAGGATTTCACTAACAATCTCCCACTAGCACTAGTGTCAATCACCGTAGTATCTAATATCCAATGACCTAGTGTGACCATCATGCTTTTTCTGTGCCAAAGCCTTGGTCAAGGGATCTGCGATGTTAGCCTCTATGGGTACTCTGCTAATCTTCACATCTCCTCTATCGATAATCTCTCGAATGAGATGGAAGCACCGATATATATTTGGTCTCTGTTGTAGAATCAGCAACTGTGTCCTGCTTGGAACTCTTCCAGCTCACAGCGCCACCATTCAAGTAAAACACGACCACACGATCGCAATCTATAATCATCACAGTCGTGTGGAAGCCGCATCAGTAACCCTTCTGACTAGCTCCTCATCGCCTCCAAATATCAAGAAATATTCTTTAGTCCTTCTCAAGTACTTAAGAATATTCTTGACTGCTATCCAGTGACGCTCACCTGGATCTGATTGGTACCTACTCGTCATGTTCAAAGCATATGAGACATCAGGACGAGTACACAGCATGGCGTACATGATAGATCCTATAGCAGATGCGTAAGGGATCTTATCCATGCGGTCTCTCTCATCTCTAGAAGAGGGACTTTGAGTCTTCGAAAGACTCACACCATGTGACATCGGCAGAAGTCCCTTCTTGGAATTCTACATGGCAAACCGTAGTAATACCGTGTCAATGTATGTACTCTAACTTAGGCCAAGCAATCTCTTAGATCTATCTCTATAGATCTTGATGCCTAGAATCCAGGCTGCTTCACCTAAGTCCTTCATTGAGAAGCACGTCCCCAGCCAAGTCTTCACAGACTGTAGCGAAGGGATGTCATTCCCAATGAGTAGTATGTCATCCACATATAATACAAGGAAGACAACTGTGTTCCCATTAACCCTCTTGTAGACACAGGGTTCATCTTCATTCTTGATGAAACCAAACTGTTTGATCGCATCATCGAATCGAAGATTCCAGCTCCGAGAGGCTTGCTTTAGCCCATAAATGGACCTTTGCAGCTTGCATACTTTCCCAGTATGCTGTGGATCTTCAAAACCCTCATGTTGTGTCATGTACACATCCTCGAGTAAGTTTCCATTCAAAAATGCAGTTTTGATATCCATCTGCCAGATCTCATAATCGTGGTATGCTGCAATAGCAAGATCCTAATGGACTTAAACATCGCCACTAGAGAAAAGGTTTCATCATAGTCAATACCATGAATTTGCTTGAAATCTTTAGCCACCAATCGGCCCTTATAGGTATGCGTAAGTCCATCCATGTCAGTCTTTCTCCTAAAGACCCACTTACACCCAATGGGTTTGACCCCTTCAGGTGGATCAACCAAAGTCTATACTTGGTTGGTGTACATGGATTCCATCTCGGATCTCATGGCCTCTAGCCATTTCTCAGAATATGGGCTCATCACAGCTTCCTAATAGGAGGTAGGCTCATTCTCAATGAGCATAACGTCATCATGGTCAGACAAGAGAAATGAGTATCTCTCAGGCTGACGACGTACCCTATCAGATCTGCGAAGAGGTAGGTCTACCTGAACAGGTGGTTGTTCCACAACCCTTTGTGCAACAACCTCATCACCCACAACACTTTGTGGTTCCTGTTCAACCTCCATCAAGGCCTTAGTGCTATGATCCTTATCTTGAATTTCTTCAAGATCGAAGGTACTCCCACTAGTTTTTCTAGAAAGAAAATCTCTTTCCAGAAAAACTCCAGTCTTTGCCACAAACACTTTGTGCTGATTGGGAATGTAGAAGTAATATCCCTTTGTATCCTTGGGATATCCAACAAAATAGCACCTATCGGATTTGGGTCCCAGTTTGTCTGAGACTTGACGTTGAACGTAAGCCTCACAACCCCAAATCCTCATAAAAGACATCTTGGGATTTCTCCCTGTCCATATCGTATATGGTGTCTTTATCACAGCCTTGGATGGTACACGGTTAAGGGTAAAGGCTGTTGTATCTAGAGCATATCCCCAAAAGGATATAGGAAGATCTGTGTGACTCATCATAGATCGTACCATATCCAATAGGGTACGATTCTTCCTTTCGGATACACCATTCCACTGTGGTGTTCCAGGAGGAGTGAGTTGGGATAGAATCTCACACTCAGCTAGATAGTCACGAAACTCATGGCTAAGGTATTCTCCACCTCGATCTGATCGATGTATCTTAATACTCTTTCCAAGCTGGTTTTGTACTTCATTCTTGAATTCTTTGAACTTTTCAAAGGATTCTGATTTATGTGTCCTGAGATACACATAACTATATCTACTGAAGTCATCAGTAAATGTAATGAAGTACCTATAACCACCTCTAGTTGCAACATTGAAAGGGCCACATACATCACTATGTATAAGTCCTAACAAATCTGTTGCTCTTTCGCTGTGTCCACTAAAGGGAATCTTGGTCATCTTGCCTAAAAGGCAAGACTCGCATGTCTCATATGATTCAAAATCAAATGAGCTCCAAAAGAGCCCATCCTTATGGAGCCGAGATAAGTTTACCTCATTTATGTGACCTAAGCGACAATGCCAGAGATAGGTTTGGTTCAACTCATTTGACTTGAACCTTTGGTACTTATGTTATAGATAGGGCTCTAAGTCTAGAAAGTAGAGTCCGCTCATTAGAGGTGCACTACAATAGAACATATCATTTAAATAAATCAACAACATTTGTTCTTTATTATAAATGAAAACCTTTCTTGTCCAAACAAGAAATCAAATGATGTTCTTAGTTAAAAGGTACATAACAACATTCATCTAATTCTAGTACAAGCCTGTGAGGGCAAAGATAGATCATAAGTTCCTACAAAGAATAAAGAACCCTTGCTCCATTGCCTACTCAGAGGTCCACTCTCGCCTTTGTCAATGCCTCGCTATTTCTCAAATCACCGCACATTGGTACAAATGTGAGATGCACATCCGATCTAATACCCATGATGAAGAAATAGATAGATTGACTTCTATAACATTTATACCAAGTAGAAGTCTCACTTCTTCTTCAAGATCTTCCAGTAAGCTTCATGCTTACGCTCCAGTCCGCTTCCTTGCGGAAGCAAGCCCCTTCCTTGGCTACCCCTCCTTTGGGTTTAAGTTCTTTGCCTTTGCCCTTGGCTTGGGACTTTCCCTTACCTTTAGGCTTGCTCCTTGCCTTTCTTCTTGCACCATCAAAATGGTGTCGATTTTCCTTCTTAAGGTTAAGCTCACTAGCTTCTCAACATGTTGAGCATTTTGTAATGACTTATCAATTTCATTCATGTTATAATTCATGACAAATTGATTGAAGGCTTGTGGCAAAGATTGCAAGATTAGGTCATACTGGCGCCACAAGTGGGAATCCACTTTTGTAGGTTTTCTACGCATCCAATCATCTTGAGTACATATATGACCTACGGAGTCCTTCTTGCATTTTAGACCCAAACAATGCCTTAGAGACTTCATATCTCTCATGCCTTGCTTGTCCTTGATATAGCTGAAGATGTCCAACCATATCATAAGCATTCATGAACTCATGTTGCTTATGAAGCTCAGAGTTCATGGTCGCGAGCATTAGACATGACACATCTAATGCATCATCTTGATGCTTCTTGTAAGCATCTTTGTCACCGCGAGGCAAGGGTGGAGGTGCCTCCGAATGGGCCGCCCAGACGCATAACCTTCCTTTCTTGGGTGAGAACAATTCTCGTTCCCGCATCACCAGAAATTTGCTCCATTGAGCTTGTCCTTCTCAAGGACAGTAACGCAGAGAGAGTGTTCGTGTTTGTCGACATAGTTATCTACAACATACAATGCAGAGAATTAATATCATATTCCTTTTATCATTTAATTAGGCCTTTAATCAAATGATGCTCCCACTGAATTATAGGAATTTTATAGAATCGAGTTATGGATGTGGTCAAACCACATTACTAGATTCATACAAACTAGCTATAATTCTTGCGGGACAAGATCCACATCATACTAAGCCTTGAGTTAGCTTTGGCTAAATCGCCAAGACTTAGTACGACGGTGGTAACATTACCGATTACATCTCTATGCAACTCTTGTTTATAGGATCAAGACCCACATTTACAAAAGACCTTGAGTTAGCTTTGGCTAAATCGCCCAAGATTTAGTGTAAATGCGATCTTACCCTATCTTTCCAACGATTGGAATATGCCTATAATTCTACTCGATCCAATTGAGTTAACTAGTTTTGCTCAATCTAATTGAGCTTACTCTAACCCAAGCGTGATAGGCGGGACCAAGATTGTCCCTCCGCACCCTACCAAGATAATATGCATTGCTCTGCTTTGGCATATTCAACAACAACAAATGATCGAGGTAGTGATGGGTATCAAGGCTCGGTAGGCATTTTCGAGTTGATTCGATTATGATCTAATCTAATCGTAATGTGTATCTTATACGCATTTAGGCCTTTATTATCCTATATTAGCATGCATCACATACATACAATCATTATTCTAGCATGCATCATATACATACAAGAAAATTATCCTAGCATGCATCATATACATACAAGCATTACTCTACTAGCATGCATCACATACATACAAGCAAAATCAAATAAATAAATATATATATATATATATATATATCAACATATATATATATATTGTTAGTTATAGCCCTAAGAACCAATCATGTGATGGTTGAATAGGGAACATTTTGTATCATATTCTATAAAGGCAAAGGATTGGTTATTATATTTAAGTCTTGCTTGTGCCAGCTAAATTAAATATAGTAATGCCCTAGAAAAGTAGGTTCTTATCTACAGCACATCAATTGGCAGAATTGATTATGAGAGGCTGTAGAGAACACTTTCTAAATGTTCCTAGTCAAGTATTAATATGCAAGGGCAATATTAATACATAAAGACTAGCATGTAGGTCAATTGATGACTTGATCTCACAAGTCATGGATATATGATATCAAGTTGACACATGGGTATATATTAGAGAATATATACTGAACTGACCCGCCATGAGAAAGTTTCATGGATCGTTATATGAGTGTCATAAACTTTCTCATGTGACTATTGATATGAATAGTCCTCGACAGTCCCTACATAAGGAGTTATGTACTTTGGTATCGCAAACGTCACCCGTAGGTGGACCATAAAAGGCGACATCGGGTATATAACAAATTATGCGGAGGGATGTGAGTGATGTAGATGGGATCTATCCCTCTCATATGACGAGTGATATTTGGGCCCCTTGATTGAGTAGAACTACTAAAACGCATGGCCATGCTCGAATGAGTCAATATGAGATATTGAGCTCATTTGTTTGAGTTAGTTTACTCAGGGATCAAGAAACACATAGATTGATCGAGGATGACACGGTCTATGCCTCATTGATCAATCGATATCAAGGATAGAAGGACACTCATATATTATAGTAGTCACGGAAAGGTTAGTCGGATCTTGACTTATCTCGTAACTTGGGTAGCAATGATGTATTGCTAGATGCCGCTCATTGCTTGTGTATCTAAAAGAGTTTAGATCCACTGCCAACGTTATGAGAGCCTATAGGGTCACACACACAGAGCATGATAATTAGAGGAATTAGAGTATTCTAGTTTGACTAGAATAATTTGGGAATAAGCTTAAGTACAAAATGGTTTTTGGACTTTAAGCTTAATGAGAATTTTAGCTAATTGATTTAATGAGATTAATTCAATATGTTACCTTATTGATTTAATAAGATTAATTCAATATGATAACATAAGCTTAATTGAATTAATAAGATTAATTCACTATGATAACATAAGCTTAATTGAATTAATAAGATTAATTCAACATGCATGAATGCCACATAAGCATGCCACATAAGCATGCCACATAAGCATGCTACTCCAAGCATCCACCTAAGCTAGATAAGGTGGAAGGAAACAAATGGTTTTGTCTCCTTAAGTGGCCATGCCAAACAAGGAAGCCAAATCCTTTTTGAGTGTGTCTCAATGCAATGGATTGCATTGAATGTGAAGGAGGTGGAAGGGTTTTTCCAACCCTATAAAAGGCTCCATGGAGTGGCTGCCAAAGTAGAGTTTTTGGTGGAGTATTAATTTGGGAGCTTGAGGCTTGAGAGAGCTTGTGAGCTTATTGTTGTGTGGCTTTTGTGAGTGTAGCAAGAAGAGTAGTCTTCTTCTTCCCTTCTCTTTTTCCCTAGCTTCCTCTCCTTTAGGGACTTCTCTAGCAAGAAGTAAAGGAGAGCTCCTCTAGTTTTCTTTTGTGAGACAAGAGCTTGTGTGGATACATATAGAGGCACTAGCAACACTTGAACGTGCTAAAGATCCAACAAACAAAAGGAAGAAGCGGATTAACAAGGGCATGACTAACAAAGGTAATCCTCTCCTATAAGATAGGCTTGGTTTAGAGAAATTTATTTTATACGAGTTTGCTTTCGCATGGATCACTTGGAAGGGATCCTAATTTTTCCGTTGCGCATATGCCATTTGGCATAAAGAATTCCCTACATATATATGTTAGTAAAAGCCCTAGAGCCAATCATATGATGATTGTTGTATGGACTTTATTGTATCATATTCCTATTTATAAAGGCATGGTTATTATATTTACTTGTATTGGTGCCAAATAACTAAATATAATAATGTCCTTGAGTAGTAGGTTCTTATCTATATCAATCGATTGGTTGAATCGATAATGAGATGATATAGAGAACACTACTCTTAATCATTCCTAGTCGAGTATTAACATTCAGTGGACAATGTTAATGCATAGAGAGACTAGCATGTAGGTCAACAAGATGACTTGATCTCACAAGTCATGGATATGAGATATCAAGTCACATGGGTATGCATCGAGAATGTATAACGAATGACCCGCCATGAGAAAGTATCATGGATCGCTATATGAGTGTCATATACTTTCTCATGTGGCTATTAGTATGACTATTAGTCCTTAGACTCAAGTCACCATGGTTCCTACATAAGGAGTTGCATACTTTGGTTTCACAAACGCCACCCGTAAATGGGTGGACTATAAAGGCGACATCGGGTATGTAACTAATTATGCGGAGGGATGTGAGTGATGTAGATGGGATCTATCCCTCCTATATGACGGGGGTGACATCGATATTCTTGATAGAGTGAGACCACGAAGTGCATGGCCATGCCCAAATGAGTCAATATGAGCTCATTTGATTAGAGTGAGTCTACTTGGAGTTCAAGATTTAGATTGTACCGAGGATGACACGGTCTATGCCTCGAATGGTCAATCTAGATGTCAAGGATAGAGGGACATTGTCACATATTGTGAGAGTCACAATTAGTAGTCACAAAGGTGATGTTGGAGCTCAACATTCTTGTAACTTGGGTAGCAATGATGTGTTGCTAGATACCGCCATTGCTTATGTTCCTAAATCGGTTTAGGACATTGCCAACGCTAAAGAACCTATAGGGTCACACACATAAGAGCAATTAGATGGAGATTAGGTTCATATGATGAACCATGAGGATTAGGTTCATGGGATGAACCAAATTGGATTAAGAGTAATCCAAATTAGACTAATTGAGTTAGACTCAAGTTGATTCAAGTGTTGAATGTGTCTAATTGAGATTTGATTCATCAAATCAATTTAAATTAATGAATAGAGATTCATTATATTAAATTGACTTGAGTCAAGTGGTTAGATTTGATCAACCATGGAGATTAGAGGTCAAGTTTGACTTGACTTGAGAGGGAAGATGAAAGGTCAAGTTTGACTTGACCAAATGCCATGTCATGATGATGACTAGGCATGGCGCCAATGATGATGCTCCACATCATCATTGACTTTGTCAATTGGTGCCACATCATGAGGGAGACAAGGGTCATGGGAGTTACATGCATGCATGTAACCCCTCCATGAAGTGGCCGCCACTCCATTAGATGGTGAATTGATTTTGGTGGCTAATTGACTTCATCATCTCTTCCTTGGAACTTTTCCTCTCAAGCCTCCCTCTCCTTCCTCATCTTGCCGAACCAACCAAGGAGTGCTAGCACACTCAAGGCTGAGTTTTCTTCCACCTATTGCTTGTGTGGATACCATAGAGGAGTGTGCACTTGACACTCTCGAGTTCCGACTTTGACGAGCGGGATAAGCGAAGGGCACGCATCGAGGGTAACGCTTCTATCTTAGATCTAAGGTAGATCTAGGGATTTTGTAAGCACATACATGTAATTAGTTTTAATATTCTTCGCACGGATCCGCGGGTCGGGCTTCCGAGGTTTCCGCAACGCAAAAAGCGGTTTTCATGCCCTAAAAGCCCAACAAAGGGTATCGAGCCACGCAAGCATGTATGTGTTTCGTTTGTGTAGTTTTTATATTAGATATAAAAATTACAGATTTATATGTTTCTGTAAATTTTCTTATTTTATAGAATTTTTGGGTATTTTTCTCGTAGAGTCGAAGCAACGAGTGTTGGGACACTCGTAGGCTTCAACCGTCGAGAAAAACTCTCCGAATCGGCGAGTTCTCGCGTTAGGTTTTTGGGACAGCGACTTAAGTCGCTGTAAGATCATTGTAGGGACACTCGCGAAGTTTATTTTATGCAGGGGCGCTGCCCCTATCCCCTAAAGGGGCCATGTCCCGCGATCGCTACCGGAACCGCTTTAGTGGGACCGCTACGAGAGTGACTCATAAATTCAAAATAAATTAGGAAAAATTATAGAAATTTCTGTAAAAATACATAATTTAGAATTATGTATAATTCTGTGATTGTCATGGCCCAATAACCCAATTGGATTGAATTAAGTGTGTTGTAATTCATAATACTACCGCGTCCGCTTTTGTGGTTGTCGCGTGTTGTAAAAGTGTTTGCGACCGCGCCGCACCTATTCTTTAATATTCTAGTTGTAAATAGTTTTAGACTCGAATGTAACTCGAAGTTTCAGATTTGTAATGTACAAAATGGAGCGTGGAAAGTCCACTTGAAGACGAGCTTACGAGAAGGGTGACGATTTACGACACATGGCGGTCAAAGGAAGCGCTGAGAAGCCGCTAGCCTTAGGTTGATCTCCGATCTTCTCATTGGCTTGAGAAGATCGTAGTAGGGCCATGACTATATCACATTTAATGATATATATATATGTTGATATATATATATATGTATATTTAATTGATTTTGCTTGTATGTATGTGATGCATGCTAGTAGAAACATGTTTGTATGTATATGATGCATGCTAGGTTAATTTTCTTGTATGTATATGATGCATGCTAGAATAATTAATGTATGTATATGATGCATGCTAATATAGGATAATAAAGGCCTAAATGCGATAAGATACACATTACGATTAGATTAGATCATAATCGAATCAACTCAAAATGCCTACTGAGCCTTGATACCCATCACTACCTCGATCATTTGTTGTTGTTGAATCACAAAGCAGAGCAACGATATTATCTTGGTAGGGTGCGAGAGGGACAATCTTGGTCCCGCCTATCACGACTGGGTTAGAGTAAGCTCAATTAGATTGAGCAAAACTAGTTAACTCAATTGGATCGAGTAGAACTATAGGCATATTCCAATCGTTGGAAAGATAGGTTAAGATCGCATTTACACTAAATCTTGGGCGATTTAGCCAAAGCTAACTCAAGGTCTTTTGTAAATGTGGGTCTTAATCCTATAAACAAGAGTTGCATAGAGATGTAATCGGTAATGTGTTACTGACCGATCGCATTAAGTCTTGGGCGATTTAGCCAAAGCTAACTCAAGGCTTAGTATGATGTGGATCTTGTACAGCAAGAATTATAGCTAGTTTGTATGAATCTAGTAAAAGTGGTTTGACCACATCCATAACTCGATTCTACAAAATTCCTATAATTTAGTGGGAGCATCATTTGATTAAAGGCCTAATTAAATGATAAAAGGAATATGATATTAATCCTCTGCATTGTATGTTGTAGATTACTATGTCAAACAACACGAACACTCTCTCTCGCGATCCGTCTGAGAAGGACAAGCTCAATGGAGCAAATTTCCGGATCTGCACAGAACTTGAGAATTGTTCTCACCCAAGAAAGGAAGTTGTACGGCCCCGAGCGGCCCATTCCGAGGCACCTCCCGCCAATGCCTCATGAAATGGCAAAGATGCTTACAAGAAGCATCAAGATGATGCATTAGATGTGTCATGTCTAATGCTCGCGACCATGAACTCGAGCTGTAAGCAACACGAGTTCATGAATGCTTATGATATGGTTGGACATCTTCACAACTATATCAAGGACAAGCTAGGCATGAGAGATATGAAGTCTCTAAGGCATTATTTGGGTCCAAAATGCAAGAAGGGACTCTGTAGGTACATATGTACTCAAGATGATTGGGTACGAGAAAACCTACAAAGGTCGGGATTCCCACTTGGCCAAGAGTCGCCACCGACCTAATCTTGCAATCTTGCCAAAGCCTTCAATCAATTTGTCATGAATTATAACATGAATGAAATTGATAAGCCATCGTCAAATGCTCAAAGATGTTGAGAATCAGAGCTTAACCTTAAGAAGGGTAAATCGACACCATTTTGATGGTGCGTAAGAAGAAAGGCAAGGGCAAGCCTAAAGGTAAGGGAAAGTCCTGCCAAGGGCAAAGGCAAAGAACTTAAACCCAAAGGAGGGGTAGCTAAGGAAGGGGCTTGCTTTTCCACCGCAAGGAAGCAGGACATCGGAAGCGAATCGCAAGGCATACCGAAGATCTTAAGAAGAAGAGAAGTGAGACTTCTACTGTATAAATGTTATAGAAGTCAATCTATCTATTTCTTCATCATGGGTATTAGATACCGGATGTGCATCTCACATTTGTACCAATGTGCAGGGGCTGAGAAATAGCAGGGCATTGACAAAGGGCGAGGTGGACCTACGAGTAGGCAATGGAGCAAGGGTTGCTGTTGTTGCTGTAGGAACTTATAATCTATCTCTGCCCTCTGGGCTTGTACTAGAATTAGATGAATGTTGTTATGTGCCCGCTTAACTAAGAACATCATTTCGCTTTCTTGTTTGGACAAGAAAGGTTTTTCATTTATAATAAAGAACAAATGTTGTTCAGTTTATTTAAATGATATGTTCTATTGTAGTGCACCTCTAATGAACGGACTCTACTTTCTAGACTTAGAGAGCCCTATCTATAACATAAGTACCAAGAGGTTCAAGTCAAATGAGTTGAACCAAACCTATCTCTGGCATTGTCGCTTAGGTCACATAAATGAGAGTCGCTTATCTCACCCATAAGGATGGGTCGCTAGACTCATTTGATTTTGAATCATATGAGACATGCGAGTCTTGCCTTTTAGGCAAGATGACCAAGACTCCTTTAGTGGACATAACGAAGAGCAACAGATTTGTTAGGACTTATACATAGTGATGTATGTGGTCCTTTCAATGTTGTGCTAGAGGTGGTTAAGTACTTCATTACATTTATCGATGACTTCAGAGATATGGTTATGTGTATCTTATGACATAAATCAATCCTTTGAAAAGTTCAAAGAATTCAAGAATGAAGTACAAAACCACTTGGCAAGAGTATTAAGATACTGATCGATCGATCGAGGTGGTGAATACCTTAGCCATGAGTTTCGTGGACTATCTAGCCGAGTGTGGGATTCTATCCCAACTCACTCCTCCCGAACACCACAAAGGTGGAATGGTGTATCCGAAAGGAGGAATCGTGACTTATCGATATGGTACGATCTATGATGAGTCACACAGATCTTCCTATATCCTTTTGGGGATATGCTCGACACGCCTTTACCCTTAACCGTGTACCATCCAAGGTCATGGTAAAGACACCATATACGATATGGACAGGAAAAATCCCAAGATGTCTTTTATGAGGATTTGGGGTTGTGAGGCTTACGCTCGACGCCAAGTCTCGCATAAACCGGGACCCAAACCGATAGGTGCTATTTTGTTGATATCCCAAGGATACAAAGGGATATTATTTACATTCACCAAGACAAAGTGTTTGTGGCAAAGACCGGGGTTTTTCTAGAAAGGGATTTTGTTTCTAGAAAAACTAGTGGAGTACCTTCGATCTCAAGAAATTCAAGATAAGGACCATAGCATGAGGCCTTGATGGAGGTTGAACAGAACCACAAAGTGTTGTGGGTGATGAGGTTGTTGCACAAAGAGTTGTGGAACAACCAATTGCTCAAGTAGACCTACCTCTTCGCAGTGTCCGATAGGGCACGCCGTCACCGAGAGATACTCATTTCTCTTGTCCGACCATGATGACGCTATGCTCATTGAGAATGAGCCTACCTCCCATCGTAGTCGTGATGAGCCCAGATTCGAGAAATGGCTAGACGCCATGAGATCCGAGATGGAATCCATGTACACTAACCAAGTATGGACTTTGGTTGATCCACCAAGGGGTCAAACCCATTGGGTGTAAGTGGTCTTTAGGAGAAAGACTCGACATGGATGGACTTACGATACCTATAAGGGCCGATTGGTGGCTAAAGGTTTCAAGCAAATTCATGGTATTGACTATGATGAAACCTTTTCTCCAAAGGGCGATGTTTAAGTCCATTCGGATCTTGCTTGCTATTGCAAAGATACCACGATTATGAGATCCGCAGATGGATGTCAAAACCGCGCTTCGAATGGAAACTTACTCGAGGATGTGTACATGACACAACCTCGAGGGTTTTGTAGATCCACAAAGATATCGAAGGTATGCAAGCCGCAAAGGTCCATTTATGGGCTAAAGCAAGCTTCTCGAGTCGGAATCTTCGATTCGATGATGCGATCAAACTTTGGTTTCATCAAGAATGAAGATGAACCTCGGTGTCTACAAGAGGGTTAATGGGAACACAAATGTGTTCCTTGTATTGTATGTGGATGACATACTACTCATTGGGAATGACATCCTTCGCTACACCGTGAAGACTTGGCCGGGACGTGCTTCTCAATGAAAGACTTAGGTGAAGCAACTGTATTCTAGGCATCAAGATCTATAGAGATAGATCTAAGAGATTGCTTGGCCTAAGTCGAGTACATACATCAGACATGGTATTACTTTGCCATGCAGAATTCCAAGAAAGGACTTCCGATGTCACATGGTGTGAGTCTTCAAGACTCAAAGTCCCTCTTCTAGAGAGGAGAGAGACCGCATGGATAAGATCCCTTACGCATCCGCATAGGATCTATCATGTACACCATGTTGTGTACTGTCCGATGTCTCGTATGCTTGAGCATGACGAGTAGATACTACCGATCCGTGAGCGCCATCGATAGTACCAAGAATATTCTAAGTACTTGAGAAGGACTAAAGAATATTTCTTGATATTTGAGGCGATGAGGAGCTAGTCAGAAGGGTTACAACGATGCCACTTCCAAACCGACTGTGATGATTACAGATCGCAATGTGGTTCGTGGTTTTGCTTGAATGGTGGCGCTGTGAGTCGGAAGAGTTCGGTGACAGTTGCCGATTCTACAACAGAGGCCGAGTATATCGTGCATCCGAGGCAAAGAAGGAGGCGCTTTGGATCCGCAAGTTCATTATCGAGCTTGGGGTGGTTCCTAGCATATGCAGATCCTATAGAGCTCTATTGTGACAACAATGGAGCGATTAGACAGCTAAGGAACCTCGCCACACCAAATGACCAAACACATACTACTGCCCCATCTCATTCGAGAGATCATCGATAGAGGAGATGTGAAGATTTGCAGAGTACCCACAGAGGCTAACATCGCAGATCCTCGACCAAGGCTTTGTACGTAAAAGCATGATGGTCACACTAGGTCATTGGGTATTAGATACTACGGTGATCGCACTAGTGCTAGTGGGAGATTGTTAGTGAAAGCCCTAGAGCCAATCATATGATGATTGTTGTATGGACTTTATTGTATCATATTCCTATTTATAAGGCATGGTTATTATATTTACTTGTATTGGTGCCAAATAACTAAATATAATAATGTCCTTGAGTAGTAGGTTCTTATCTATATCAATCGATTGGTTGAATCGATAATGAGATGATATAGAGAACACTACTCTTAATCATTCCTAGTCGAGTATTAACATTCAGTGACAATGTTAATGCGTAGAGACTAGCATGTAGGTCAACAGGATGACTTGATCTCACAAGTCATGGATATGAGATATCAAGTTGACACATGGGTATGCATCGAGAATGTATACTGAATGACCCGCCATGAGAAAGTATCATGGATCGTTATATGAGTGTCATATACTTTCTCATGTGGCTATTAGTATGACTATTAGTCCTTAGACCTGAAGTCACCATGGTTCCCTACATAATGAATTGCATACTTTGGCTTTCACAAACGCCACCCGTAAAATGGGTGGACTATAAAGGCGATTACTGGGTATGTAACAAATTATGCGGAGGGATGTGAGTGATGTAGATGGGATCTATCCCTCCTATATGACGGGAGTGACATCGATATTCTTGATAGAGTGAGACCACGGGCGCATGGTTATGCCCAAATGAGTCAATATGAGATATTGAGCTCATTTGATTAGTGAGAGTCTACTGAGTTCAAGATTTAGATTGTACCGAGGATGACACAGTCTATGCCTCGATTGGTCAATCTAGATGTCAAGGATAGAGGGACATTGTCACATATTGTGAGAGTCACAATTAGTAGTCACAAAGGTGATGTTGGAGCTCAACATTCTTGTAACTTGGGTAGCAATGATGTGTTGCTAGATACCGCTCATTGTTTATGTTCCTAAATCGGTTTAGGGACATTGCCAACGTTACAAGAACCTATAGGGTCACACACATAAGAGCAATTAGATGGAGATTAGGTTCATATGATGAACCATGAGGATTAGGTTCATGGGATGAACCAAATTGGATTAAGAGTAATCCAAATTAGACTAATTGAGTTAGACTCAAGTTGATTCAAGTGTTGAATGAGTCTAATTGAGATTTGATTCATCAAATCAATTTAAATTAATGAATAGAGATTCATTATATTAAATTGACTTGAGTCAAGTGGTTAGATTTGATCAACCATGGAGATTAGAGGTCAAGTTTGACTTGACTTGAGAGGGAAGATGAAAGGTCAAGTTTGACTTGACCAAATGCCATGTCATGATGATGACTAGGCATGGCGGCCAATGATGATGCTCCACATCATCATTGACTTTGTCAATTGGTGCCACATCATGAGGGAGATCAAGGTCATGGGAGTTACATGCATGCATGTAACCCCTCCATGAAGTGGCCGCCACTCCATTAGATGGTGTATTGATTTTGGTGGCTAATTGAACTTCATCTTCAACCTTGGAACTTTTCCTCTCAAGCTCTCCTCTCCTTCCTCTCTTGGCCGAACCAACCAAGGAGTGCTAGCACACTCAAGGCTTGAGTTTTCTTCCACCTATTGCTTGTGTGGATACCATAGAGGAGTGTGCACTTGACACTCTCGAGTTCCAACTTTGACGAGCGGATTTGCGAAGGGCGCATCGCACGAGGGTAACGTTCTTAACCTCTTAGATCTAAGGTAGATCTAGGATTTTGTAAGCACATACATGTAATTATAATTTTTAATACTTCTGACGGATCCGTGGTCGGGCTTCCGAGGTTTCGCAACGCAAAGCGGTTTTTGCGGCTCGGAAACCCAACAAAGGGTATCGAGCCACGTTGAAGCATGTATGTGTTTCGTTTTTTGTAGTTTTTATATTAGATATAAAAATTACAGATTTATATGTTTCTGTAAATTTTCTTATTTTATAGAATTTTGGGTATTTTTCTCAGAGAGTCAAGCAACGAGTGTTGGGACACTGAGGCTTCAACCATCGAGAAAACTCTCCAATCGGTGAGTTCTCGCTTTAGGTTTTGGGACAGCGACTTAAGTCGCTGTAAGATCATTGTAGGGACACTCGCAAGTTTATTTTATGTAGCAGGGGCGCTGCCCCTATCCCCTAAAGGGGCCATGTCCCGCGATCACCTTTAAACCGCTTAGCGGGACCGAGAGTTGACTCATAAATTCAAAATAAATTAGAAAAATTATAGAAATTTCTGTAAAAATACATAATTTAGAATTATGTATAATTCTGTGATTGTCATGGCCCAATAACCCAATTGGATTGGATTATGTGTGTTGTAATTCATAATACTACCGCCTGGCCGCTTTGTGGTCAGCGTGTTGTAAAGTGTTTCACGACTCGGCCGCGCCTATTCTTTTAATATTCTAGTTGTAAATAGTTTTAGACTCGAATGTAACTCGAGTTTCATATTTGTAATGTACAAAATGGAGCGGTGGAAAGTCCACTCGAAGACGAGATTACGAGAAGGGTGACGACGACACATGGCGGTCAAAGGAAGCGCTTGGAGAAGCCGCTAGCCTTAGGTTGACCGTCCGATCTTCTCATTGGCTTGAGAAGATCGTAGTAGGGCCATGACTATATCACATTTAATGATATATATATATGTTGATATATATATATGTATATTTAATTGATTTTGCTTGTATGTATGTGATGCATGCTAGTAGAAACATGTTTGTATGTATATGATGCATGCTAGGTTAATTTTCTTGTATGTATATGATGCATGCTAGAATAATTAATGTATGTATATGATGCATGCTAATATAGGATAATAAAGGCCTAAATGCGTATAAGATACACATTACGATTAGATTAGATCATAATCTAATCAACTCGAAAATGCCTACCGAGCCTTGATACCCATCACTACCTCGATCATTTGTTGTTGTTGAATCTGCCAAAGCAGAGCAACGCATATTATCTTGGTAGGGTGCGGAGGGACAATCTTGGTCCCGCCTATCACGACTCGGTTTAGAGTAAGCTCAATTAGATTGAGCAAAACTAGTTAACTCAATTGGATCGAGTAGAACTATAGGCATATTCCAATCGTTGGAAAGATAGGTTAAGATCGCATTTACACTAAATCTTGGGCGATTTAGCCAAAGCTAACTCAAGGTCTTTTGTAAATGTGGGTCTTAATCCTATAAACAAGAGTTGCATAGAGATGTAATCGTAATGTGTTACCTGATCGATCGCATTAAGTCTTGGGCGATTTAGCCAAAGCTAACTCAAGGCTTAGTATGATGTGGATCTTGTCCAACAATTATATCTAGTTTGTATGAATCTAGTAAAAGTGGTTTGACCACATCCATAACTCGATTCTACAAAATTCCTATAATTTAGTGGGAGCATCATTTGATTAAAGGCCTAATTAAATGATAAAAGGAATATGATATTAATCCTCTGCATTGTATGTTGTAGATTACTATGTCAACAAACACGAACACTCTCTCTCGCGATCCGTCTTGAGAAGGACAAGCTCAATGGAGCAAATTTCCGGACTGCACAGAACTTGAGAATTGTTCTCACCCAAGAAAGGAAGTCAGACGCCCCGAGCAGCCCATTCCGAGGCACCTCCCGCCAATGCCTCTGAAATGACAAAGATGCTTACAAGAAGCATCAAGATGATGCATTAGATGTGTCATGTCTAATGCTCGCGACCATGAACTCGAGCTTGAAGCAAACACGAGTTCATGAATGCTTATGATATGGTTGGACATCTTCAACTATATCAAGGACAAGCTAGGCATGAGAGATATGAAGTCTCTAAGGCATTATTTGGGTCCAAAATGCAAGAAGGGACTCAGGTACATATGTACTCAAGATGATCGGGTACGAGAAAACCTACAAAGGTCGGGATTCCCACTTGGCCAAGAGTCGCCACGACCTAATCTTGCAATCTTTGCCACAAGCCTTCAATCAATTTGTCATGAATTATAACATGAATGAAATTGATAAGCCATTACTAAATGCTCAAAGATGTTGAGAATCACGAGCTTAACCTTAAGAAGGGTAACTGACACCATTTTGATGGTGCAAGAAGAAAGGCAAGGGCAAGCCTAAAGGTAAGGGAAAGTCCCAAGCCAAGGGCAAAGGCAAAGAACTTAAACCCAAAGGAGGGGTAGCCAAGGAAGGGGCTTGCTTTCCATCGCAAGGAAGCGTGACATTGGAAGCGAATCGCAAGGCATACTGAAGATCTTAAGAAGAAGAGAAGTGAGACTTCTACTGTATAAATGTTATAGAAGTCAATCTATCTATTTCTTCATCATGGGTATTAGATAACGGATGTGCATCTCACATTTGTACCAATGTGCAATGGTAGAAATAGCTGGCATCGACAAAGGGCGAGGTGGACCTACGAGTAGGCAATGGAGCAAGGGTTGTCATTCTGTCAGAGGAACTTATGATCTATCTCGCCTCCGGGCTTGTACTAGAATTAGATGAATGTTGTTATGTGCCCTCGCTTAACTAAGAACATCATTTCAGTTTCTTGTTTGGACAAGAAAGGTTTTTCATTTATAATAAAGAACAAATGTTGTTCAGTTTATTTAAATGATATGTTCTATTGTAGTGCATCTCTAATGAACGGACTCTACTTTCTAGACTTAGAGAGCCCTATCTATAACATAAGTACCAAGAGGTTCAAGTCAAATGAGTTGAACCAAACCTATCTCGCATTGTCGCTAGGTCATATAAATGAGAGTCGCTTATCTCACTCCATAAGGATGGGTCGCTAGACTCATTTGATTTTGAATCATATGAGACATGCGAGTCTTGCCTTTTAGGCAAGATGACCAAGACTCCCTTTAGTGGACACAGCGAAAGAGCAACAGATTTGTTAGGACTTATACATAGTGATGTATGTGGTCCTTTCAATGTTGCTGCTAGAGGTGGTTACAGGTACTTCATTACATTTACTGATGACTTCAGTAGATATGATTATGTGTATCTTATGACATAAATCAATTTGAAAAGTTCAAAGAATTCAAGAATGAAGTACAAAACCAGCTTGGCAAGAGTATTAAGATACTTCGATCGAGGTGGTGAATACCTTAGCCATGAGTTTCGTGACTATCTAGCTGAGTGTGGGATTCTATCCCAACTCACTCCTCCCGAACACCACAAAGGGAATGGTGTATCCAAAGGAGGAATCAGACTTATTGGATATGGTACGATCTATGATGAGTCACACAGATCTTCCTATATCCTTTGGGGATATGCTCCGACACGCAGCCTTTACCCTTAACCGTACCATCCAAGGCTGTGGTAAAGACACCATATACGATATGGACAGGGAAAAATCCCAAGATGTCTTTTATGAGGATTTGGGGTTGTGAGGCTTACGTTCGACGTCAAGTCTCAGACAAACTGGGACCCAAATCCGATAGGTGCTATTTTGTTGGATATCCCCAGGAGACAAAGGGATATTACTTTACATTCCTACAAGACAAAGTGTTTGTGGCAAAGACCGGGTTTTTCTAGAAAGGGATTTTGTTTCTAGAAAAACTAGTGGGAGTACCTTCGATCTTGAAGAAATTCAAGATAAGGACCATAGCATCGAGGCCTTGATGGAGGTTGAACAGAACCACAAAGTGTTGAGGGTGATGAGGTTGTTGCACAAAGAGTTGTGGAACAACCACTGCTCAAGTAGACCTACCTCTTCGCAGTCCGATAGGTACGCCGTCACCGAGAGATACTCATTTCTCTTGTCCGACCATGATGACGTTATGCTCATTGAGAATGAGCCTACCTCCTATCGTGAAGCCGTGATGAGCCCAGATTTCGAGAAATGGCTAGACGCCATGAGATCCGAGATGGAATCCATGTACACTAACCAAGTATGGACTTTGGTTGATCCACCAAGGGTCAAACCCATTGGGTGTAAGTGGTCTTTAGGAGAAAGACTGACATGGATGGACTTACGATACCTATAAGGGCCGATTGGCTAAAGGTTTCAAGCAAATTCATGGTATTGACTATGATGAAACCTTTTCTCCAAAGGGCGATGTTTAAGTCCATTCGATCTTGCTTGCTATTGCAAAGATACCACGACATTATGAGATCCGCAGATGGATGTCAAAACCGCTGCTTCGAATGGAAACTTACTCGAGGATGTGTACATGACACAACCCGAGGGTTTTGTAGATCCACAAGATATAAGGTATGCAAGCCGCAAAGGTCCATTTATGGGCTAAAGCAAGCTTCTCGGAGCTGGAATCTTCGATTCGATGATGCGATCAAACAGTTTGGTTTCATCAAGAATGAAGATGAACCCTGTGTCTACAAGAGGGTTAATGGGAACACAGTTGTGTTCCTTGTATTGTATGTGGATGACATACTACTCATTGGGAATGACATCCCTTCGCTACAGTCTGTGAAGACTTGGCTGGGGACGTGCTTCTCAATGAAAGACTTAGGTGAAGCAGCCTGTATTCTAGGCATCAAGATCTATAGAGATAGATCTAAGAGATTGTTTGGCCTAAGTCAGAGTACATACATTGACATGGTATTACTTCGGTTTGCCATGCAGAATTCCAAGAAAGGACTTCTGCCGATGTCACATGGTGTGAGTCTTTCGAAGACTCAAAGTCCCTCTTCTAGAGAGGAGAGAGACCGCATGGATAAGATCCCTTACGCATCAGCTATAGGATCTATCATGTACGCCATGTTGTGTACTCGTCCTGATGTCTCGTATGCTTTGAGCATGACGAGTAGATACCAGTCAGATCCAGGTGAGCGTCACTGGATAGCAGTCAAGAATATTCTTAAGTACTTGAGAAGGACTAAAGAATATTTCTTGATATTCGAGGCGAGAGGATGATTACGGTGCGATCGATCGGAGTTCTGGTTTTGCTTGAATGGTGGCGTGAGTCGGAAGAGTTCAAGGTGACACGATTCTTGATTCTACAACAGAGGCCGAGTATATCGCTGCATCTGAGGCAGCAAAGGAGGCAGTTTGGATCCGCAAGTTCATTACTGAGCTTGGGGTGGTTCCTAGCATTGCAGATCCTATAGAGCTCTATTGTGACAACAATGGAGCGATTACCTGACTAAGGAACCTCGCCACACCCGGACCAAACACATACTACGGCTTCCATCTCATTCGAGAGATCATCGATAGAGGAGATGTGAAGATTTGCAGTACCCACGAGAGGCTAACATCGCAGATCCCTTGACCAAGGCTTTGGCACAGAAAAAGCATGATGGTCACACTAGGTCATTGGGTATTAGATACTACGGTGATTGGCACTAGTGCTAGTGGGAGATTGTTAGTGAAAGCCCTAGAGCCAATCATATGAGGATTGTTGTATGGACTTTATTGTATCATATTCCTATTTATAAAGGCATGGTTATTATATTTACTTGTATTGGTGCCAAATAACTAAATATAATAATGTCCTTGAGTAGTAGGTTCTTATCTATATCAATCGATTGGTTGAATCGATAATGAGATGATATAGAGAACACTACTCTTAATCATTCCTAGTCGAGTATTAACATTCAGTGGACAATGTTAATGCGAGAGACTAGCATGTAGGTCAACAAGATGACTTGATCTCACAAGTCATGGATATGAGATATCAAGTTGACACATGGGTATGCATCGAGAATGTATAACAATGACCCGCCATGAGAAAGTATCATGGATCGTTATATGAGTGTCATATACTTTCTCATGTGGCTATTAGTATGACTATTAGTCCTTAGACCTGAAGTCACCATGGTTCCCTACATAATGAATTGCATACTTTGGTTTCACAAACGCCACCCGTAAATGGGTGGACTATAAAGGCGACATCGGGTATGTAACAATTATGCGGAGGGATGTGAGTGATGTAGATGGGATCTATCCCTCCTATATGACGGGTGACATCGATATTCTTGATAGAGTGAGACCACGGCGCATGGTTATGCCCAAATGAGTCAATATGAGATATTGAGCTCATTTGATTAGAGTGAGTCTACTTGAGTTCAAGATTTAGATTGTACCGAGGATGACACGGTCTATGCCTCGATTGGTCAATCTAGATGTCAAGGATAGAGGGACATTGTCACATATTGTGAGAGTCACAATTAGTAGTCACAAAGGTGATGTTGAGCTCAACATTCTTGTAACTTGGGTAGCAATGATGTGTTGCTAGATACCGCTCATTGCTTATGTTCCTAAATCGGTTTAGGACATTGCCAACGCTATAAGAACCTATAGGGTCACACACATAAGAGCAATTAGATGGAGATTAGGTTCATATGATGAACCATGAGGATTAGGTTCATGGATGAACCAAATTGGATTAAGAGTAATCCAAATTAGACTAATTGAGTTAGACTGCTTGATTCAAGTGTTGAATGAGTCTAATTGAGATTTGATTCATCAAATCAATTTAAATTAATGAATAGAGATTCATTATATTAAATTGACTTGAGTCAAGTGGTTAGATTTGATCAACCATGGGAGATTAGAGGTCAAGTTTGACTTGACTTGAGAGGGAAGATGAAAGGTCAAGTTTGACTTGACCAAATGCCATGTCATGATGATGACTAGGCATGGCTGGCCAATGATGATGCTCCACATCATCATTGACTTGGTCAATTGGTGCCACATCATGAGGGAGACCAAGGGTCATGGGAGTTACATGCATGCATGTAACCCCTCCATGACTTGGCCGGCCACTCCATTAGATGGTGTATTGATTTTTGGTGGCTAATTGACTTCATCTTCAACCTTGGGAATTTTCCTCTCAAGCTCTCCCTCTCCTTCCTCTCTTTGGCCGAACCAACCAAGGAGTGCTAGCACACTCAAGGTTGAGTTTTCTTCCACCTATTGCTTGTGTGGATACCATAGAGGAGTGTGCACTTGACACTCTCGAGTTCCGGCGGACTTTGGACGAGCGGGATTTGCGAAGGGCATCGCATCGAGGGTAACATCCTTATGGATCCGTGGCCGGGGCTTCCGAGGTTTCCGCAACGCAAAAAGCGGTTTTTGCGGCTAGGAAAACCCAACAGTGGTATCAGAGCCACGTGCGAAGCATGTATGTGTTTCGTTTTTGTAGTTTTTATATTAGATATAAAAAATTACAGATTTATATGTTTCTGTAAATTTTCTTATTTTATAGAATTTTTGGGTATTTTTCTCGTAGAGTCGAAGCAACGAGTGTTGGGACACTCGTGAGGCTTCAATCGAAAAAACTCTCCAATCGTGAGTTCTCGCTTAGGTTTTGGGACAGCGACTTAAGTCGCTGTAAGATCATTGTAGGGACACTCCAAGTTTATTTTGCAGTAGGGCGCTGCCCTATCCCCGAAAGGGGCCATGTCCCGCGATCGCGCCGAAACCGCTTAGCGGACCGTTCGGAGTTGACTCATAAATTCAAATAAATTAGAAAAATTATAGAAATTTCTGTAAAATACATAATTTAGAATTATGTATAATTCTGTGATTGTCATGGCCCAATAACCCAATTGGATTGGATTATGTGTGTTGTAATTCATAATACTACTGTGGCCGCTTTTGTGGTCAGGCGTGTTGTAAAGTGTTTGCGACTGCGTCGCACCTATTCTTTTAATATTCTAGTTGTAAATAGTTTTAGACTCGAATGTAACTCGAGTTTCATATTTGTAATGTACAAAATGGTGGAAAGTCCACTTGAAGACGAGATTTAGAAGGGTGACGACGACACATGGCGGTCAAAGGAAGCGCTTGGAGAAGCCGCTAGCCTTAGGTTGATCGTCCGATCTTCTCATTGGCTTGAGAAGATCGTAGTAGGCCATGACTATATCACATTTAATGATATATATATATGTTGATATATATATATGTATATTTAATTGATTTTGCTTGTATGTATGATGCATGCTAGTAGAAACATGTTTGTATGTATATGATGCATGCTAGGTTAATTTTCTTGTATGTATATGATGCATGCTAGAATAATTAATGTATGTATATGATGCATGCTAATATAGGATAATAAAGGCCTAAATGCGTATAAGATACACATTACGATTAGATTAGATCATAATCGAATCAACTCAAAATGCCTAATGAGCCTGATACCCATCACTACCTCGATCATTTGTTGTTGCTGAATCGCCAAAGCAGAGCAACGATATTATCTTGGTAGGGTGCGGAGGACAATCTTGGTCCCGCCTATCACGAGTTAGAGTAAGCTCAATTAGATTGAGCAAAACTAGTTAACTCAATTGGATCGAGTAGAACTATAGGCATATTCCAATCGTTGGAAAGATAGGTTAAGATCGCATTTACACTAAATCTTGGGCGATTTAGCCAAAGCTAACTCAAGGTCTTTTGTAAATGTGGGTCTTAATCCTATAAACAAGAGTTGCATAGAGATGTAATCGGTAATGTGTTACCCACCGATCGCATTAAGTCTTGGGCGATTTAGCCAAAGCTAACTCAAGGCTTAGTATGATGTGGATCTTGTCCCACAAGAATTATAGCTAGTTTGTATGAATCTAGTAAAAGTGGTTTGACCACATCCATAACTCGATTCTACAAAATTCCTATAATTTAGTGGGAGCATCATTTGATTAAAGGCCTAATTAAATGATAAAAGGAATATGATATTAATCCTCCTGCATTGTATGTTGTAGATTACTATGTCAACAAACACGAACACTCTCTCTGCGATCCGTCCTTGAGAAGGACAAGCTCAATGGAGCAAATTTCCGGATCGCACAGAACTCGAGAATTGTTCTCACCCAAGAAAGGAAGTCGCCCCGAGCACCATTCCGGAGGCACCTCCCGCCAATGCCTCGCGAAATGACAAAGATGCTTACAAGAAGCATCAAGATGATGCATTAGATGTGTCATGTCTAATGCTCGCGACCATGAACTCTCCGAGCTTCGTATAACACGAGTTCATGAATGCTTATGATATGGTTGGACATCTTCACAACTATATCAAGGACAAGCTAGGCATGAGAGATATGAAGTCTCTAAGGCATTATTTGGGTCCAAAATGCAAGAAGGGACTCAGAGGTACATATGTACTCAAGATGATCGGGTACGAGAAAACCTACAAAGGTCGGGATTCCCACTTGGCCAAGAGTCGCCACGACCTAATCTTGCAATCTTGCCACAAGCCTTCAATCAATTTGTCATGAATTATAACATGAATGAAATTGATAAGCCATTGTTCAAATGCTCAAAGATGTTGAGAATCACAGAGCTTAACCTTAAGAAGGGTAACTGACACCATTTTGATGGTGCAAAAGAAGAAAGGCAAGGGCAAGCCTAAAGGTAAGGGAAAGTCCTGCCAAGGGCAAAGGCAAAGAACTTAAACCCAAAGGAGGGGTAGCCAAGGAAGGGGCTTGCTTCCAGCAAGGAAGCAGGGACACCGAAGCGAATCGCAAGGCATACCGAAGATCTTAAGAAGAAGAGAAGTGAGACTTCTACTGTATAAATGTTATAGAAGTCAATCTATCTATTTCTTCATCATGGGTATTAGATACGGATGTGCATCTCACATTTGTACCAATGTGCAATGAGAAATAGCAGGCATCGACAAAGGGCGCAGGTGGACCTACGAGTAGGCAATGGAGCAAGGGTTGTCCGCCGCTGTCAGAGGAACTTATGATCTATCTCGCCTCCGGGCTTGTACTAGAATTAGATGAATGTTGTTATGTGCCCGCTTTAACTAAGAACATCATTTCAGCTTTCTTGTTTGACAAGAAAGGTTTTCATTTATAATAAAGAACAAATGTTGTTCCTTTATTTAAATGATATGTTCTATTGTAGTGCACTCTAATGAACGGACTCTACTTTCTAGACTTAGAGAGCCCTATCTATAACATAAGTACCAAGAGGTTCAAGTCAAATGAGTTGAACCAAACCTATCTCTCGCATTGTCGCTAGGTCACATAAATGAGAGTCGCTTATCTCACCTCCATAAGGATGGGTCGCTAGACTCATTTGATTTTGAATCATATGAGACATGTAGTCTTGCCTTTAGGCAAGATGACCAAGACTCCCTTTAGTGGACATAGCGAAAGAGCAACAGATTTGTTAGGACTTATACATAGTGATGTATGTGGTCCTTTCAATGTTGTCGCTTAGAGGTGGTTAAGGTGTACTTCATTACATTTATCGATGACTTCAAGAGATATGGTTATGTGTATCTTATGACACATAAATCAATCTTTGAAAAGTTCAAAGAATTCAAGAATGAAGTACAAAACCAGGCAAGAGTATTAAGATACTGATCAGATCGAGGTGGTGAATACCTTAGCCATGAGTTTCGTGACTATCTAGCCGAGTGTGGATTCTATCCCAACTCACTCCTCCCGAACACCACAAAGGTGGAATGGTGTATCCGAAAGGAGGAATCGCACTTCTATTGGATATGGTACGATCTATGATGAGTCACACAGATCTTCCTATATCCTTTTGGGGATATGCTCGACACAAAGCAGCCTTTTTACCCTTAACCGTGTACCATCCAAGGTCAGTGTAAAGACACCATATACGATATGGACAGGAAAATCCCAAGATGTCTTTTATGAGGATTTGGGGTTGTGAGGCTTACGCTCGACGCCAAGTCTCGCATAAACCGGGACCCAAACCGATAGGTGCTATTTTGTTGGATATCCCAAGGATACAAAGGATATTACTACATTCCTACCAAGACAAAGTGTTTGTGGTAAAGACCGGGTTTTTCTAGAAAGGGATTTTGTTTCTAGAAAAACTAGTGGAGTACCTTCGATCTTGAAGAAATTCAAGATAAGGACCATAGCACTGAGGCCTTGATGGAGGTTGAACAGAACCACAAAGTGTTGTGGGTGATGAGGTTGTTGACAAAGAGTTGTGGAACAACCACTTGCTCAAGTAGACCTACCTCTTCGCAGTCCGAGTAGGGTACGCCGTCACCGAGAGATACTCATTTCTCTTGTTCCGACCATGATGACGTTATGCTCATTGAGAATGAGCCTACCTCCTATCAGAAGCCGTGATGAGCCCAGATTCTCGAGAAATGGCTAGACGCCATGAGATCCGAGATGGAATCCATGTACACTAACCAAGTATGGACTTTGGTTGATCCACAAGGGGTCAAACCCATTGGGTGTAAGTGGGTCTTTAGGAGAAAGACTGATACATGGATGGACTTACGACGATACCTATAAGGGCCGATTGGTGGCTAAAGGTTTCAAGCAAATTCATGGTATTGACTATGATGAAACCTTTTCTCCAAAGGGCGATGTTTAAGTCCATTCGGATCTTGCTTGCTATTGCAAAGATACCACGATTATGAGATCCGCAGATGGATGTCAAACCGCGCTTCGAATGGAAACTTACTCGAGGATGTGTACATGACACAACCTCGAGGGTTTTGTAGATCCACAAAGATATCGGGAAGGTATGCATGCCGCAAAGGTCCATTTATGGGCTAAAGCAAGCTTCTGAGTCGGAATCTTCGATTCGATGATGCGATCAAACAGCTTTGGTTTCATCAAGAATGAAGATGAACCCCGTGGTCTACAAGAGGGTTAATGGGAACACATTGTGTTCCTTGTATTGTATGTGGATGACATACTACTCATTGGGAATGACATCCCTTCGCTACACCGTGAAGACTTGGCCGGGACGTGCTTCTCAATGAAGGACTTAGTGAAGCACCAGATTCTAGGCATCAAGATCTATAGAGATAGATCTAAGAGATTGCTTGGCCTAAGTCAGAGTACATACATTGACACGGTATTACTTCGGTTTGCCATGCAGAATTCCAAGAAAGGACTACTGCCGATGTCACATGGTGTGAGTCTTTCGAAGACTCAAAGTCCCTCTTCTAGAGAGGAGAGAGACCGCATGGATAAGATCCCTTACGCATCTGCTATAGGATCTATCATGTACGCCATGTTGTGTACTCGTCCTGATGTCTCGTATGCTTTGAGCATGACAAGTAGATACTCGATCCGTGAGCGCCATCGATAGTACCAAGAATATTCTAAGTACTTGAGAAGGACTAAAGAATATTTCTTGATATTTGAGGCGATGAGGAGCTAGCGTAAAGGGTTACTGGCGATGCACTTCCAAACCCGACTGTGATGATTACAGATCGCGATGTGGTTCGTGGTTTTGCTTGAATGGTGGCGCTGTGAGTCGGAAGAGTTCGGTGACAGCTTTCCGATTCTACAACAGAGGCCGAGTATATCACGCATCCGAGGCAAAGAAAGGAGGCGCTTTGATCCGCAAGTTCATTCTTCGAGCTTGGGGTGGTTCCTAGCATTGCAGATCCTATAGAGCTCTATTGTGACAACAATGGAGCGATTGCAGCTAAGGAACCTCGGCTCACACCAAATGACCAAACACATACTACGGCGCTCCATCTCATTCGAGAGATCATCGATAGAGGAGATGTGAAGATTTGCAGAGTACCCACAGAGGCTAACATCGCAGATCCCTTGACCAAGGCTTTGGCACAGAAAAAGCATGATGGTCACACTAGGTCATTGGGTATTAGATACTACGGTGATTGGCACTAGTGCTAGGGGGAGATTGTTAGTGAAAGCCCTAGAGCCAATCATATGATGATTGTTGTATGGACTTTATTGTATCATATTCCTATTTATAAAGGCATGGTTATTATATTTACTTGTATTGGTGCCAAATAACTAAATATAATAATGTCCTTGAGTAGTAGGTTCTTATCTATATCAATCGATTGGTGGAATCGATAATGAGATGATATAGAGAACACTACTCTTAATCATTCCTAGTCGAGTATTAACATTCAGTGACAATGTTAATGCGTAGAGACTAGCATGTAGGTCAACAAGATGACTTGATCTCACAAGTCATGGATATGAGATATCAAGTTGACACATGGGTATGCATTGGAGAATGTATACTGAATGACCCGCCATGAGAAAGTATCATGGATCGTTATATGAGTGTCATATACTTTCTCATGTGGCTATTAGTATGACTATTAGTCCTTAGACCTGAAGTCACCATGGTTCCCTACATAATGAATTGCATACTTTGGCTTCGTCAAACGCCACCCGTAAATGGGTGGACTATAAAGGCGACATCGGGTATGTAACTAATTATGCGAGGGATGTGAGTGATGTAGATGGGATCTATCCCTCCTATATGACGGGGTGACATCGATATTCTTGATAGAGTGAGACCAATGCATGGTTATGCCCAAATGAGTCAATATGAGATATTGAGCTCATTTGATTAGAGTGAGTCTACTTGGAGTTCAAGATTTAGATTGTACCGAGGATGACACGGTCTATGCCTCGATTGGTCAATCTAGATGTCAAGGATAGAGGGACATTGTCACATATTGTGAGAGTCACAATTAGTAGTCACAAAAGGTGATGTTGGAGCTCAACATTCTTGTAACTTGGGTAGCAATGATGTGTTGCTAGATACCGCTCATTGCTTATGTTCCTAAATCGGTTTAGGGACATTGCCAACGTTACAAGAACCTATAGGGTCACACACATAAGAGCAATTAGATGGAGATTAGGTTCATATGATGAACCATGAGGATAAGGTTCATGGGATGAACCAAATTGGATTAAGAGTAATCCAAATTAGACTAATTGAGTTAGACTCAAGTTGATTCAAGTGTTGAATGAGTCTAATTGAGATTTGATTCATCAAATCAATTTAAATTAATGAATAGAGATTCATTATATTAAATTGACTTGAGTCAAGTGGTTAGATTTGATCAACCATGGGAGATTAGAGGTCAAGTTTGACTTGACTTGAGAGGGAAGATGAAAGGTCAAGTTTGACTTGACCAAATGCCATGTCATGATGATGACTAGGCATGGCCGCCAATGATGATGCTCCACATCATCATTGACTTGGTCAATTGGTGCCACATCATGAGGGAGACCAAGGGTCATGGGAGTTACATGCATGCATGTAACCCCTCCATGAAGTGGCGCCACTCCATTAGATGGAGTATTGATTTTTGGTGGCTAATTGACTTCATCTTCAACCTTGGAACTTTCCTCTCAAGCCTCTCCTCTCCTTCCTCATCTTGCCGAGACACCTAGGAGTGCTAGCACACTCAAGTGTGTTTTCTTCCACCTATTGCTTGTGTGGATACCATAGAGGAGTGTGCACTTGACACGAGCGGATTTGCGAAGGGCATCGATCGAGGGTAACATTCTTATCTCTTAGATCTAAGGTAGATCTAGGTTTTTTGTAAGCACATACATGTTTTGTTTTAATACTTCTTCGCACGGATCCGCGGTCGGGCTTCCGAGGTTTCCGCAACGCAAAAAGTGTTTTGGCTCCTAAAACCCAACAAAGGGTATCGAGCCACGCGGCATAAGCATGTATGTGTTTCGCTTTTGTAGTTTTTATATTAGATATAAAAATTACAGATTTATATGTTTCTGTAAATTTTCTTATTTTATAGAATTTTTGGGTATTTTTCAGAGTCGAAGCAACGAGTGTTGGGACACTGTAGGCTTCAACCGCGAAAAACTCTCCAATCGGTGAGTTCTCGCTTAGGTTTTGGGACAGCGACTTAAGTCGCTGTAAGATCATTGTAGGGACACTCGCAAGTTTATTTTATGAGTAGGGGCGCTGCCCCTATCCCCTAAAGGGGCCATGTCCCGCGATCACTTCGAAACCGCTTAGCGGACCGCTACGAGAGTTGACTCATAAATTCAAAATAAATTAGAAAAATTATAGAAATTTTCTGTAAAAATACATAATTTAGAATTATGTATAATTCTGTGATTGTCATGGCCCAATAACCCAATTGGATTGGATTATGTGTGTAATTCATAATACGGCTGTGCCGCTTTGTGGTTGTGCGTGTTGTAAAGTGTTTATGACTGCCGCACCTATTCTTTAATATTCTAGTTGTAAATAGTTTTAGACTCAAATGTAACTCGAGTTTCATTTGTAATGTACAAAATGGAGCGGTGGAAAGTCCACTTGAAGACGAAGATTACGAGAAGGGTGATTTACGACACATGGCGGTCAAAGGAAGCGCTTGGAGAAGCCGCTAGCCTTAGGTTGATCTCCGATCTTCTCATTGGCTTGAGAAGATCGTAGTAGGCCATGACTATATCACATTTAATGATATATATATATGTTGATATATATATATATGTATATTTAATTGATTTTGCTTGTATGTATGTGATGCATGCTAGTAGAAACATGTTTGTATGTATATGATGCATGCTAGGTTAATTTTCTTGTATGTATATGATGCATGCTAGAATAATTAATGTATGTATATGATGCATGCTAATATAGGATAATAAAGGCCTAAATGCGATAAGATACACATTACGATTAGATTAGATCATAATCGAATCAACTCAAAATGCCTACTGAGCCTTGATACCCATCACTACCTCGATCATTTGTTGTTGTTGAATCGCCAAAGCAGAGCAACGATATTATCTTGGTAGGGTGCGGAGGGACAATCTTGGTCCCGCCTATCACGACTGGGTTAGAGTAAGCTCAATTAGATTGAGCAAAACTAGTTAACTCAATTGGATCGAGTAGAACTATAGGCATATTCCAATCGTTGGAAAGATAGGTTAAGATCGCATTTACACTAAATCTTGGGCGATTTAGCCAAAGCTAACTCAAGGTCTTTTGTAAATGTGGGTCTTAATCCTATAAACACGAGTTGCATAGAGATGTAATCGGTAATGTGTTACCCACCGATCGTACTAAGTCTTGGGCGATTTAGCCAAAGCTAACTCAAGGCTTAGTATGATGTGGATCTTGTCCAACAATTATAGCTAGTTTGTATGAATCTAGTAAAAGTGGTTTGACCACATCCATAACTCGATTCTACAAAATTCCTATAATTTAGTGGGAGCATCATTTGATTAAAGGCCTAATTAAATGATAAAAGGAATATGATATTAATCCTCTGCATTGTATGTTGTAGATTACTATGTCAACAAACACGAACACTCTCGTTCTGTCCTTGAGAAGGACAAGCTCAATGGAGCAAATTTCTTGGACTGGTACAGGAACCTGAGAATTGTTCTCACCCAAGAAAGGAAACTGTACGTCCTGGAGCAGCCCATTCCGGAGGCACCTTCTGCCACTGCCTCGCGAGCTGACAAAGATGCTTACAAGAAGCATCAAGATGATGCATTAGATGTGTCATGTCTAATGCTCGCGACCATGAACTCGAGCTCGTACAACACGAGTTCATGAATGCTTATGATATGGTTGGACATCTTCACAACTATATCAAGGACAAGCTAGGCATGAGAGATATGAAGTCTCTAAGGCATTATTTGGGTCCAAAATGCAAGAAGGGACTCGTAGGTACATATGTACTCAAGATGATTGGGTACGAGAAAACCTACAAAGGCCGGGATTCCCACTTGGCCAAGAGTCGCCACTCGACCTAATCTTGCAATCTTTGCCAAGAGCCTTCAATCAATTTGTCATGAATTATAACATGAATGAAATTGATAAGCCATTACTGAAATGCTCAAAGATGTTGAGAATCGCGAGCTTAACCTTAAGAAGGGTAACTGACACCATTTTGATGGTGCGTAAAAAAGAAAGGCAAGGGCAAGCCTAAAGGTAAGGGAAAGTCCCAAGCCAAGGGCAAAGGCAAAGAACTTAAACCCAAAGGAGGGGTAGCCAAGGAAGGGGCTTGCTTCCACGCAAGGAAGCGGTGACAATCGAAGCGAAATCGCAAGGCATACCGAAGATCTTAAGAAGAAGAGAAGTGAGACTTCTACTGTATAAATGTTATAGAAGTCAATCTATCTATTTCTTCATCATGGGTATTAGATACGGATGTGCATCTCACATTTGTACCAATGTGCAAAATGAGAAATAGCAGGCATTGACAAAGGGTGAGGTGGACCTACGAGTAGGCAATGGAGCAAGGGTCTGCATGTCAGAGGGAACTTATGATCTATCTCTCGCCTCCGGGCTTGTACTAGAATTAGATGAATGTTGTTATGTGCGCTTTAACTAAGAACATCATTTCAGCTTTCTTGTTTGACAAGAAAGGTTTTTCATTTATAATAAAGAACAAATGTTGTTTTTATTTAAATGATATGTTCTATTGTAGTGCACCTCTAATGAACGGACTCTACTTTCTAGACTTAGAGAGCCCTATCTATAACATAAGTACCAAGAGGGTTCAAGTCGAATGAGTTGAACAAACCTATCTGGCATTGTCGCTTAGGTCACATAAATGAGAGTCGCTTATCTCGGCTCCATAAGGATGGGGTGCTAGACTCATTGATTTTGAATCATATGAGACATGCGAGTCTTGCCTTTTAGGCAAGATGACCAAGACTCCCTTTAGTGGACATAGCGAAGAGCAGCAGGATTTGTTAGGACTTATACATAGTGATGTATGTGGTCCTTTCAATGTTCTTTGCTAGAGGTGATTCTGGTACTTCATTACATTCTTGATGACTTGAGATATGGTTATGTGTATCTTATGACACATAAATCGAATCCTTTGAAAAGTTCAAGAATTCAAGAATGAAGTACAAAACCCGACAGCAAGAGTATTAAGATACTTGATCGGATCGAGGTGGTGAATACCTTAGCCATGAGTTTCGTGACTATCTATGAGTGTGGGATTCTACTCACTCCTCTGGAACACCACACAGTGGAATAGTGTATCCGAAAGGGGGAATCGTACCCTATTGGATATGGTACGATCTATGATGAGTCACACAGATCTTCCTATATCCTTTTGGGGATATGCTCTGGACACCGCAGCCTTTACCCTTAGCCGTGTACCATCCAAGGCGGGGGTGAAGACACCATATACGAGATGGACGGGAAAAATCCCAAGATGTCTATTATGAGGAGTTGGGGTTGAGAGGCTTACGTTCGACGTCAAGTCTCAGACTAACTGGGACCCAAATCCGATAGGTGCTATTTTGTTGGAGATCCCAAGGATACAACGGGATATTACTTCTACATTCCCAGTCAGCACAAAGTGTTTGTGGCAAAGACTGGGGTTTTTTCTAGAAAGGGATTTTGTTTCTAGAAAAACTAGTGGGAGTACCTTCGATCTTGAAGAAATTCAAGATAAGGACCATAACGAGGCCTTGATGGAGGTTGAGCAGGAACCACAAAGTGTTGTGGGTGATGAGGTTGTTGCACAAGAGTTGTGGAACAACCACATTCAAATAGACCTACCTCTTCGCAGTGTCGATAGGGTCGCGTCGGAGAGATACTCATTTCTCTTGTCGACCATGATGACGTTATGCTCATTGAGAATGAGCCTACCTCCTATCGAAGCTGTGATGAGCCCAGATTACGAGAAATGGCTAGAGCGCCATGAGATCAGATGGAATCCATGTACACTAACCAAGTATGGACTTTGGTTGATCCACCAAGGGGTCAAACCCATTGGGTGTAAGTGGGTCTTTAGGAGAAAAGGCTGACATGGATGGACTTACGCATACCTATAAGGGCGATTGGTGGCTAAAGGTTTCAAGCAAATTCATGGTATTGACTATGATGAAACCTTTTCTCCGATGGCGATGTTTAAGTCCATTCGGATCTTGCTTGCTATTGCATACCACGATTATGAGATCTGGCGGATGGATGTCAAAACCGCGTTTACGAATGGAAACTTACTCGAGGATGTGTACATGACACAACGAGGGTTTTGTAGATCCACGACATCTTTGGGAAGGTATGCGGCTGCAAAGGTCCATTTATGGGCTAAAGCAAGCTTCTCGAGCTGGAATCTTGATTCGATGATGCGATCAAGCAGTTTCATCAAGAATGAAGATGAACCTGTGTCTACAAGAGGGTTAATGGGAACACATTTGTGTTCCTTGTATTCTATGTGGATGACATACTACTCATTGGGAATGACATCCCTTACTCTGATCTGTGAAGACTTGGTGGGGCGTGCTTCTCAATGAAGGACTTAGGTGAAGCGGCACTGTATTCTAGGCATCAAGATCTATAGAGATAGATCTAAGAGATTGCTTGGCCTAAGTCGAGTACATACATTGACACGGTATTACCGGTTTGCCATGCGAGAATTCCAAGAAAGGACTTCTGATGTCACATGGTGTGAGTCTTTCGAAGACTCAAAGTCCCTCTTCTAGAGAGGAGAGAGACGCATGGATAAGATCCCTTACGCATACGCTATAGGATCTATCATGTGCGCCATGTTGTGTACTCGTCTCGATGTCTCGTATGCTTTGAGCATGACGAGTAGATACGATCGAATCGGTGGCGTCCTGGATAGCGGTCAGAATATTCTTAAGTACTTGAGAAGGACTAAAGAATATTTCTTGATATTTGGAAGCGATGAGAGCTAGGTGTAAAGGGTTACATGATGCGGCTTCAAGCCCGGCGGGATGATTACGATCGCGGATCGAGGTTCGTGTTTTGCTTGAATGGTGGCCGTGGTGGAAGAGTTCAAGCGAGGACACGATTCTTGATTCTACAACAGGCCGAGTATATCGCTGCATCTGAGGCAGCAAAGGAGGCAGTTTGGATCCGCAAGTTCATTACTGAGCTTGGGGTGGTTCCTAGCATTGCAGATCCTATAGAGCTCTATTGTGACAACAATGGAGCGATTATTGCAAACTAAACCTCGCTCACACCGGACCAAACACATACTACTGGCGCTTCCATCTCATTCGAGAGATCATCGATAGAGGAGATGTGAAGATTTCGAGTACCCGAGAGGCTAACATCGCAGATCCCTTGACCAAGGCTTTGGCACAGAAAAGGCATGATGGTCACACTAGGTCATTGGGTATTAGATACTACGGTGATTGGCACTAGTGCTAGTGGGAGATTGTTAGTAAAAGCCCTAGAGCCAATCATATGATGATTGTTGTATGGACTTTATTGTATCATATTCCTATTTATAAAGGCATGGTTATTATATTTACTTGTATTGGTGCCAAATAACTAAATATAATAATGTCCTTGAGTAGTAGGTTCTTATCTATATCAATCGATTGGTTGAATCGATAATGAGATGATATAGAGAACACTACTCTTAATCATTCCTAGTCAGTATTAACATTCGGGGACAATGTTAATGCGTAGAGACTAAGCATGTAGGTCAACAAGATGACTTGATCTCACAAGTCATGGATATGAGATATCAAGTTGACACATGGGTATGCATTGGAGAATGTATCTTGAATGACCCGCCATGAGAAAGTATCATGGATCGTTATATGAGTGTCATATACTTTCTCATGTGGCTATTAGTATGACTATTAGTCCTTAGACCTGAAGTCACCATGGTTCCCTACATAAGGAGTTGCATACTTTGGCGTTCAGCGTCAAACGCCACCCGTAAATGGGTGGACTATAAAGCGATTCTTGGGTATGTAACGAATTATGCGGAGGGATGTGAGTGATGTAGATGGGATCTATCCCTCCTATATGGGGGTGACATCGATATTCTTGATAGAGTGAGACCACGAAGTGCATGGCCAAATGAGTCAATATGAGATATTGAGCTCATTTGATTAGAGTGAGTCTACTTGGAGTTCAAGATTTAGATTGTACCGAGGATGACACGGTCTATGCCTCGATTGGTCAATCTAGATGTCAAGGATAGAGGACATTGTCACATATTGTGAGAGTCACAATTAGTAGTCACAAAGGTGATGTTGGAGCTCAACATTCTTGTAACTTGGGTAGCAATGATGTGTTGCTAGATACGCTCATTGCTTATGTTCCTAAATCGGTTTAGGGACATTGCCAGCGTTACAAGAACCTATAGTCACACACATAAGAGCAATTAGATGGAGATTAGGTTCATATGATGAACCATGAGGATTAGGTTCATGGGATGAACCAAATTGGATTAAGAGTAATCCAAATTAGACTAATTGAGTTAGACTCAAGTTGATTCAAGTGTTGAATGAGTCTAATTGAGATTTGATTCATCAAATCAATTTAAATTAATGAATAGAGATTCATTATATTAAATTGACTTGAGTCAAGTGGTTAGATTTGATCAACCATGGGAGATTAGAGGTCAAGTTTGACTTGACTTGAGAGGGAAGATGAAAGGTCAAGTTTGACTTGACCAAATGCCATGTCATGATGATGACTAGGCATGGGCCAATGATGATGCTCCACATCATCATTGACTTGGTCAATTAGTGCCACATCATGAGGGAGACCAAGGGTCATGGGAGTTACATGCATGCATGTAACCCCCCTCCATGAAGTGGCCGGCCACTCCATTAGATGGAGTATTGATTTTTGGTGGCTAATTGACTTCATCTTCAACCTTGGAACTTTTCCTCTCAAGCTCTCCCCCTCTCCTTCCTCATCTTGCCGAGACACCCTAGGAGTGCTAGCACACTCAAGTGTGTTTTTCTTCCACCTATTGCTTGTGTGGATACCATAGAGGAGTGTGCACTTGACACTCTCGAGTTCGGCGGACTTTTGGGCCAGCGGGATTTGCGAAGGGCATCGCATCACGAGGGTAACATCCTTATCTCTTAGATCTAAGGTAGATCTAGGGTTTTTATACACATACATGTACATGTTTTGTTTTAATACTTCGCGCGGATCGGTGGTAGGGCTTCGAGGTTTCCAGCAATGCAGCGGTTTTGCGGCTCGGAAAAACCAACGATGGTATCGAGCCACGTCTGAAGCATGTATATGTTTCGTTTTTGTAGTTTTTATATTAGATATAAAAATTACAGATTTATATGTTTCTGTAAATTTTCTTATTTTATAGAATTTTTGGGTATTTTTCTCGTAGAGTCGAAGCAACGAGTGTTGGGACACTCGTAGGCTTCAACCGTCGAGAAAAACTCTCCGAATCGGTGAGTTCTCGCTTTAGGTTTTTGGGACAGCGACTTAAGTCGCTGTAAGATCATTGTAGGGACACTCGCGAAGTTTATTTTGCGAGTAGGGGCGCTGCCCCTATCCCCGAAAGGGGCCATGTCCCGCGATCGCGCCCGGAAACCGCTTAGCGGGACCGTTTCGGAGGTGACTCATAAATTCAAAATAAATTAGGAAAAATTATAGAAATTTTCTGTAAAAATACATAATTTAGAATTATGTATAATTCTGTGATTGTCATGGCCCAATAACCCAATTGGATTGGATTATGTGTGTTGTAATTCATAATACGGCCTGCGTGCCGTTTTGTGGTTGTGCGTGTTGTAAAGTGTTTGCGACCTGCGCGTCGCGCCTATTCTTTTAATATTCTAGTTGTAAATAGTTTTAGACTCGAATGTAACTCGAGTTTCATATTTGTAATGTACAAAAATGGAGCGGTGGAAAGTCCACTTGAAGACGACGAGAAGGGTGACGACGACACATGGCGGTCAAAGGAAGCGCTTGGAGAAGCCGCTAGCCTTAGGTTGACCGTCCGATCTTCTCATTGGCTTGAGAAGATCGTAGTAGGGCCATGACTATATCACATTTAATGATATATATATATGTTGATATATATATATATGTATATTTAATTGATTTTGCTTGTATGTATGTGATGCATGCTAGTAGAAACATGTTTGTATGTATATGATGCATGCTAGGTTAATTTTCTTGTATGTATATGATGCATGCTAGAATAATTAATGTATGTATATGATGCATGCTAATATAGGATAATAAAGGCCTAAATGCGTATAAGATACACATTACGATTAGATTAGATCATAATCGAATCAACTCGAAAATGCCTATCGAGCCTTGATACCCATCACTACCTCGATCATTTGTTGTTGTTGAATCGCCAAAGCGAGCAACGCATATTATCTTGGTAGGGTGCGGAGAGGATAATCTTGGTCCCGCCTATCACGACTCGGGTTAGAGTAAGCTCAATTAGATTGAGCAAAACTAGTTAACTCAATTGGATCGAGTAGAACTATAGGCATATTCCAATCGTTGGAAAGATAGGTTAAGATCGCATTTACACTAAATCTTGGGCGATTTAGCCAAAGCTAACTCAAGGTCTTTTGTAAATGTGGGTCTTAATCCTATAAACAAGAGTTGCATAGAGATGTAATCGGTAATGTGTTACCCACCGATCGTACTAAGTCTTGGCGATTTGCAAAGCTAACTCAAGGCTTAGTATGATGTGGATCTTGTCCATAAGAATTATAGCTAGTTTGTATGAATCTAGTAAAAGTGGTTTGACCACATCCATAACTCGATTCTACAAAATTCCTATAATTTAGTGGGAGCATCATTTTGATTAAAGGCCTAATTAAATGATAAAAGGAATATGATATTAATCCTCCTGCATTGTATGTTGTAGATTACTATGTCAAACAAACACGAACACTCTCTCTCTGCGATCCGTCCTTGAGAAGGACAAGCTCAATGGAGCAAATTTCTGGTATGCAGGGAACGAGAATTGTTCTCACCCAGAAAGGAAGTCAGTCGAGGGCAGCCCATTCCGAGGCACCTCACCGCCAATGCCTCGCGGTGACAAAGATGCTTACAAGAAGCATCAAGATGATGCATTAGATGTGTCATGTCTAATGCTCGCGACCATGAACTCTGAGCTTCAGAAGCAACATGAGTTCATGAATGCTTATGATATGGTTGGACATCTTCGTCAACTATATCAAGGACAAGCTAGGCATGAGAGATATGAAGTCTCTAAGGCATTATTTGGGTCCAAAATGCAAGAAGGGACTCCCGTAGGTACATATGTACTCAAGATGATTGAGTACGTAGAAAACCTACAAAGGCTGGGATTCCCACTTGGCCAAGAGCTGGCCACTGACCTGATCTTGCAATCTTTGCCACAAGCCTTCAATCAATTTGTCATGAATTATAACATGAATGAAATTGATAAGCCATTGCCTGAAATGCTCAGCATGTTGAGAACTGCTGAGCTTAACCTTAAGAAGGGTAAATCTGACACCATTTTGATGGTGCAGAAGAAGAAAGGCAAGGGCAAGCCTAAAGGTAAGGGAAAGTCCCAAGCCAAGGGAAAAGGCAAAGAACTTAAACCCAAAGGAGGGGTAGCCAAGGAAGGGGCTTGCTTCCGCTGCAAGGAAGCGACATTGGAAGCGTAATCGCAAGAAATAGAAGATCTTAAGAAGAAGAGAAGTGAGACTTCTACTTCTGGTATAAATGTTATAGAAGTCAATCTATCTATTTCTTCATCATGGGTATTAGATACCGGATGTGCATCTCACATTTGTACCAATGTGCAGGGGCTGAGAAATAGCAGGGCATTGACAAAGGGTGAGGTGGACCTACGAGTAGGCAATGGAGCAAGGGTTCTTTCTTTATTCTTTGTAGGAACTTATGATCTATCTCTGCCGTATGGGATTGTACTAGAATTAGATGAATGTTGTTATGTACGCTTTAACTAAGAACATCATTTTGTTTCTTGTTTGGACAAAAAAGGTTTTTCATTTATAATAAACAACAAATGTTGTTCAGTTTATTTAAATGATATGTTCTATTGTAGTGCACCTCTAATGAACGGACTCTACTTTCTAGACTTAGAGAGCCCTATCTATAACATAAGTACCAAGAGGGTCAAGTCACCTGTGTTGAACCAAACCTATCTCTGGCATTGTCGCTTAGGTCACATAAATGAGAGTCGCTTATCTCAGCTCCATAAGGATGGGCTGCTAGACTCATTTTATTTTGAATCATATGAGACATGCGAGTCTTGCCTTTTAGGCAAGATGACCAAGACTCCCATTAGTGGACATAGCGAAGAGCAGCAGATTTGTTAGGACTTATACATAGTGATGTATGTGGTCCTTTCAATGTTCTTTGCTAGAGGTGGTTACAGGTACTTCATTACATTCTTGATGACTTGATAGATATGGTTATGTGTATCTTATGACACATAAATCGAATCCTTTGAAAAGTTCAAAGAATTCAAGAATGAAGTACAAAACCGACTTGGCAAGAGTATTAAGATACTTGATCGGATCGAGGTGGTGAATACCTTAGCCATGAGTTTCGTGACTATCTAGCTGAGTGTGGGATTCTATCCCAACTCACTCCTCCTGGAACACCACAGTGGAATGGTGTATCCGAAAGGAGGAATCGTACCCTATTGGATATGGTACGATCTATGATGAGTCACACAGATCTTCCTATATCCTTTTGGGGATATGCTCTGGACACAGTAGCCTTTACCCTTAACCGTGTACCATCCAAGGTTGTGGTAAAGATACCATATACGATATGGACAGGAAAAAATCCCAAGATGTCTTTTATGAGGATTTGGGGTTGTGAGGCTTACGTTCGACGTCAAGTCTCAGACAAACTGGGACTCAAATCCGATAGGTGCTATTTTGTTGGATATCCCAAGGATACAAAGGGATATTACTTCTACATTCCCAGTCAGCACAAAGTGTTTGTGGCAAAGACTGGGGTTTTTCTAGAAAGGGATTTTGTTTCTAGAAAAACTAGTGGGAGTACCTTCGATCTTGAAGAAATTCAAGATAAGGACCATAGCACTGAGGCCTTGATGGAGGTTGAACAGGAACCACAAAGTGTTGTGGGTGATGAGGTTGTTGCACAAAGAGTTGTGGAACAACCACTCTCAAGTAGACCTACCTCTTGGCAGGTCGATAGGAGTGCGTCGTCGCTGAGAGATACTCATTTCTCTTGTCGACCATGATGGCGTTATGCTCATTGAGAATGAGCCTACCTCCTATCGAGAAGCTATGATGAGCCCAGATTACGAGAAATGGCTAGACGCCATGAGATCGAGATGGAATCCATGTACACTAACCAAGTATGGACTTTGGTTGATCCACCTGAAGGGGTCAAACCCATTGGGTGTAAGTGGGTCTTTAGGAGAAAGACGGACATGGATGGACTTACGCATACCTATAAGGGCCGATTGGTGGCTAAAGGTTTCAAGCAAATTCATGGTATTGACTATGATGAAACCTTTTCTCCAGTGGCGATGTTTAAGTCCATTCGGATCTTGCTTGCTATTGAGATACCACGATTATGAGATCTGGCGGATGGATGTCAAAATCGCGTTTACGAATGGAAACTTACTCGAGGATGTGTACATGACACAACCGAGGGTTTTGTAGATCCACATAGATCTGGGAAGGTATGCAAGCCGCAAAGGTCCATTTATGGGCTAAAGCAAGCTTCTCGAGTGGAATCTTCGATTCGATGATGCGATCAAACAGTTTGGTTTCATCAAGAATGAAGATGAACCCTGTGTCTACAAGAGGGTTAATGGGAACACAGTTGTGTTCCTTGTATTATATGTGGATGACATACTACTCATTGGGAATGATATCCCTTCGCTACAGTCTGTGAAGACTTGGCTGGGGGCGTGCTTCTCAATGAAGGACTTAGGTGAAGCAGCCTGTATTCTAGGCATCAAGATCTATAGAGATAGATCTAAGAGATTGCTTGGCCTAAGTCAGAGTACATATATTGACACGGTATTACTTCGGTTTGCCATGCAGAATTCCAAGAAAGGACTTCTGCCGATGTCACATGGTGTGAGTCTTTCGAAGACTCAAAGTCCCTCTTCTAGAGAGGAGAGAGACCGCATGGATAAGATCCCTTACGCATCTGCTATAGGATCTATCATGTACGCCATGTTGTGTACTCGTCCTGATGTCTCGTATGCTTTGAGCATGACGAGTAGATACCAGTCAGATCCAGGTGAGCGTCACTGGATAGCAGTCAAGAATATTCTTAAGTACTTGAGAAGGACTAAAGAATATTTCTTGATATTTGGAGGCGATGAGGAGCTAGCTGTAAAGGGTTACAGGATGCGGCTTCCAAAGCCCGGCGAGATGATTACGGTCGCGATCGGGGTTCGTGTTTTGCTTGAATGGTGGTGTGAGTTGGAAGAGTTGGCGAGACACCGATTCGATTCTACAACAGAGGGAGTATATCGCATCTCGAGGCGTGCAAAGGAAGCGATTTGGATCCGCAAGTTCATTCGAGCTTGGGGTGGTTCCTAGCATTGCAGATCCTATAGAGCTCTATTGTGACAACAATGGAGGCGATTACCTGAAACTAAGGAACCTCGCTCACACGGACAAACACATACTACGGCTTCCATCTCATTCGAGAGATCATCGATAGAGGAGATGTGAAGATTTGCAGTACCCACAGAGGCTAACATCGCGAGATCCCTTGACGAGGCTTTACAGAAAAAGGCATGATGGTCACACTAGGTCATTGGGTATTAGATACTACGGTGATTGGCACTAGTGCTAGTGGGAGATTGTTAGTAAAAGCCCTAGAGCCAATCATATGATGATTGTTGTATGGACTTTATTGTATCATATTCCTATTTATAAAGGCATGGTTATTATATTTACTTGTATTGGTGCCAAATAACTAAATATAATAATGTCCTTGAGTAGTAGGTTCTTATCTATATCAATCGATTGGTTGAATCGATAATGAGATGATATAGAGAACACTACTCTTAATCATTCCTAGTCAGTATTAACATTCGGGGACAATGTTAATGCGTAGAGACTAAGCATGTAGGTCAACAAGATGACTTGATCTCACAAGTCATGGATATGAGATATCAAGTTGACACATGGGTATGCATTGGAGAATGTATCTTGAATGACCCGCCATGAGAAAGTATCATGGATCGTTATATGAGTGTCATATACTTTCTCATGTGGCTATTAGTATGACTATTAGTCCTTAGACTGAAGTCACCATGGTTCCCTACATAAGGAGTTGCATACTTTGGTCAAAACGTCACCCGTAAATGGGTGGACTATAAAGCGATTCGGGTATGTAGCGAATTATGCGGAGGATGTGAGTGATGTAGATGGGATCTATCCCTCCTATGACGGGGTGACATCGATATTCTTGATAGAGTGAGACCACGGTGCATGGCCATGCCCAAATGAGTCAATATGAGATATTGAGCTCATTTGATTAGAGTGAGTCTACTTGGAGTTCAAGATTTAGATTGTACCGAGGATGACACGGTCTATGCCTCGATTGGTCAATCTAGATGTCAAGGATAGAGGGACATTGTCACATATTGTGAGAGTCACAATTAGTAGTCACAAAGGTGATGTTGGAGCTCAACATTCTTGTAACTTGGGTAGCAATGATGTGTTGCTAGATACGCTCATTGCTTATGTTCCTAAATCGGTTTAGGGACATTGCCAGCGTTACAAGAACCTATAGTCACACACATAAGAGCAATTAGATGGAGATTAGGTTCATATGATGAACCATGAGGATTAGGTTCATGGGATGAACCAAATTGGATTAAGAGTAATCCAAATTAGACTAATTGAGTTAGACTCAAGTTGATTCAAGTGTTGAATGAGTCTAATTGAGATTTGATTCATCAAATCAATTTAAATTAATGAATAGAGATTCATTATATTAAATTGACTTGAGTCAAGTGGTTAGATTTGATCAACCATGGGAGATTAGAGGTCAAGTTTGACTTGACTTGAGAGGGAAGGTGAAAGGTCAAGTTTGACTTGACCAAATGCCATGTCATGATGATGACTAGGCATGGCCGGCCAATGATGGTGCTCCACATCATCATTGACTTGGTCAATTAGTGCCACATCATGAGGGAGACCAAGGGTCATGGGAGTTACATGCATGCATGTAACCCCCCTCCATGAAGTGGCCGGCCACTCCATTAGATGGAGTATTGATTTTTTGGTGGCTAATTGACTTCATCTTCAACCTTGGAACCTTTCCTCTCAAGCTCTCTCCCTCTCCTTCCTCATCTTGCCGAGACACCCTAGGAGTGCTAGCACACTCAAGTGTGTTTTTCTTCCACCTATTGCTTGTGTGGATACCATAGAGGAGTGTGCACTTGACACTCTCGAGTTCCGGCGGACTTTGGACGAGCGGGATTTGCGAAGGGCATCGCATCGAGGGTAACGTTCTTATCTCTTAGATCTAAGGTAGATCTAGGGTTTTTATACAAGCACATACATGTTTTGTTTTAATACTTCTTCGCACGGATCCGTGGCCGGGGGCTTCCGAGGTTTCCGCAATGCAAAAAGCGATTTTTGCGGCTCGGAAAAACCCAACAGTGGTATCAGAGCCACGTGCGAAGCATGTATGTGTTTCGTTTTTGTTGTTTTTATATTAGATATAAAAATTACAGATTTATATGTTTCTGTAAATTTTCTTATTTTATAGAATTTTTGGGTATTTTTCTCGTAGAGTTGAAGCAACGAGTGTTGGGACACTCGTAGGCTTCAACCGTCGAGAAAAACTCTCCGAATCGGCGAGTTCTCGCTTTAGGTTTTTGGGACAGCGACTTAAGTCGCTGTAAGATCATTGTAGGGACACTCGCGAAGTTTATTTTTGCGGTAGGGCGCTGCCCTATCCCGAAAGGGGCCATGTCCCGCTTGATCGCGGAAACCGCTTAGCGGGACCGTTTCGGAGGGGTGACTCATAAATTCAAAATAAATTAGGAAAAATTATAGAAATTTTCTGTAAAAATACATAATTTAGAATTATGTATAATTCTGTGATTGTCATGGCCCAATAACCCAATTGGATTGGATTATGTGTGTTGTAATTCATAATACGGCCTGCGTGCCGTTTTGTGGTTGTGCGTGTTGTAAAGTGTTTGCGACCTGCGCGTCGCGCCTATTCTTTTAATATTCTAGTTGTAAATAGTTTTAGACTCAAATGTAACTCGAGTTTCATATTTGTAATGTACAAAATGGAGCGGTGGAAAGTCCACTCGAAGACGAGATTACGAGAAGGGTGACGACGACACATGGCGGTCAAAGGAAGCGCTTGGAGAAGCCGCTAGCCTTAGGTTGACCGTCCGATCTTCTCATTGGCTTGAGAAGATCGTAGTAGGGCCATGACTATATCACATTTAATGATATATATATATGTTGATATATATATATATGTATATTTAATTGATTTTGCTTGTATGTATATGATGCATGCTAGTAGAAACATGTTTGTATGTATATGATGCATGCTAGGTTAATTTTCTTGTATGTATATGATGCATGCTAGAATAATTAATGTATGTATATGATGCATGCTAATATAGGATAATAAAGGCCTAAATGCGTATAAGATACACATTACGATTAGATTAGATCATAATCGAATCAACTCGAAAATGCCTACCGAGCCTTGATACCCATCACTACCTCGATCATTTGTTGTTGTTGAATCTGCCAAAGCAGAGCAACGCATATTATCTTGGTAGGGTGCGGAGGGACAATCTTGGTCCCGCCTATCACGACTCGGGTTAGAGTAAGCTCAATTAGATTGAGCAAAACTAGTTAACTCAATTGGATCGAGTAGAACTATAGGCATATTCCAATCGTTGGAAAGATAGGTTAAGATCGCATTTACACTAAATCTTGGGCGATTTAGCCAAAGCTAACTCAAGGTCTTTTGTAAATGTGGGTCTTAATCCTATAAACAAGAGTTGCATAGAGATGTAATCGGTAATGTGTTACCCACCGATCGTACTAAGTCTTGGGCGATTTAGCCAAAGCTAACTCAAGGCTTAGTATGATGTGGATCTTGTCCCGCAAGAATTATAGCTAGTTTGTATGAATCTAGTAAAAGTGATTTGACCACATCCATAACTCGATTCTACAATATTCCTATAATTTAGTGGGAGCATCATTTTATTAAAGGCCTAATTAAATGATAAAAGGAATATGATATTAATCCTCTGCATTGTATGTTGTAGATTACTATGTCAACAAACACGAACACTCTCTCTCTGCGATCCGTCCTTGAGAAGGACAAGCTCAATGGAGCAAATTTCTGGGTGATACAGAACGAGAGAATTGTTCTCACCCAAGAAAGGAAGGCATGCGTCTGGGCGAGCCCATTCCGGAGGCACCTCCTGCCAATGCCTCGCGAGCTGACAAAGATGCTTACAAGAAGCATCAAGATGATGCATTAGATGTGTCATGTCTAATGCTCGCGACCATGAACTCTGAGCTTCAGAAGCAACACGAGTTCATGAATGCTTATGATATGGTTGGACATCTTCGTCAACTATATCAAGGACAAGCTAGGCATGAGAGATATGAAGTCTCTAAGGCATTATTTGGGTCCAAAATGCAAGAAGGGACTCCCGTAGGTACATATGTACTCAAGATGATTAGATGGTAGAAAACCTACAAAGGCCGATTCCCACTTGGCCAAGAGCCGCTCGACCTAATCTTGCAATCTTTGCCAAGCCTTCAATCAATTTGTCATGAATTATAACATGAATGAAATTGATAAGCCATTGAAATGCTCGGATGTTGAGAAGCTGGCAGAGCTTAACCTTAAGAAGGGTAAATCTGACACCATTTTGATGGTACAGAAAAAGAAAGGCAAGGGCAAGCCTAAAGGTAAGGGAAAGTCCCAAGCCAAGGGAAAAGGCAAAGAACTTAAACCCAAAGGAGGGGTAGCCAAGGAAGGGGCTTGCTTCCACTGCAAGGAAGCAGGACACTGGAAGCGTAACTGCAAGAAATACCTGGAAGATCTTAAGAAGAAGAGAAGTGAGACTTCTACTTCAGGTATAAATGTTATAGAAGTCAATCTATCTATTTCTTCATCATGGGTATTAGATACCGGATGTGCATCTCACATTTGTACCAATGTGCAGGGGCTGAGAAATAGCAGGGCATTGACAAAGGGTGAGGTGGACCTACGAGTAGGCAATGGAGCAAGGGTTGCTGCTGTTGCTGTAGGAACTTATGATCTATCTCTGCCCTCTGGGCTTGTACTAGAATTAGATGAATGTTGTTATGTGCCTGCCTTAACTAAGAACATCATTTCAGTTTCTTGTTTGGACAAGAAAGGTTTTTCATTTATAATAAAGAACAAATGTTATTGATTTATTTAAATGATATGTTCTATTGTAGTGCACCTCTAATGAGCGGACTCTACTTTCTAGACTTAGAGAGCCCTATCTATAACATAAGTACCAAGAGGTTCAAGTCAAATGAGTTGAACGAACCTATCTCTGGCATTGTCGCTTAGGTCACATAAATGAGTCGCTTATCTCGGCTCCATAAGGATGGGTGCTAGACTCATTTGATTTTGAATCATATGAGACATGCGAGTCTTGCCTTTTAGGCAAGATGACCAAGACTCCCTTTAGTGGACATAGCGAAAGAACCGGATTTGTTAGGACTTATACATAGTGATGTATGTGGTCCTTTCAATGTTCTTTACTAGAGGTGGATTCACAGTACTTCATTACATTTCTTGATGACTTGGTAGATATGGTTATGTGTATCTTATGACACATAAATCGAGAATCCTTTGAAAAGTTGAAGAATTCAAGAATGAAGTACAAAACCGACTTGGCAAGAGTATTAAGATACTTGATCGGATCGAGGTGGTGAATACCTTAGCCATGAGTTTCGTGACTATCTAGGTGAGTGTGGGATTCTATCCCAACTCACTCCTCTGGAACACCACGGTGGAATGGTGTATCGAAAGGAGGAATCGTACCCTATTGGATATAGTACGATCTATGATGAGTCACAGATCTTCCTATATCCTTTTGGGGATATGCTCTAGACCACAAGCCTTTACCCTTAGCAGTGTACCATCAAGGTTGTGGTAAAGAGACACCATATCTGATATGGGACGGGGAAAAATCCCAAGATGTCTTTTATGAGGATTTGGGGTTGTGAGGCTTCGTTGACGTCAAGTCTCGGACAAGCTGGGACCCAAATCCGATAGGTGCTATTTTGTTGGATATCCCAAGGATACAAAGGGATATTACTTCTACATTCCCGGTCGGCACAAAGTGTTTGTGGCAAGGCGGGTTTTTCTAGAAAGGATTTTGTTTCTAGAAAAACTAGTGGGATACAACCGATCTTGAAGAAATTCAAGATAAGGACCATATGCTGAGGCCTTGATGGAGGTTGAGCAGGAACCACAAAGTGTTGTGGGTGATGAGGTTGTTGCACAAGAGTTGTGGAACAACCACATTCAAATGTAGACCTACCTCTTGCAGTGCGATAGTGCGTCGTCGGCTGAGAGATACTCATTTCTCTTGTCGACCATGATGACGTTATGCTCATTGAGAATGAGCCTACCTCCTATCGAGGAAGCTATGATGAGCCAGTTACGAGAAATGGCTAGAGGCCATGAGATCAGAGATGGAATCCATGTAACCAAGTATGGACTTTGGTTGATCCACGAAGAATTGACCCATTGGGTGTAAGTGGGTCTTTAGGAGAAAGGCGACATGGATGGACTTACGCATACCTATAAAGGGCGATTGGTGGCTAAAGGTTTCAAGCAAATTCATGGTATTGACTATGATGAAACCTTTTCTCCAGTGGCGATGTTTAAGTCCATTCGGATCTTGCTTGCTATTGCAGCATACCATGATTATGAGATCTGGCAGATGGATGTCAAAACCGCGTTTCTGAATGGAAACTTACTCGAGGATGTGTACATGACACAACGAGGTTTTGTAGATCCATGACATCTTGGGAAGTATGCAGTGCGCAGTCCATTTATGGGCTAAAGCAAGCTTCTCGGAGCTGGAATCTTCGATTCGATGATGCGATCAAACAGTTTGGTTTCATCAAGAATGAAGATGAACCCTGTGTCTACAAGAGGGTTAATGGGAACACATTTGTGTTCCTTGTATTGTATGTGGATGACATACTACTCATTGGGAATGACATCCCTTCGCTCTGATGTGAAGACTTGGTGGGGCGTGCTCTCAATGAAGGACTTAGGTGAAGCGACTGTATTCTAGGCATCAAGATCTATAGAGATAGATCTAAGAGATTGCTTGGCCTAAGTCGAGTACATACATTGACACGGTATTACTTGGTTTGCCATGCGAGAATTCCAAGAAAGGACTTCACGATGTCACATGGTGTGAGTCTTTCGAAGACTCAAAGTCCCTCTTCTAGAGAGGAGAGAGCGCATGGATAAGATCCCTTACGCATACGCTATAGGATCTATCATATGCGCCATGTGTTGTGTACTCGTCACGATGTCTCGTATGCTTTGAGCATGACGAGTAGATACGATCGAGATCGGTGGCGTCCTTTGGATAGCGTCAGAATATTCTTAAGTACTTGAGAAGGACTAAAGAATATTTCTTGATATTTGGAAGCGATGAGAGCTAGTAAAGGGTTACTGAGATGCGACTTCAAGCTGACCGGGATGATTACAGATCGCGATCGAGTTCGTGTTTTGCTTGAATGGTGGCGCATGGTGGAAGAGTTGGCGAGACCACGATTCTTGATTCTACAACAGAGGAGTATATCGCATCGAGGCGAAAGGAGGCGATTTGGATCCATGAGTTCATTCTTGAGCTTGGGGTGGTTCCTAGCATTGCAGATCCTATAGAGCTCTATTGTGACAACAATGGAGGCGATTACCTGACTAAGGAACCTCGCTCACACCGGACCAAACACATACTCTGGCGCTTCCATCTCATTCGAGAGATCATCGATAGAGGAGATGTGAAGATTTGCAGTACCCACAGAGGCTAACATCGCGGATCCCTTGACCAAGGCTTTGTACGAGAAAAGCATGATGGTCACACTAGGTCATTGGGTATTAGATACTACGGTGATTGGCACTAGTGCTAGTGGGAGATTGTTAGTAAAAGCCCTAGAGCCAATCATATGATGATTGTTGTATGGACTTTATTGTATCATATTCCTATTTATAAAGGCATGGTTATTATATTTACTTGTATTGGTGCCAAATAACTAAATATAATAATGTCCTTGAGTAGTAGGTTCTTATCTATATCAATCGATTGGTTGAATCGATAATGAGATGATATATAGAACACTACTCTTAATCATTCCTAGTCGAGTATTAACATTCAGGGACAATGTTAATGCGTAGAGACTAGCATGTAGGTCAACAAGATGACTTGATCTCACAAGTCATGGATATGAGATATCAAGTTGACACATGGGTATGCATTGGAGAATATATACTGAATGACCCGCCATGAGAAAGTATCATGGAGCGTTATATGAGTGTCATATACTTTCTCATGTGGCTATTAGTATGACTATTAGTCCTTAGACCTGAAGTCACCATGGTTCCCTACATAAGGAGTTGCATACTTTGGCTTCGTCAAACGTCACCCGTAAATGGGTGGACTATAAAGGCGATTACTGGTTATGTAACGAATTATGCGGAGGGATGTGAGTGATGTAGATGGGATCTATCCCTCCTATATGACGGGAGAGACATCGTTATTCTTGATAGAGTGAAACCACGAAGTGCATGGCCATGCCCAAATGAGTCAATATGAGATATTGAGCTCATTTGATTATAGTAAGTCTACTTGGAGTTCAAGATATAGATTGTACCGAGGATGACACGGCCTATGTCTCATTTGGTTAATCTAGATGTCAAAGATAGAGGGGCATTGTCACATATTGTGAGAGTCACAATTAGTAGTCACAAAGGTGATGTTGGAGCTCAACATTCTTGTAACTTAGGTAGCAATGATGTGTTACTAGATACCGCTCATTGCTTATGTTCCGAAATCGGTTTAGGGACATTGCCAACGTTACAAGAACCTATAGGGTCACACACATAAGAGCAATTAGATGGAGATTAGGTTCATATGATGAACCATGAGGATTAGGTTCATGGGATGAACCAAATTGGATTAAGAGTAATCCAAATTAGACTAATTGAGTTAGACTCAAGTTGATTCAAGTGTTGAATGAGTCTAATTGAGATTTGATTCATCAAATCAATTTAAATTAATGAATAGAGATTCATTATATTAAATTGACTTGAGTCAAGTGGTTAGATTTGATCAACCATGGGAGATTAGAGGTCAAGTTTGACTTGACTTGAGAGGGAAGGTGAAAGGTCAAGTTTGACTTGACCAAATGCCATGTCATGATGATGACTAGGCATGGCCGGCCAATGATGGTGCTCCACATCATCATTGACTTGGTCAATTAGTGCCACATCATGAGGGAGACCAAGGGTCATGGGAGTTACATGCATGCATGTAACCCCCCTCCATGAAGTGGCCGGCCACTCCATTAGATGGAGTATTGATTTTTTGGTGGCTAATTGACTTCATCTTCAACCTTGGAACCTTTCCTCTCAAGCTCTCTCCCTCTCCTTCCTCATCTTGCCGAGACACCCTAGGAGTGCTAGCACACTCAAGTGTGTTTTTCTTCCACCTATTGCTTGTGTGGATACCATAGAGGAGTGTGCACTTGACACTCTCGAGTTCCGGCGGACTTTTGGACGAGCGGGATTTGCGAAGGGCATCGCATCGAGGGTAACGTTCTTATCTCTTAGATCTAAGGTAGATCTAGGGTTTTTATACAAGCACATACATGTTTTGTTTTAATACTTCTTCGCACGGATCCGTGGCCGGGGGCTTCCGAGGTTTCCATAGCAAAAAGCGGTTTTGCGGCTCGGAAAAAACCAAATATATATATATATATATATATATATATATATATATATATATATATATATATATATATATATATATATATATATATAATTAAATGTGATGTAGTCATGGCCCTACTACGATCTTCTCAAGCCAATGAGAAGATCGGACGGTCAACCTAAGGCTAGCGGCTTCTCCAAGCGCTTCCTTTGACCGCCATATGTCGTCGTCACCCTTCTCGTAATCTCGTCTTCAAGTGGACTTTCCACCGCTCCATTTTGTACATTATAAATATTAAACTCGAGTTACATTCGAGTCTAAAACTATTTACAACTAGAATATCAAAATAAGAGGTACGACGCGCAGGTCGCATACACTATACAACACGCACAATCACAAAACGGCACGCAGGGCGTATTATGAATTACAACACATCACATCCAATCATATTGGGGTTATTGGGCCATGACAATCACAGAATTATATATAATTCTAAATTATGCATTTTTACAGAAAATTTCTATAATTTTTCCTATTTTTTTTTTTCAATTTTATGAGTCACCTTCCCGTAACGGTCCCGCTAATCAGTTTCCGGGCGCGATCGCAGGACAAGGCCCCTTTTGGGGATTGGGGCAGCCCCCCTACTCGCAAAATAAACTTTGCGAGTGTCCCTACAATGATCTTACAGCAACTTAAGTCGCTGTCCCAAAAACCTAAAGTGAGAACTCGCCGTTTCGGAGAGTTTTTCTCGACGGTTGAAGCCTACAAGTGTCCCAGCACTCGTTGCTTCGATTCTTCGAGAAAAATACCCAAAAATTCTATAAAAATAGGAAATTTACAGAAACATATAAATCTGTAATTTTTATATCTAATACAAAAATTACAAAAACGAAACACATACATGCTTCGCACGTGGCTCTGATACCACTGTTGGACTTTCCGAGCCGTAAAAACCGCTTTTTGCGTCGCGAAAACCCCGGAAGTCCGGCCACGGATCCGTGAGAAAATGTATTAAAATTAAAACATGTATGTGTTTGTATAAAACTCTAGATCTACCTTAGATCTACATGATAAGGATGTTACCCTCGATGCGACGCCCTTCGCAAATCCCGCTCGTCCAAAAGGTTCGTCGGAACTCGAGAGTGTCAAGTGTACACTCCTCTACAAGTATCCACATGGACAAATGGTGGAGAAAAACACCTTAGAGTGTGCTATCACCCCTTGGAAGTTCATGGCTAGATGAGGAAGAGAGAGCTTGAGGGAAGAGAAGAGGAAGAAGATGAAGTTACACAACTTAACTTCACATCATCCATAACCCACTATAAGGGGGTTACATGCATGCATGTAACTCCAAGAGTCAATGGCTCTTGGTCTCCCTCATGAGGTGGCACCCCATGATGTGTTCATGATGATGTGGAACATCATCATTGGCCGGCCATGCCAAGTCATCATCATGACATGGCATTTGGTCAAGTCAAACTTGACCTTTCATCTTCCCTCTCAAGTCAAGTCAAACTTGACCTCTTATCTCCCATGGTTGATCAAATCCAACCATTTGATTCAAGTCAATTTAATTTAATGAATCTCTATTCATTTAATTTAAATTGATTTGATGAATCAAATCTAAATTAGACTCATTCAACACTTGAATCAACTTGAGTCTAACTCAATTAGTCTAATTTGGATTACTCTTAATCCAATTTGGTTCATCCCATGAACCTAATCCTCATGGTTCATCATATGAACCTAATCTCCATCTAATTGCCCTTATGTGTGTGACCCTATAGGTTCTTGTAACGTTGGCAATGTCCCTAAACCGATTTAGGAACATAAGCAATGAGCGGTATCTAGCAACACATCATTGCTACCCAAGTTACAAGAATGTTGAGCTCCAACATCACCTTTGTGACTACTAATTGTGACTCTCACAATATATGACAATGTCCCTCTATCCTTGACATCTAGATTGACCAATCGAGGCATAGACCGTGTCATCCTCGATACAATCTAAATCTTGAACTCCAAGTAGACTCACTCTAATCAAATGAGCTCAATATCTCATATTGACTCATTTGGGCATGGTCATGCACTTCGTGGTCTCACTCTATCAAGAATATCGATGTCACTCCTGTCATATAGGAGGGATAGATCCCATCTACATCACTCACATCCCTCCGCATAATTTGTTACATACCCAGTAATCGCCTTTATAGTCCACCCATTTACGGGTGACGTTTGACGAAGCCAAAGTATGCAACTCCTTATGTAGGGAACCATGGTGACTTCAGGTCTAAGGACTAATAGTCATACTAATAGTCACATGAGAAAGTATATGACACTCATATAACGATCCATGATACTTTCTCATGGCGGGTCATTCAATATACATTCTCCAATGCATACCCATGTGTCAACTTGATATCTCATATCCATGACTTGTGAGATCAAGTCATCATGTTGACCTACATGCTAGTCTCTACGCATTAACATTGTCCCTGAATGTTAATACTCGACAAGGAATGATTAAGAGTAGTGTTCTCTATATCATCTCATTATCGATTCAACCAATCGATTGATATAGATAAGAACCTACTACTCAAGGACATTATTATATTTAGTTATTTGGCACCAATACAAGTAAATATAATAACCATGCCTTTATAAATAGGAATATGATACAATAAAATCCATACAACAATCATCACATGATTGGCTCTAGGGATTTCACTAACATGATTTGCCATGAAAGCATAGTTGTCGACTTGAACGTCTTCTTCCTCATCTGATGTCTCTTCCCAAGTTGCTTGGAATGCCTTCTTTGGTTGTTTTTGTTTTGGCTTCATATCCGGGTAGTCTGACTTAAAGTGCCCCTTCTTGATGCACTCATAGCACTTGTAGCTTTGTAGGGGTCTTATGTTTTGCTCGGTTTTCTTGTCCTTTGATTGCTTTGTAGACTTTCTTCCTTTTCTGATCATTTTCCGAACTAGGTTGACTAGTTCGGTCTCCATTTCTTTCTTCGATTCCGACTCAAATTCGGACTCTTCGGGCAGGAGTTTGCTCTTGCCTTTTCTTTGTCCTACAATCAAAGCTATACTTTTCTCGACCGGGGTCGAGTTAGACTGTTCATGCAATTCAAACTCTGAAAAAAGTTCATCAAACCTAATTTTAGATAAATCCCTAGATGCTTTGCAAGCATTAACCATGGATGCCCACAAAGTCATCCTAGGAAAAGCTCTTAGAGCGTACCTTATCACGTGGTGGTTCTCCACCTTTTGTTTGATGGCATGGAGGTCATTTAGGATGTCTTGAATGTGAGCATGGAGTTGACTCATGGTCTCATTGTCCTGCATCTTCAAATTGTACAATTTATTGACTAACAAATCTCTTTTACATACCTTTGCATCGGATGTCCCTTCATGAAATTTGGTGAGCTTGTTTCAGAGGTCCTTGGCACTGATAAATGCTTTAATTCGATTGAGCTCCTCCTTCGATAAGCCACATTGTAAGATTTGGGTCGCCTTTGCGTCGACTTCGAATTGTCACTTCGTTGCATTGGTCCATTTATCATAGTCCAATGGTTCCCCTTGTTCATTGGAGGATAAAGCAAAGCCGATTTGGATTGTGATCCACATATCGACTTTTGTTTTTAAGAAACACTCCATCTGACCCTTCCAATAACGAAAGTCATCTCCATTAAAAAATGGACGTCGGACGGTGATATACCCCTCAAGGTGTGCCATTTAGATTCCTTGCAAAAACACAAAAAACAAAGAAAATCCCAATACTTGGTCTTGGATTAGTAGTACGGGAAAAAGAAAATAATTTAAACGATGAAAACACAGAAAAAGAAAAGAAGATGTTCGATCGGTGATTGTACTGAATCTGAGTGCCCCAACTCTGATACCAAATGTAGGATCGAGAAATGCTAGAGGGGGGTGAATAGCATTCGAAAAACTTTTCTTTTCTTTCATAGTTAAAAACAATGTGTGCAGCGGAAAGTAAAAACACACAATCATAGGCACAAACAATTTTACTTGATTCACAGCCCACCGGTTGCTAATCCAAGGCCCTTGATCCTAAATCGCTCTCGTTGGGCAATCCACTATAAGTCTCTTCCTTGTTGGAGGTAAGAGACGCACTTCTTTACACAAGATAAGGAACGGTGACAACCTTGCCATCTCCTTTACAATTAAGCACAAACATAATGACAATAAATATTACCGATTTTTAGATCAAGTAGTTGAAGCACTTGTATTTGATGATCGATCTGGAAGCCCTGAGTGTCTTGCACTCCTTATGGCACTTCCCCGATCGTAGTTGTAGCACAAATCTTTTAGAGCAATAACTTAAGCATTATTAGAGCCTTGGCTAGGGTTTGCACTTGAGCCTTCTTTTATAGACTAGAGCTTTGGAATGAGTCATGATCTAGATCCTAATCTCGTGGATCTTATCTTGAGATGGCGGCTTTGACTGATCCAATTCGTGACTTGTGTTTTGGTTGATTCGCAGGTATCAGTCGAATGCAATCCAACATCAGTCGACTGGTACCGAGTCACAAATCTTTCCCAATAGATATTTCAACTGACTGCTCGGGATTTACACTGGTCGCTCGGGAATTCTACTAGCTGCTTGGGAGCGACTATTTCTCCATCGCGACTGATTGCCCAGGAATTCCACTAGTCGCTTGGGAATTCTACTAGCTGCTCGGGAGCGACTGTTTCTCCATCGCGTTTGATTGCTCTGGAATTCCACTACTCGCTCGGGAATTATACTAGCTGCTCGGGAACAACTATTTCTCCATCGCGACTTATTGCTCAGGAATTCCACTAGTAGCTCGAGAATTCTACTAGTTGCTCGAGAGTTACACTGGTTACTCAGGAATGCACTGCCTACTAGGGAATTCCACTAGTTGCTTGAGAATTACACTGGTTACTCGGGAAATGCACTAGTTTCTTGGCAATATGATAAAAAGCCTATAATACAAAGTTAGCACAAGAATTATATAAATGAGGCAGTCCTTTGCAGATTCGATATCAACTTAGATCTTCCTCCAGAAGTATTAGTCGGATCATCGCCTATGGTTGTGCCCTCTCCACACATAGTTTTTACCATGCTTACCTTTAATCCTTTTGACCTGCCGCTTAGCTTTGGGTCACTTGACCACCGAGGTTTCTCCTTCCGAGATTCTTCTAACATCACCCAGGCCACTGAGGTTTCTCTTTGGAGATTCTCTGGTGTGTCGTTGAACTTAACAAAGTCTAATATAGTACACACACATAGCATATAAGATAACAAAATAGCTTAACTTTGAATCTTTGTCATTATCAAAACCCTAAGTTTGATTATCTGGTGCCCCTGCACCAACATTCTAACCCTAGGATATGCTTTGGAAAGCATTGGAAGGGTGAAACAATCATTGAAAATGATTAGAAGAGTTTTTTAGGGTGGAGTATCGAATTTTAAGGGAGGTTAAAGTTCAAGTTTGAACTGTTACCCTAATTTTATATGGTTTAAGTTCCTTATAGACTTAGGAACTCTCCAAGGATATTGTTTGTGCAATGCTCAAGGGGAGCAAGCCTTTAGGGGGAGTGTGTCCTTCTAGAGATGATGGATACAATTTTGACCAAAAGGGAGAAGTGAGGGTTTGGTAAACCTTCATTATGGATTGTCTCTCATTTAGTGATTGTTAGTGAAAGCCCTAGAGCCAATCATGTGATGATTGTTGTATGGACTTTATTGTATCATATTCCTATTTATAAAGGCATGGTTATTATATTTACTTGTATTGGTGCCAAATAACTAAATATAATAATGTCCTTGAGTAGTAGGTTCTTATCTATATCAATCGATTGGTTGAATCGATAATGAGATGATATAGAGAACACTACTCTTAATCATTCCTAGTCAGTATTAACATTCGGGGACAATGTTAATGCATAGAGACTAACATGTAGGTCAACAAGATGACTTGATCTCACAAGTCATGGATATGAGATATCAAGTTGACACATGGGTATGCATTGGAGAATGTATGCTGAATGACCCGCCATGAGAAAGTATCATGGATCGTTATATGAGTGTCATATACTTTCTCATGTGGCTATTAGTATGACTATTAGTCCTTAGACCTGAAGTCACCATGGTTCCCTACATAAGGAGTTGCATACTTTGGCCAGTCAAACGTCACCCGTAAATGGGTGGACTATAAAGGCGACATCGGGTATGTAACAAATTATGCGGAGGGATGTGAGTGATGTAGATGGGATCTATCCCTCCTATATGGCCGAGTGACATCGATATTCTTGATAGAGTGAGACCACGAAGTGCATGGCCATGCCCAAATGAGTCAATATGAGATATTGAGCTCATTTGATTAGAGTGAGTCTACTTGGAGTTCAAGATTTAGATTGTACCGAGGATGACACAGTCTATGCCTCGATTGGTCAATCTAGATGTCAAGGATAGAGGGACATTGTCACATATTGTGAGAGTCACAATTAGTAGTCACAAAGGTGATGTTGGAGCTCAACATTCTTGTAACTTGGGTAGCAATGATGTGTTGCTAGATACCGCTCATTGCTTATGTTCCTAAATCGGTTTAGGGACATTACCATCGATACAAGAACCTATAGGGTCACACACATAAGAGCAATTAGATGGAGATTAGGTTCATATGATGAACCATGAGGATTAGGTTCATGGGATGAACCAAATTGGATTAAGAGTAATCCAAATTAGACTAATTGAGTTAGACTCAAGTTGATTCAAGTGTTGAATGAGTCTAATTGAGATTTGATTCATCAAATCAATTTAAATTAATGAATAGAGATTCATTATATTAAATTGACTTGAGTCAAGTGGTTAGATTTGATCAACCATGGGAGATTAGAGGTCAAGTTTGACTTGACTTGAGAGGGAAGTTGAAAGGTCAAGTTTGACTTGACCAAATGCCATGTCATGATGATGACTAGGCATGGCGACCAATGATGATGCTCCACATCATCATTGACTTGTCATTTAGTGCCACATCATGAGGGAGACCAAGGGTCATGGGAGTTACATGCATGCATGTAACTCCCCCTCCATGAAGTGGCCGGCCACCATTTGGGGGTTATGTGAGTGAAAATTTTTGGTGAGTAATCACTCATTACTTCATCTTCTTCCTTGGGAATTTTCCTCTCAAGCTCTCCCTCTCCTTCCTCTCTTTGGCCGAACCAACCAAGGAGTGCTAGCACACTCAAGGTTGAGTTTTCTTCCACCTATTGCTTGTGTGGATACCATAGAGGAGTGTGCACTTGACACTCTCGAGTTCCGGCGGACTTTGGACGAGCGGGATTTGCGAAGGGCATCGCATCAAGGGTAACATCCTTATCTCTTAGTTCTAAGGTAGATCTAGAGGATTTTGTAAGCACATACATGTAATTAGTTTTAATACTTCTTCGCACGGATCCGTGGCCGGGACTTCCGGGGTTTCCGCAACGCAAAAAGCGGTTTTTGCGGCCCGGAAAATACCCAACAGTGATATGTGATTTATCACTAGGAAGAGTGAAAGCATCATAGATATTTTTGGACCAAGGAGAAGAATGTAGAATCTCTTTGGGAGATGAGACATTGAAAACTTTGATAGTCTTTTTGATGTATGCCAAAGGGGGAGAAGTGAGGTTTAAGTTAGGTAAACCGTCTCTATGCTTTGGCATTGGAAGAGTTAAGTTGGGTTATTATTAGCCTAACTTAAAGTTATTGTCAAACATCAAAAAGGGGAATATTGTTGGTGCAACAAACCTCAGGTCAATATTGACCAAACTCGAGTGGGACTCGAGTAATGTTTTGATGTTTTACAATAAGTTGACAATGAGTTTGACCATTATTCAATAATATGGTTGATCATATGACTAGTGAATGATTGGTATATCCAAAGTCATATGAGGAGATATTTGGGGGAGATTGTTGGAGCAATCAATCTCAGAAGTCCAAGTTTGGATAGGCATGGAAAGTCCAAGCATGGTCTTGGCATGGAAAGTTCGAGAATGGTCTTGGCATAGAAAAGTCTAAGCATGGTCTTGGCATGGAAAAGTCCAAGAATGGTCTTGGCAAGGAAAGTCCAAGTCATAGATACTTGGCAATGGTAAAGTCTAAAGGTATAGTCTTGACGACATAAGTTCAATCATGTAATCTTGGCATCGTAAACTCCAAGTGAACTTTGGCAATTATGAAGTCAAGGGTAGGTTTGGCAAAGTAAAGTCCAAGCATGGATCTTGACGACGTAAGTCCAAATAGATCGTGGCAAGGAAGTCCAAGGGTGTAGTTTTGGCAACTTAAAGTCCAAACATGGAGTCTTGGCAGTATAAGTCCAAATGAACCTTGGCAAAGGACCCGATTATCATGACATAGTTGATGGAAGCACCTAAAGGCTAATGTGAAGGATGAAGAGTCGCTCGGACTCAAGGAATCCAAGGGGCGTGAGACTGATGGAGGTGGCTAGAAGGCTTAGGTCTAGGCTAAGAGTGGTCAATCAAATATGAGAGGATTATACTTGGGTTAAATCTCATGGTTGAAGTTTATCAGTCAAATGGGACTTTGGATCGATCATTGGTGAGTGTTTAACACTCAGGAGTCTAGTTGACTCACAGCAATCGACTAAGATTATGACCAGTTGATTGGTCGAGGAGTTGACTGAGGCTCGACTGCTTGACTAAGATTGTGGCAGTTGTCTGTCATGTATGGGAAGTCGACTGGACTTGAGCAATCAACTGCCATAGATGGGCAGTCGACTGATCATAAGTGTCCAGAGCACAGAAGCTCTGGTAGTCGACTGGGTAGTCGATTGGTGATGAAACACTCGACTGTTGGTAAGGGTAATTGACTGTTGAGGTATCCGTTGGGTGTGTCCAATATGGATTAAGTCCATTGTGAGACAACAACACTGTGGGCAGTCGACTGCTAGGTGCGAAATCAGTCCGATGCAGGTTATAAATGGAGCGACTCGTGGAGGATTTCGGTAAGGGTTTTTGGAGAGATTTTGAAGGGGAAGTGATGTTGCATTCCAGACCTTCAAAAGCAATCCCAAGAAACCAATGATCAAGTAAGCAAAGCTCACTTCTTGTAAAGTGTTTAGTTATTTGTTCTTGTATTTCACTTGTATTTCATATTTGGTTGCATTCTTATTGTTGTAAGATCTTATAAGAGGTTTCTCCACCTCCAATGTCATATTGATAAGGAGAAGTTTGATAGTAGTGGTCTGCATCACTAGAGCTCAATTAGAGCTCGCCCCGTCTAGTAAGAACCTTATTTTCGAACCACACTAAATCTATTCTTGTGCTTGCATGTATTTTGTCTTTATTTCTATTTGTATTATATTCCACTGCGTATAATTTTTTGTAGACAAGCATGACACAATCATGATCGTGAAATCGCAAAAATACTATTCACCCTCTCTCTAGCGCCGATTGATTCCTCTACAGAGACTTCTAGGACCTCTTCTACTCTAGATGTCGAACACCTCTCGACTTCCAAATCTTTAAGGTCTTGAGATGATGAGCATTCTTCTTCTTCCTTGTGTTGGGATCGACGATACGCTAAAGGAGGGGTGAATAGCGATCTTCGATTTTGTCGTTCGATTTGCATAGTGCTTGTCTACAACTTGTTAGTGCACAGCGGAAATAAAGTAAATCATAGACAAGATACAAATACACAACACAATCACGACAAAATAATTTTGCGTGGTTCAAAACTAAGGTTCCTACTCTACGGCGGCGTTCTAGTGATCTACCCTCACTAATACCTTTTCCTTCTCGACAACAAATCGGAGGTGAAGAAACATCTTACAATTTGAGCTTATGCAAGAATAAATGACCAAATACAAGTAAAAATAAATACAATATGAAAAATAACTTTACAAGAAGAATACTTTTGCTTGATCACTTTTGGTCGCTTTGAACGTCTTTGAAAGTCTATAAAGCTATAGTTTTTTCCCCTTCAAAGCTCTAAGAATCACTATAGAAATCTCCCTGTCGAGCTCATTTTATAAGCACCATGTCTGATTGCTTTCTTGGCGACCAGTCGACTGTCGTTTGAATCCAACGGCTACTGACATCACCGTTTCTCTGGATCATCGGTCAACGGATACAAAATAGTCAACTGCTCACAACCCCGATCCACTTTTGTCCGCATCAAAGCAGTCGAGCCCCTTGTTTGACCTACCAGCCGAGCCTCAATCAATTGCTCTCTGCTTGATACTACGGTGTCGAAGCTACTATTTCTCACATCACCCGACCTCAAGCACCAGTGGCTGAGTCAGGCTTCCCATCGCTCGACCTCTACTTGGTTGATTACTTCCAATCAATAGTCGACTGCAGAGCACATAGCTCGTTTGCCGACTCTCCAAGTACAGAGCACTTAGTCTAAGCCCCGAGCTCACAGCGGCTCATCGCTCTCCAACGTGACCGTTGAGCACCATGGTTGTTTCCCAAGCCACACAATGTTAAGCACCCAATCTGAAAGTCGAGCCTTACAGCGGGAGTCGGCCACACTGGGCCAGTCGACTGGGCAAAACCTCCAATCGACTGTTAAACCTCAAACATGAGGTTTGACCCAAGTATGATCCCTTCATACTTGATCAACCAACCTTGTCTTATACCTAAGCCTTCTAGCCACCTCCATCAACCTTACGCCCTCAGGGTCCATCCAAGTCCTCCATGACTCGTTCACCCTTCGCACTAGCATTCAGATGCTTCCATCAATTGTCATGTCATTGGGTACCCTTAGCCTAGACCTAAGTCTTCTAGCCACTTCCATCAGTCTCATGCCTCTAGGATCCATCTGAGTCCTTCACGTCTCATTTATCTTTGTGCTAACCTTCAAGTGCTTCCATCGGCTTTGTCATGCTAACGGGTCTACCTTTGCCAAGATGTCGTGCCTCCGGGACTTCTCCATTGCAAGAGGTCGCACCTCCAGGACTTCCATTGGCTAAAGGCCGCACCTCCGAGACTTCCCATTTCCAAGAGGCCTCACCTCGGGACTTCCACTGCCAAGACTCTATCCTTGAACTTTCCTCACTTGCCTAGCCTCCAATCAATCGTGATCTGCTAGGACTTCTCTTGTCAAGCTCGATCTCCTGATTAGCTAGGTCTTCCCTTGCCAGACATAGTCTCTCATATATGTCAGGACTTCCTTTGCCAAGCACAGTCACCCCGTGACCTGTTGGGACTTCACTTCACCAAGTATCCAGTCTTCCTTAATCGACTTGGATTTCCTTTGCCAACTCCGAGTTGGACTTTCTGACACCAAGTGCCCGGTCACCCTTGACTAACTTGGATTTGTCTCTCGCCAAGTATCTGGTCAACCTTGACCTCCTTAACTTCACATTCGTCTCCATATGACTATGGATGTCCCATACCATCTCATAGTCATATTATCATCCATACTCAATCCCAACTCCAACTCAAGTCCCACTCAAGCACATTATCAAACATCAAAATACTACTCGAGTCTGGTAAATCGTGACCTGAGTTTTCATATATTTTATCTAGGCATTCTAATTTGATTCTTTTACATAGGACATCAAATCAATGTCATTGTCCTTAAGTTCAATTTTAATAGTCTTAATGCATGAAATGAACATGGCATAAGTGATGTGCATAAATAAGAGCATGTGTCAATGATGCATTATGTCATGGTATAAAAATGATTCTAAGTATAAGCATGACATAATTAAACTAAGTATTATCATGACATTATAAAATGATAATATAAGCATGATGTCATGACATATTATGGCAAACACAGTATGACATATATAATACAAAGGTATATAACTACCTGAGTTTCAATTCTAATTGTCATTTGTTAACATTAGATTTAGTTTGCCATAATGAAGCAATATCCTAAGTGTGCCAAAACTCAAAGTGACACACTTTTAACTCTAAACTTACTCGTGCCAGTTTAATCAATTTCCAATCTTCTATTACATCCATTGACACATCCTAAAATCTTTTAGGATAAAATCTCATTTCCAAAGTATAGCAATACCTTGAAAATTTCCTAAAGTGTCAACTTCACTATAGTTAGGTTAACTACCCATCCATTTGAGGTTGACACACCCTAATTCATCTAGCGTAAGGGAATCACACTCCTAGAAATCCAATACCTATTGGAGCTCCTTGGGTTCACAAGGTACTCACTAGGGATAACCTCCCTTAGTATATTCCCAATGACCCTCCTAGGTTTTGAAGTCTTGGTCATTTTGATCCTATCAAGATTAACTCTAGGGAAACATCTCTTGTAAACTTGTTAGTGACTTTCCTAGGTTTCTACGAAGCCTTAGCCACTAGACACTTGTCATGGTTAACTCTAGGGATGACCTCCTTTGTGACTGTTACTTTCCTAGACCTAGGTTTACTTTTATAATTAAATGGAACATTATGATAGGTTGGCATCACCTCCTTGAACTTAGACTTGTGACCCAAGCCTTTCTTGTCCATAGTTGGTTCCTTCCTACCAACCCCTAGACCTTGCCTATTTAACCCTAAAATCATGTTTTCCATCTTCCTAAGAGTCTTCTCCAATTTATCGAGCTTAGACCTTAAAGTTTGATTTTCTATTTCTAACTTCCTAATTTTTGGTTCTCCATTATATTTTTGGACACTCTTCTTTGTTCTAGCCATATGTCTACCCTTCTTAGGGTTAATACCTTAATTGTTCTCTACCTTCCTATCCTTAGGTGTGGTAGTCGTGGAGTTAATTATTCTAGAATTGTCCTTAGACATAAATTTATAGGATTTTGCCCCTAAACAATAGGCCTTATCGCTAGCATGCTTCTCATGATACATAGCAAGTAAATTATTATTAGCATGCTTCATGTTATCATTAATGATTGTAATTGTATTATTAAAGATTACATTACGCCTAGATTTAGGAGCTCCTCCTACACTTGAGCTCTCCTTTTTATCCTTTGTTGGGTTCCTCCCCTTTGGACAATTACTCCGGTAGTGTCCCTTTTGTTGGCACCGGAAGCACACTTTCTCTTGCAAACTTGGTCTCTGGTCTCCTTGATATTCTCCTTGTCCTTGGGTATTATTTGACTCTTCTTGATTCACTTTGGACACTTACTCTTATAATATCCATTTTCCCTACACTCAAAGCATATAATATGATTTTTAATTTTAATAGATATGCTTGAGTTATCTTCTTGAATGGTAGGAGAATTTTGGATTTCTTCTTCATTTCTTCTAGATGTAGATGGCTCCTCTTGCTCTCGCTCAGGTGTTGGTTGTCTCTCTTCCCCTTCAATTCTAGAGGTGGAGGCTTCTCCAACCTCTTCCCCTTCGAATGTTGAGCATCTCTTAACTTCCGACTCTTCAAGCTCTTGAGATGATGATGAACTTGCTTTTTCGGACTCATCATCATCTTCATTTTTGGGCTGATGGGCATTCTTCCCAGCTTCCTCCTTATCTTGTTTCGGTGAGGGATTCTCATGGAGCTCGATCAATTTTCTCCATAGATCCTTTGTGTCGTTGAATTCACCTATGTTATATAACAAATTTTTAGGTATTGATCTTGCTAAAATTAAATCTACATTTTTATTTGTCTTGGACTTTCGGATTTGCTCCTCGGTCCACTTCTTCTTCTTGAGGAGTCTTCCTATGTTGTCCCTTGGAGCTTCAAAGCCCTCTGTTAGGGAGAACCACTCCTTGATGTTCATTTGAAAGAACATCTCCATCCTTGACTTCTATTGGCTAAATCCTCCTAGCCTATAAGGCGGTAGAAGTCTTCTGTCAAGTCAAAGTCTATCGTTGAACTCCATTTTCTCTCTAGCTCTGAGCTCCCACGGCGGTGAGTCCATAAAAGAGTGACCTCGCTCTGATACTAATAGTTGGGACCGACGGTGCGCTAGAGAGGGGGGTGAATAGTGATCTTCAATTTTGTCGTTCGATTCACATAGTGCTTGTCTACAACTTGTTAGTGCACAGTGGAAATAAAATAAAGCATAGACAAGATACACGACCCAATCACGACAATACAATTTTAAATGGTTCAGAACTAAGGTTCATACTCTACGGTGGCAGTCTAGTAATCTACCCTCACTAACATTTTCTCCTTCTCGGTAACAAACCGGAGGTAGAGAAACCTCTTATAATATGAGCTTATGCAAGAATAAATGACCAAATACAAGTAAAAACAATACAAGATGAAAAACAATTGTACAAGAAGAATGCTTTTGCTTGATCTCTTTTGGTCACTTTGAACATCTTTAAAGGTCTGGAAAGAAACAACTTTTTCTCTCCAAAAGCTCTAAGAACCACCGTGTAAATCTCCCCATAGAACTCCTTTTATAAGCACCACATCAAGCTACTTTCTCGGTGATCAATCGACTTCTCATCACCCTCAGTCGATTGTTGCTCGAATCTAACGACTACTGACACCGATGTTTCTCTGGATCACCGCTCAATGGATACAAAACAATCGACTATTGTTTGCACAGTCGAGGTGCTTGTCGAGCCTACCTCGCTTCTAACCTGTCATTGTCAAGCCTCCAGTCAATTGCTCTACCACAGTAGTCAACTGCGGTGTTAGAGCTACTATTTCTCACATCGCCCAACCCTGAGCTCCAACGACCGAGTCAGGCTTCTCATCGCCCGACCTTTGCTTGGCATCACGCCAATCGCGATCGCAAAGCCATAGCTGTTGCCAACTCACCAAGTGTCAAGCACTTAGTTTGAGTTCCAAGCTCACAACCGCCAATCGACTACTCTCCAACAGCAGTCGACTGTCAAGCACCATGGTTGTTTCCCAAGCCACACAATGCCAGGCACCCAGTCTGAAAATCAAGCCTCATATCGGAGTTGGCTACACTGGGCCAGTCGACTAGGCAAAACCTTCAATCGACTGTTAAACCTCAAACATGCGGTTTGACCCAAGTATGATCCCTTCATACTTGATCAACCACCCTTTCCCTAGACCTAAGCTTTCTAGCCACCTCATCATCAGTCTCACGCCCTCAGAGTCCATCCGAGTCCTTTATGACTCATTCACCCTTCGCACTAGCCTTCAGGTGCTTCCATCAGCTATCATGTCATTGGGTACCCTTAGCCTAGACCTAAGCTTTTTAGCCACTTCCATCAACCTCACGCTTCTAGGATTCATTCGAGTCCTCCACGACTCGTTCATCCTTGCACTAGCCTTCAAGTACTTTCGTCGACTTCATCATGCTAATGGGTCTACCTTTGCCAAGAGGTCGTACCTTTGAGACTTCTCCATTGCCAAGAGGTCGTGCCTCCGGGACTTCTATTGCAAAGAGGTCGCACCTCCGAGACTTCCCCATTGTCAAGAGGCCTCACCTACGAGACTTCCACTGCCAAGGCTCCATCCTTGGACTTTCCTCGCTTACCTAGTCTCTAGTCAACCGTGATCTACCAGGACTTCTCTTGCCAAGTTTGATCCCCTGATTAGTTGGGTCTTCCCTTGCCAAATACGATCTCCCAGACTTGTTGGGACTTTCTTTGTCAATCACAGTCATCCCGTGACCTGCCAGGACTTCATTTCACCAAGTGTCTAATCTCCCTTGATTTACTTGGATTTCCCTTGCCAACTCTCAGTTGGACTTTCCAACACCAAGTGTTCGATTACCCTTGACCGACTTGGATTTTTTTCTCGCTAAGTATCTGGTCAACCTTGACCTCCTTAACTTCATATTCATCTCCATATGACTACGGATGTCTCATACCGTCTCATAGTCATATTATCATCCATACTTAATCTCAACTCCAACTCGAGTCCCACTCGAGCACATTGTCAAGCATCAAAATACTACTCGAGTCTCACTCGAGTTTGGTCCATCATAACCTGGACTGATTGCACCAACAGTTCTACCTCCTTATACTAGAGTTGTCTTGCATGATGGTTTATATAAATGTTTGCAAGAATGGGGTATAGAAAGTAAAGTGTGGACAACTACCATTGATAATGCCTCTAACAATGATTTTGCTTAAGAATTTCAAGAGGAAAATATATTATTCCAAAAGAAGCTTCCTTTAAATAGACAACTATTTCATATTAAATGTTGTGCTCATATTTTAAATATTTTAGTTCAAGATGGATTATCTGAAATTCAAAGTATAATTGAAAATATTTTAGAAAGTGTAAAGTATATTTCGTCTTCTGAGACATGCCTTCAAATTTTTTGACATGTTTATTGAGGTTTGTTAGTGTCAGCCCTTAGTGTCAATCATGAGATGATTGATTAGGGATCATATGTATCATATTTCATTAATAATAGGCAAGGTTTGCTTATTATATTATTTCTTATCTGTGTTATACGAATAATATAATAGTGTCCTTGAATAGTAGGTTAGTATTTCAATTGGTTGAATTGATAGTGAGAGTCTATATATATATATATATATATATATATAACACTACTCTTAATTATTCCTAGTCGAGTATTAATATGCAAGGACAATATTAATGCATAGAGACTGGCATGTAGGTCAATTGATGACTTAATCTCACAAGTCATAGATATGTTATATCAAATTGACACATGGGTACATATTAGAGACTATGTACTGAATTGACCCGCCATGAGAAAGTTTCATAGATCGTTATATGAATGTCATAAACTTTCTCATGTGACTATTAGTATGAATAGTCCTTAGACCTGAAATCACTACGGTTCCCTACATAAGAAGTTATGTACTTTGGTATCGTCAAACGTCACCCATAATAGGGTGGACTATAAAGGTGATCACTGGGTATGTAACAAACTATACGAAGGGATGTGAGTGATGTAGATGAGATTTATCCCTTCCATATGATGGGAGTGATATCTTTAGGCATCTTGATAGAGTAAGACCATGAAATGCATGGTCATGCTCAAATGAGTTAATATGAGATATTGAGCTCATTTGTTTGAGTGAGTTTACTTGGGGATCAAGAAACACAAAGATTGATAAGAGGATGACACGGTCTATGCCTCATTGATCAATCTAGATATCAAGGATAGAAGGACAAGGTCATAAAAGATAGTAGCCACAGAAAGATTTTGTCGGATCTTGACATTTTCATAACTTAGGTAGCAATGATGCATTGCTAGATGTGACTCATTGCTTATGTGTCTAAAGTGGTTTAGAGACAATATTGCCAACGTTATAAAAACCTATAGAGTCACACACAAAGAACATGTTTTGGAGATGGAGTTCATCTTAGTTTGACTAAATGAATCATTAGTTAATTGAATGGACTAGAATGTGTTAGACTCATTGTTTGGCCAAACTTGAGTTGGACTCAAATTGGTTTAATTTGAATTAGACTCAAATGAAATCAATTGAAGAAGGTTAGCATGATTAATGATGATTATTCATACATGCAAATGGGAGTTGTTGCATGCAAATGGATTAATTGCATGAAATGGAATTTAATGCATGTTAATCCTAAAACGTTGCATGCAAAAGAATTAATCCATGAAATGGGATTTAATGCATGTTAATCCTAAAACGTGCAAAAGAATCAATCCATGAAATGAGATTTCATCCTCAAACGTTGCATGCAAGAAGGTGTTAATGCATAAAATGTGAATTAATGCATGAGAAATGGAATTTAAGCTCTCCTAAATGTGAGTGAAAGTATGTGGACTTTGCTTTGCCGTGTAGGTATTTTCCATTTCTCTTCTCCCTTTTCTCTTGGCCAAAGTCTTGTATGGAGAGTCTTGTTTTGGTTGCTAGCACAACCAAAGGTGTTGTCTCCTTTCTCCAAAAGAGTGTTCGTGTGGATACCATAGAGGCACGTACACTTGAACGTGTAAAAGATTCGGTGAACTGTAGACGAGCGGGATAGACAAAGGGCACGCATCAAAGGTATACCCTGTAGGATAGGGCTTTTGATCTATACTTTGTATGAGTTTTCTTTCGCATGGATCGCTCAAGGGATCCTTTTCCGTTGCGATTTCGTTATTTATCGCATAGGATTTCCTACAAGGTTACCATCTAAAAAATTGATTTCAGATTATTTCACTCAGTGTAATTCTACTTATGTAGTGCTTGCCTCAACTTTGGAGTTTAAAGATGTATTTCTTCGTTATCAACAAAGAGATCTTGATTATCAATATTTACCAAGAGAAGATGATTGAATTTGTATTCGAGAAGTTTGTTCATTTTTGGAGCTTTTTAATGAACTCACGAAAATCATCTCAGGTACCGTTTCAATTAGTTAAATATTTTTTACATTGTTTTTAGTTAATTCAATTATAATATTTAAATCATCACAATAAATATTTTGATAGTGTGGGTATACTTATATAGTTATTTGCTTTTTTTTTATTAATTTTAGTTTATTTAGTTAGTATTATTGTTGGTTTCTAATATTACCATTTAATTGATATTATTCCTTCTTTTTAACACTAAATATATAAAGGAAAAGGCTAAATAAACAAATAGGTTAGATTTATCTTTTCTTATATTTGAAAGTATAATTTGATGTTATAAAAGCATTCCACTTATTTATTTGATACTAAATCTTTTTCAATTTCATATGTATTACAGAATATCCTGTTTCAAATTTTTTTTTTCTTGAACTTTGACAAGTGAAAGAGGTACTAGATCGACAATTTTTAATTGGTAGTTCATTTATGAAAGCAATGACTATAAAGATGAAAAGTAAATTTAATAAATACTAGGTCAATGCAATTTGATAATCTATATAGTTGTTTTAGATCCTAGGAATAAAATGAAGCTCATTGAGTTTTGTTTTCCTATAATTTACCCTTAGTGAAGTTAGTGTCCATCAAATTATTGTTAGATATTGGGTTTTAAAAAGACCAATATAGTTTACAGTTTTGAAAAGGAAAATCGAGGTATCATCAATCGATGAAAGTCTAAATTGACTTCAAAATCGAAATCTACGTTTTGAGTAGATGAATCTAGACTATTAATTTGCTCAAAACCGATTATGGGTGAATGAGAAATTAATTATTAAAGTCAGTCTAAAATATTATTAAAGAAAGTAAGAGGAGCAATCGTCCCACATTGAAAATTCCATAGAGGAATTACTTCCTTATATGTGTTGCTGTGTTAATTGAGTTAACTCAAATAAGCACAGATACTCTCATCCAATGGGTGAGCAGGTGCTCGCACCTGCAAGCTCGCCACCCGCCACGCGCGCAATGGGCGCTTTGTTGGCGCACTTTGCACTACGCACGTATGCGTCGTCGCGAGGAACATTGAGTAGCTTAAATTTATGCTCCAGGTGACGTGGCAATGCCTATGTGGCACTCGGGTGATGTGTCATGTATATATGGCACTCAGTTGGGCATAGAGAGGTGACTGACTGCTGACTGAGCAATCGGATGGTCACCGTTGGAACGAAGAGGGTGATGGATCGTAACGCGATCTAGAGCGTTGATCGTGAAGAATCATGATCGGACCATTGGTGATTAAGATTGATCTAGAGCATCGAATTGACTGGATCGCTGGATCCAGATCTGGCGGTTGAGATCAAAGGATGATCTGAAAGGTTATAATCATCCAGATCTAATTGATGAGTTTAAAAGGTTTGATGAAGGGTTACAACCCTCTACATCCAATGGCTCAGATCAAACTCACCAAAGGGCACTTCACCTCTTCACCTAGTATAAATAGGATCCCTAGAGAATGGAATATGTAACGACCAGGCCCCTGTTGGCGGAATTCGGTGACCCCTATTGGTCAGGCCGTCGCTGTTGGCCGTCGTTACTCACTGGACTCACCCACACCGAAGTGGGTTTTTGCCTTCCCGAGTTGAACTCTAGACCTCGGGCTAAGTACTAAAGTTTATGAATCACGGTAACAAGTGATCCTTGATCGCGGTTGCGAGATTCATAAACTTTAGTAACTGGAAGTCTGGGAGAATCTGAGCGAAAGCTTCGAGTGAAGTCTAGGTGGCGGCAGACCCAGCGGGCGATAGAAGATCGCACCGCACCAACGGCGACGATCGATCGACGTAGTCACCAGGTCAGCTTTCATCGTACAATAAAAAAGGCGCCTTTTTATTGTAACGACCGGGCCCCTGTTGGCGGAATTCGGCGACCACTATTGGTCGACGACCGTCGCCCCTGTTGGCCCGTCGACCCCTATTGGTCGACGACCTGGCCCCTATTGGCCCGTCGTTACTCACATGGACTTCCCACCCCTGGAAGTGGGTTTTTGCCTTCCCCAGGATTCGAACTCTAGACCTCCAGGCTAAGTACTAAAGTTTATGAATCCTGGTAACCAAGTGATCAAGTAAATTGTCACGCCCGAAGGAGACCCCGCCAGACGAAAAATCCGGCAGCATCTCCCCTGTACGGGTGACAATCTCAATTTACATACAAGGCCTACACGGCCACTATACATCGGTCAACACGACCGGAATCCAAACTCACACGCAGTTATATAAATCAGGCCTCAGGCCAACAATCAAATGATATACACAAAAGAATATCATAACTAAACCATTCAGCAGGAATAACCAACAAAATCCAATCAAACTAAAATCCGAATAAGATCCACAAGGACACCAAAATCCAAATACAAATCAATCTCCAAAACTTATACATGTCTTCTAACCAAAATATCCAAACCATAAAGCCAATATCCAAAAATAAAACACTCTGACAGCTTCATCCTGAAATAGATATAAATCAACGGGGTGAGTTCAAAGAACTCTGCGGGTATAGTAGATATGCAAAGTAAGGTATAACTAACAATAAAAATATCATGCCAGTACAGTCTCACATAAATAGGGTATGCAAGCAAGAAATACAAAATGACTGTACTTACCTGAATCTCCTACCCTGATATAGGAGCATGTGCCTGACTAGAAGTAATGAAGTCCTGACCATATATAATCATGTATCCTGTATGCATGACAATCATATGCACATCCAAGGCATCAATACAATAATGCAAAGAAACACATACAAAATGTAATCCGCAAAATGCATGCCGTGCAATGACATGGTCACCCCGACGCCAACACCGCCTCACCGCTACAGCAATGGTGAAGCCGAGTGGGTAGGGCTATGACAATATGCACTCGCCATCATCGCTTCCCGAGTGACCGAGTGGACGGATGGAGCCGGAGTACACCTATCCTCCTGCCCCTAAACATAGTGGGGAGCTAAGCTCTCATCTCCGTGTCATAGGCCGGAGGAGGGATCCTCGCGCTACCACGCCTCATCGCTACCCATGAGCGGACCAGCGGAGCCTGACAGAGCAACTGCACACACCCTCCTGATGTACCACTAACCCATGAGTGGCAGTGTGTGCAGGCCATGTAACTAGCTGCGGGCTCAACAATAATGGAACCCCGTCCAGCTAGCATGCAATCATGCGAAAATGGTGCATGATACTAAAACATGTAAATCCTACTCAAAATACATATCCGAATAATATGTACAATCAATATGTACATATCCCTAATCCATATACTATGATCCAAATCAAACAGGAAAATATAATCATATCCTATCACATGCATGTATCTAGTAGGCACCAAAAGTATATCAGGCATATAAACATGAAAAAGTTATTGTAAGCTATCCTACTAGCATATCAATTTGACTTAATCTAAAAGTTAAGTCAAAATACCCGCCTGAATATATATCCGTAAGAATGAAACCGTCACGACTGGGGACCTGCCTCGTGACCGAAACCTGCATAAAGCATGACTATAGTCAAGCACAAAAAATACAATTCACCGACAAATCGAATAATTAATCGATTTCCTTTATATCCCAATTACCCCAAATCTCATATCCTCCGAACCATACCGATCAACCGAATAACTCCGGAATCAACCCAAATCGACCAATCAAGCTCCCCCCGCCCTAGGAATTCCATCGGCAGTCGATACCAATCCTTTCCCCAAATCAGATCTCCAACTCAATTTACAAAATTCACACCCACAATCTATTTACAGCCAACAACACTCGTTATAACCATACCTGCGGAACCTCACTTGACTCCATCAAGCGGTAGAACTCCAATAACGGTAAGCGAAATCAATACCACAGCAATCAACAACCAAACCAAAATAAACATAGTTCGAATTATACCTGCAAATTGGAACCTTCCCCCGTCAGTTCTTTTCCCCCATTTTCTCAGTCTGCCCAAACCATCACTGCCCAAACCACAGAAGGATTTCAGTGAAATAAAACCATCGTAACCCGAAATCTCGCGTCAAGATCGAAGAGAAGCACCAACTCACCAAACTCCGACGACGCTCAGTCAGAAGGGCTGCGATCGGCGCTTAAAATCCTCCAGCGACGCTCGGCCAGAACACCGGCGGTAGTCTCCACTGACTGCCCTCACGCAGGAACGAACTATGGACCTTCAGTTCAAGGTTTAGGCTTCACGCGAGGACGCCGCCGCTCCCACTTTCGGGTTGGGGCGGACGACGGTGGCGAGAAGGAGACGGCCGCAACTGGAGATGGCGCAAGGGAGGCGTCGCGTGGAAGGAGATCCGTGAAATCATCCCGCCGTCGACCCCAAACTTATCGCTCTGCTTGTGGCGCCGTGAAGGAACGCGTCGAGGAGGAAACCACAACGCGAGAAGAGACGTCGGGCGCATGGAACTGCCGAAGGAAGAAAGAAATGGGCGCGGAGGGGGGAAAAAGAAAGAAACTAGAAAAAGAAACTTAGGGTTTACGTTTTAGGTTAATACCCCTTAAATAAAGCCTATCTACTTTATCCCCGTAAAAGTCTCATACGGAGTCCGTTTAAATCCGAAAAAATTTCTAAAATTCCCTAAAAATCCCGAGATATTTCCAGGATTATTTCCTTAATTATTTGGGCCATTTAATTTAGGGTTTTAAATCCCGTGATTTAACATTCTCCTCTTAATAAAAATTTGGTCCCCAAATTTTTACTCAGATATTAGTAGATGTCCCAACAACCATCTCAAGCATCCGGAGACAAGTCACACCTCAAGTGACTAAGTGGGTTCTTGATATCCCTTAACATCAAATCACACTTGCTCTAGCGACCCTTCCAAAATATGAATAGTATCTTCATATCGACCACTTATCATAAGTACTATCTGTACTAGAGTGGAGCTCTATATCCGTGACCTATTAAAGACTTTACCATAATCCTAAGGTAAATCTTGAATCGCTATCGCATCCGATACTCAAAGATACTCCATGAACTAGAAATCGCCACAGTATAACCTATCCAGCGATCCAACAAACTCACCGTATGGATCGAATGAAAATGAGCGGACTTAGCTAATCATACTAAGTCCTTTCCGAATTCCAAATAATCTCCCAACACCGTCCATCATACTAGGCTCCCACTTTCCTCTTGGTACAGAACCTTACTGATTATTTATATACCACCTTTACCAAACTTCCAAATCAACTAAGTTCCACATGACGTTCCACCACGGAGAACGTTTCAATACTTACTATTTTCCGAATACAATCCTATACATTTGCAACATATAGAATCTATTGCAATCTTCAGCAATACTTATCAAAATATCGTGACCAAGTCTCGTGGCTCTCGGAGTAATGCAAAAGGCACTACTTACGAGCAACGACATGCTACCACGACCGGGACTTATAGCCAGTCAAGATGTCAGGTAGCTATCTAGCCACCTACTACATACAAATTCCAATATCACTAATTCCGAACCGGTAGAGCAAAAGTACAACTCTATGGTAGATGCTCTCTATCATCACAACAGGAATCTATCTGTTGTTCCCGAATCAATAGTAACTCTTCCTAAATTCAAATGTAACTACACAGTAGCTAGCTAAAATCTCATAAGCATTTCTGCTCCTCACCTCTACAAAACAACATAACAACTCCTGCTAGGTCCACGTCATATATATATATGACAACCCATCTCGTAGTTCCTCATTTGACGTAACCATGGGATACGTCTCGATCAACTAAATCAGAAACGCTCCATTCTCTGAAACATCGCATCCGCATATAAATTAACTTTCCTTTCACCCGAGAATGATCACACAACACTGGTGTAAAAGTCAACCATCGTCTGAGCCCTGAAACTAGTTTCACAAGCTTCAGACCAAGTAAATTTCATCACCAATCAGCGGTGTAATACCGCTAGAGCATCCTATCCATATCTATGGTAATAATCAAATCAATACCGAAAACCATCATCTACGGTGGCCGAGTGCTCAACTCCAACTGCCACCATCATAAATGATCCAATCGTGTCCAGAATACACGATTTCCTAAATCCCTGGACGACTAAGTCGTCATAAGTCAAACAAGATAATCAAACCTCGTACAATTCATACCAACTATGAAATTGTCACCACTATACACCTGCATCCTCTTTACTCTAGGCTGATGATATATCAATCATCCCTATAACTTTGATAATTGTATGACACTTTGTCACTACAATATCAACACATCAATCATAAATCAATCCTAGAGTATACACAGGTGTCCTATAGCTGATCTAAATAGATTCTCAATCCACCATGAAGGATATTCATTTCCTTCTACCACTACCGCATTCCATCATCGATAATCGATGTACAACCTCAAAGGTTCATCTCTCATTGAACAACGAGTTCCAGAGCTCCTCAAGAAATGAAATACTGGGATAAATAAATATCTCATCCAACACCTCCTTTAATTGGAACTTAGATTCTTCCAATTCCTATAGTGTTAAGCAACACTGATACAAACTAAATTATCCCCTGAAAAATCGTCATTCTAACAAATACCTCTTGGCATCATCAACCTTGCCAATTCTGAAAGACCGATCGATGACGGTATCTAAGCAACTCGATTGGCTTACAGCCAATTGAATGACATTGCCTTGAGTACATCACGAGCTTTAACAACCTTGTGCGCTTTACACTAGCCCTCAGCCAACGCACCATAAGTAAAAATATTAGCTCGTAAAAAATAACATTACCTCAGTATCAAATAAATTATCTCACAGTAGGGGATCTTCGATATCGAAACTATTTTCGAAATCCCTCCGATCGCCTACTCTACTTGCCTATACAGCGGCAAGCCTAGAAGTTCCTCCAACACTACATCTGATTACTCTCGAATTATACAGGCATCCGAGAGACCTTCTTATACCATCATGTCACAAGCATAACCTTCAAGTTAATATCCAGATATTCACATCATATCAACCAAGTCAACTATAAAACAATTAAGTCAACTCTCCCACCATAATATAATATTTCCATCAATCAACCTCTAAACATCCAAAAATCATTTTCATACCCCTGTGATAATCATCACAGTAATCATCTCAACATCTCACCTATCAGTGGAAACACTATTAATCCACATGATCCAAATATAAAAATCCTTTTAATCCTATCTGTACATGTTTTAACCATAGATATTTGTAAACACCTGTACCTCTCAATATATCATCAAGTAAGGTAAACTATAGTAATACCTCAATGATCAATCCTTCAACCATCTACAACTCCTTTCGAGTAAAGATGTAAACTCATCCAACTTCTGCTCTTAATGGATTCCCTATTTCACAGTGATCTAGAAAAAGAATTCGATAACTGTATGAATCTAGGTGTATACACCTCTTCCTATCATTTTCTTCAAGAACCATACAACCAAATTTCATATCTCCACAAGTGCACAAACCACTGATAGCTGACATATATACGAGGAGAAAACTTAAATTGTTTTATTTGGGAAATGAGGTGTTTCATCCATCTTTCATTCAGACATGAGCCTAGATCACCACCAAAATAAATTAAAATTCCAACTAATCCCTCAATCACTCAAGAGATTGTAAACTTTCATAATCAACATCAAATTACCACCTCTAGTAACAGACATAATCAATATCAAACAACAACTTGGAAACGAAATAATTCCACGTGAATTTAGCTAAAAGAGCCCTTTCACGACTTCTACCGTTGTCTTATCCGAAGTGTAGGTTATTATCACATAGATTGACTACACCATTCCTTTAAGACACTTGCTGCCTTGTCATTTTCATAAATATAACTCACCCTAATGCCTCCCGATAGGAACTGATGGAATATCCAACTATCCTAATCCAAATGTAAGCCAATAAATTATGAGTGATCGATCGCAAACAACTCAATCACTATCTTGAGCCCTTAAATGGGGGTAAACTCTATAGTGAAATCCATTAACAATTTATCACTCAACTAAAGGCTCAAGAATTCCTCAACAATGAGTCATACAAAATAACATGGGGAAATACTGTCTCTCGAAAACATCCTGAACCCATGATCCCGTAATGGGTTATTTCCTCAAATAAATTCCTTCTACATATTCCACCAAGTAACAACTTGATCATTGCAATAGTAAGAAACTATCTCCACTCCTATATAAATACCAGTTAGGTACTTAACAATACCTTCAATGTTATCAATCTAAGGCTCAAGCCGCTCAAGGATCAAAATCCCTATGGAACTTCGTAACTGAAACCTCCAATGTCTGCATCAACAATAATATACAGTCCTTGTCCAATACCCCACAGGGTAATTATCTACCTAGCATAATCAATGAAAATCCCTAACACTGTAGTCCTTGATTTCCACAACCAATGTGACGACTTGACCCCTGCTTTCTGACTCGATATCTGTCAGCTCTCAAAGACAATGCATCTTTTCGTCACAGGTCCAAGACTCACAAACTGAACAAGTCATTTGTGGTCAACTCCATCCACGATTACGAATAGTGACCAATACACTAAATGTTATTTCCTGTTATCCACTAAACACATAGCCAAATCTAACCTGGAGTATAAACACTACGGCAACTCATTTGGTCACCTTGGTGGGCGACCCCTACTACGAGTCTGCACATGAGTCAAAACTCAATAGACCCTTTCTGACAACTCCATAACCAGAGATCTCACTGTCCTCTTGCGTGGTTACCCTGCACCACGTCTCGGTGCAGGTGCACGCCCACCTCGTCTCATATCTGTTAAATTATTACAGATGCTACTAGAACAAATGTTACTAGAAGAAAAAAAAAATATATAAAATTTTCATCATACCTATTTTGCCGCAGGAGAGGTTCTGTCGCTGCCAAATCCCCATATTGACCTCGTCATAAATCCTCGAATTCCGAAATATAAAAATCATCGGAAATCCATATCAATCCAAAATTTTCCAAATTGCCTCGCAAAAACCTGCCAATACATGGCGAACTCCGAAAAATCCAAAAACCCCTAGGAACTCGAAAACCTAGCGCTCGATAAATAAATTGTCACGCCCGAAGGAGACCCCCGAAAAAATCCGGCAAAGATCTCCTGACGGGTGACAATCTCAATTTACATACAAGGCCTACACGGCCACTATACATCGGTCAACACGACCGGAATCCAAACTCACACGCAGTTATATAAATCAGGCCTCAGGCCAACAATCAAATGATATACACAAAAGAATATCATAACTAAACCTACCCCTTCTGCCATCTGGGCAGGAATAACCAACAAAATCCAATCAAACTAAAATCCGAATAAGATCCACAAGGACACCAAAATCCAAATACAAATCAATCTCCAAAACTTATACATGTCTTCTAACCAAAATATCCAAACCATAAAGCCAATATCCAAAAATATTGCACTCTCTGACGACTTCATCTCAAATAGATAAAAATCAACGGGGTGAGTTCAAAGAACTCTGCGGGTATAGTAGATATGCAAAGTAAGGTATAACTAATAAAAATATCATGCCAAGATACCTCACATAAATAGGGTATGCAAGCAAGAAATACAAAATGATCAGATTACTCAATCTCCTACCCTGATATAGGAGCATGTGCCTGACTAGAAGTAATGAAGTCCTGACCATATATAATCATGTATCCTGTATGCATGACAATCATATGCACATCCAAGGCATCAATACAATAATGCAGCAAACACAGTACAAAATGTAATCCGTGCAAAATGCATGCCGTGCCAATGACATGGTCACCCCTGACGCCAGTCAGCCGCCTCACACGCAATGGTGAAGCCGAGTGGGTAGGGCTATGACAACTGTGCACTCTGCCATCACTGCTCCTGAGTGACCGAGTGGACAGGACTGCCGAGTACACCTATCCTCCCGCCCCAAACATAGTGGGAGCTAAGCTCTCATCTCCTGTCATAGGCCGGAGGAGGGATCCTCGCCTACCACGCGCCTCATCGCTACCCATGAGCGACCGGCTGACAGAGCAAACCCAGACACACCTCCTCGATGTACCACTAACCCATGAGTGGCAGTGTGTGCAGGCCATGTAACTAGCTGCGGGCTCAACAATAATGGAACCCCGTCCAGCTAGCATGCAATCATGCGAAAATGGTGCATGATACTAAAACATGTAAATCCTACTCAAAATACATATCCGAATAATATGTACAATCAATATGTACATATCCCTAATCCATATACTATGATCCAAATCAAACAGGAAAATATAATCATATCTTATCACATGCATGTATCTAGTAGGCACCAAAAGTATATCAGGCATATAAACATGAAAAAGTTATTGTAAGCTATCCTACTAGCATATCAATTTGACTTAATCTAAAAGTTAAGTCAAAATACCCGCCTGAATATATATCCGTAAGAATGAAACCGTCACGACTGGGGACACGCTATTGAAACCCATGCGTAAAGCATGACTATAGTCAAGCACAAAAATACAATTCACCGACAAATCGAATAATTAATCGATTTCCTTTATATCCCAATTACCCCAAATCTCATATCCTCCGAACCATACCGATCAACCGAATAACTCCGGAATCAACCCAAATCGACCAATCAAGCTCCCCCCGCCCTAGGAATTCCATCGGCAGTCGATACCAATCCTTTCCCCAAATCAGATCTCCAACTCAATTTACAAAATTCACACCCACAATCTATTTACAGCCAACAACACTCGTTATAACCATACCTCCCTAAACGGAACCTCACAGCTGACTCCATCAACGGTAAACTCCAATAACAGCCGACAGAAATCAATACCACAGCAATCAACAACCAAACCAAAATAAACATAGTTCGAATTATACCTGCAAATTGGAACCTTCCCCCGTCAGTTCTTTTCCCCCATTTTCTCAGTCTGCCCAAACCATCACTGCCCAAACCACAGAAGGATTTCAGTGAAATAAAACCATCGTAACCCCGAAATCTCATCCAAGATCGAAGAAGAGAAGCACCAACTCACCAAACTCCGACGACGCTCAGTCAGAAGGGCTGCGATCGGCGCTTAAAATCCTCCAGCGACGCTCGGCCAGAACACCGACGGTAGTCTCCACTGACTGCCCTCACGCAGGAACGAACTATGGACCTTCAGTTCAAGGTTTAGGCTTCACCGGCGAGGAAACGTCGCTCGCCGTCCACTCGGGTTCGGGCGGCGACGACGGTGGCAGAGAAGGAGACGGTCGCAACCTGGAGATGTGGCGCAAGGGGAGGGCGTCGCGTGGAAGGAGATCCGGCGAAATCATCCCGCCGTCGACCCCAAACTTACTGCTCTGCTTGTCCGTGGCGCCGGCGAAGGAACGTCGCGAGGAGGAAACCGTCAACGCAAGAAGAGACGTCGGGCGCATGGAACTGCCGAAGGAAGAAAGAAATGGGCGCGGCGGGGGAAAAAGAAAGAAAATAGAAAAAGAAACTTAGGGTTTCCGGTTTAGGTTAATACCCCTTAAATAAAGTCTATCTACTTTATCCCCGTAAAAGTCTCATACGGAGTCCGTTTAAATCCGAAAAAATTCCTAAAATTCCCTAAAAATCCCGAGATATTTCCAGGATTATTTCCTTAATTATTTGGGCCATTTAATTTAGGGTTTTAAATCCCCGTATTTAACAGAATAAATCACTCAAAATCACTCAATCTCACTCACCTTTGCATACCATCCATTTTCTGCATCCGGAGTCCAGAAAACCTACGAGAAGGTTCGCTGGTCTGGGAATTTATAGTGCTACTATTCCGAGACATCGTCGTTGTATCTTGGAAACGAATTGCTGCTATCCGTAAGCATCTGAGCAGAGCAATATCGTTTTACGAAGATAGTGTTGAACACTAGCCTCGATGAGCTCATATCAGTTTGCTTTCTCCCCGGCAATACTCATCGCCGAGATCAACAATTATTTTAGTGAAGAATAGTTTGTATGAGTTATACAATGAATATGTCACTACACATACAGAAGAAAAATTCAACAATAATCTTAATGACGAATCAAATGGTGATGACTTTAACACCACTTCAAATGCAAATAATGTAAAAGAAAAAACGGTTGCGACGGGGTGATCTAAGTTTGATAATTTCATTAGAAATATTGATACCATTCAACATGTCAAATCTAAGTTAGACATCTATTTAGATGATGATATTTATATATGTCAAAATGATGAAACTCACTTTGATATATTAGAGTTGTGGAAAATAAACAATCTTAAATTTTAAATATTATCCAAGATGGCTTGTGATATATTATCTATTCTCATTACTACTGCTGCTTCAGAATCAACTTTTAGTGTTAGTGACAGAGTGATTGATAATTATCGTGCTTCATTAGAGGTTGAAATAGTTCAAGTTCTTTTTTGATGTGAGAATTGGTTTCGTCATCTTTATAGTATCAAAAGGAAAAAAGTAATTCATTATTTGTTTTTATGCTTTTTGTTTATAATTTACTGTTTAACTTATGATATTTTTATTTTGAATAGGATCACAAGGAAGATTTGAAAGAGTGCAATTTATCTTAGCCATTTTCAATAAAAAAGAAAAAGAAGAAGAAGTAGAACTGTCATATTAACGACCTCCTCAATTGCCCTTAATCAAAGAGAGGGAGGTAAATCGAGCGGGTACGAGCGTGGACTATCTCAGTAGACTTGAACGTCCCAAGGGACCGACTCTTATTTGGAAAAAAAATTCATAAATACATCGTAGCTAGGGATCGACCCAAGGGTTCCTGATTATCTGTATGGATGCCCTACCACTGTACCATAGCTCGAGACTTATCTTAGTCATTTTCATATGCTATAGGTAATGGTTCTCTAGATGGTATATTTTTATTAAATTATTGTAAGTGATGATTTTTTTACTATGCTAATATAAGTTATCAAACTAAATCCTATTTAACCCCTTTTGATTGTGCATGTAGTACGTTTCTTTAAAAAAAATGTCTTTTTTATTGATTAAATTGTTCTTCTGATGTGATAACTTGAATAATATTTTTAGGGTCTAGAATGTCATTTATAAAGATTTAATATTTTTAAAGTATGCAGATACATCCACAAATTTATAGAAAAAAGTTCCTAAAAGAGATGAAATAAAAAAATGATTAAGACTCTTGATTTACAATGATAGTGTAGTTAGTGGTTGTCTCATCTTTTTATATGTTTTTTTATTTACAGTATTTCAACTTCTACCAATCATGTTGTCCTAAGATATTAGTAATATATTGCAATTTTAATTGTTGATTTTTTTTCTTTTTAGGATGAGAATGGCTAAGATGAGTTTTTGAGATGGGGAAGTTATATTTTGAAAACTCATAAATAGATATCAGTTTCGTAAACATTGCAATTTAATAATATTTTTGTGATAAAGTATGACTTCTTATTATGAAGTTATGAATTAGTTGGATACTCTATTGTTGTTTCTATATAATTATTGTTTTAGCTTAAAATTATATCCATGTGTAGTGATTTATCAATTTGAGTTACGATATTTGACATAATATTTTAAGATTTTATAAATGACATTTTTTTGTCTTGATTCATGAAATGATTATTATTATGTATTAAAATATATTTACATTATATGTTCTAAGTAAACAAGCTTGTGACAAGTCTTATTAAATTTATAAATAAATAGACAGCTTTTATCAAATCTATAAATATTTTTTTAAATAAACAAATGAATTTTCAAAATAAACAAATGAACTCACTAATTAATCAAACAAAATATTAAAACTTCAAATAAACAAACAATGAATTTGATAATATTTAAACAAATCAAACTTAAAGAAGTAGTAATCAAGTTTGAAACGAGTTTGATTAGAAGTTCGATATCAATTAAACAAGTCAAACTCAATTCAAATCCGAATCAAGTTCAAGCTAAAAAAACTAAACTTGAACAGTAATTTCAAAAGCTTGGTTAATTTTAGACTTCACGTAATTATCTTATCAAATAATCTTGAATACTATAAAATTCAATTTGACTTGTTAACAATCCTAATATGAATCATAATAACCTTATGTAGTTGAGTTTAAGAGTCGACCTTCGATAAATAATTAAATCTATCAATTTTGAATCATTGAATTGAGATAAGATCTACATGATTTTACAAGTGCAATGATGCTCTAATTTGGATTCTTTGGCCTAACTTAGGCACAAGTCTGTAAATGTCAACAAGCAATGATTCTTCCTGGGAAAAAAAAATAATGATGTTCTTGATATAAGCTTGTAGCGAAAGCAGAACCGGTCCTGGGACAGGATAAATGGGACTCTCGTTCAGGCTTAAGAATTGTACTTTAAAAATTTGTATATGAAAGGGTCTAATTTTTATTTTAAAATGATTTTTTTTTCTTTATAAAATGGTCTAAATTTAATTGATTCACCGAGATCCTTGAAGATCGACCGGGCGAAAGGCTACGTTCGGCCGAGCGCATGTTCCTGATATAAGCGACTTAGTGTAGGGTAGGGTTAGTGTGGTCTATTATGGGTCATTATATCGATTAAATTTTAAATCATCGTATCCTTGAAACATTTGGAAATTAATAAAAAAAGCAATATTTATTTCAGCTCAAATTCGAATTGGATGAGGATTAGTATGTCGACGTGGCAATTAACGCAATAATAAGGTTGGTCGCAGTCGGTCGCATCCATGTTGCATAAAACAAAGGCACAGATATTAAAGACGCCCGTTTTCTCCCCTCTTCGTTGTGTTTCACAACTCAGCCTACCAGCCTCGCCATTAGCGAAGCAAATTGTCCCCACTTGTGGGCCCGTTACGGAGTAGATTACGGATGGGTATTCGGGTCAGATAGATTGTGTGGGATTAGATTGTTCCGTGGAATCAACCTTCTTCCACCTCACCTCCACCTCAGTCCTCATCCATCCACCATGAAAAAGGCGGGACGAGACGCCGACGCCCAAGGAACCGCCCCCGTTGGTTTCCTTGCTCGACCAAGCGCTGCAGATCTAGATCGAGACCGAGATCGTAGATGGATCATAGGCCGTTCTCGGCGGAGGAGATCGCCGACTCTTTCTGGGCCGCCTCCCCCGACCCCTCGCCCGCCATGAACCGGAGCTCCTCGGAGTGGCTCTTTGAGAAGTTCCTGGAGGAGGCCACCACCTCAATCCCCGCCGATTTTGCCATCCCTGACCGAAACGGGGTTGCCGTTTCTACCGCTTCCGCCTCCGTCGTGGGGTCGAACTTCGCCGTGGGGCGCGGGGATCTTGGACGAGGAGCGGATGGGGATGTAGTGGAAGTCAAGGCGACCGCTGCCCAGCCTCCCTGCGATCGTCCGGCCGCTGACGGGTCGGTGGACTACCAAGCGTTTCTGAAGCAGAAGCTGGACATGTTCTGCGCTGCTGTTGCCATGTCTCGGGTATACCCTTCCTTTTTCCTATTTTTTTAAATTTTCGTTGCTTTTCTTCTTGTAGAAATTTTGCAGCATTGTAATTGTGATTGCAAGCTTTACCAGTTCCTCTAGGCAAATTAAGCCTCCAGTCACCTTTTACTTCCGAAAGAAATAAACTTTCTTTTGAAATATTTTCTTTTTTTCCTGCACTCTTCTGACTATGCATCTTGGTTATAGGTATGCATTTATGTTTAGTTTAGTCTCACTTAACTGTTTATAAGTGCCTTTCCGAATTAAAGTTTCAGAAAGGAGAACTGCAAAATAGTGCCCGCGGATGTGCTTATTCGGCAGGATGCAGTACCGATACATTCCCTTGTGTTTCTATCCAATTCAATGCTTATCACTCTTGAGTTATTGAAACATGAAAGGCATGGAAATAAATAATGACAACATTGAACGAACCAACTTGGGCAAGTAGGGAGAGGCAGTACCACCATCTTATAGCCTTAAATAATCTGTATAAATACCGAGTTATTATGAGTTGACTATTTAAGAAGTTGGCACAGCGGAGCATTCTAAGCATTCATCAGATGATATACCCAACTTGATCAATAGACCAAAAGGATGACAATAAATTAAGATAGGATTCTAGGAGTAGAAGTTATTTCAGGCATGCAATTAATAGATATAGATTCTCTCATAGTTCAATGATGTCAGAGATACAGTTATTTTATACATTTTGTCATTATTAACTTGAATAAGCAAAACAAAAGTGGGCAATTAGTTCGCAAATTACTGTATTGCAGGGTTCTGCTGTGAATTCACACGATGCTTCTTCTGCAGCTGACATCGGGTCACCAATTTCAGATGCTACGTTGATTGGTTCTCAAGCAACTGTCAAGGGTACAATTGTGGTTATTATTTTAGACATTGTAGGCTTATTTCCTATTTCAAAAAGTTTTGAAGTGTCTGATAAAGTGGAGCATATGTATCTACATGGCCTTGTGCAATATTGATGTGTCTAAAAAGTGGCATCTGTAAGTTATTCAAACCAAATCATTGTTTGGAGATAGTTGAGTTTCTTCTATTAGTCTATATATTTTGTGCATCTTATAAAATTTAATGGTCATAGTCGCAGATTAAGGAACTAACTAGAAAAAAGAAAAGGTTTGGGCAAAGATCTAATCAGTGATCAAAAGAAGAAAACTGCTACTTATTTCACAACCATCAAGGCATTGGCCAGATAACTTTGTTCATAATCTACTTGGATGAAGCTGGCGCAAAAAAAACACACAAAAAAAAAGAAAGGATATGATCATTATTGACCTGATAACTTTGGTCATATTCTACTAGGGATGCAGCTGGTGAGACATGGGGCATGATCATTATTAATATTTTGATTCTGAGAAATGGACAAATATTAAGATGCTAGTTTATTGTTGTCATCCTCTCTATGGTCCATAGGAGAGTGGCTTATTTTTTATACCTTCTTTAGGTTAAGAAAAGAAAATAGACTCTTCTATACCCTTTTTTAAAACTGGACAGGCCAGGGAACTGAAAACCCTGCTGGTTGCAAGTTTTCCCAGTTGAACTGGTCCAAAATAGGTTATACCGGATGCTCTTCACTGTAGAACCCGACAGGCTACTCAATCTGATCTAGAGACAATAGTTTGAATCTGGCTTGAGATTCTTTCCTTTTGTATTTACAAATTTTGATTTCAACCTTCGACCTTTTGTTTTCATGGAAATTTTATTTTGTTTGTCCTCATTTTAGTTCCACTTATAATTAGAACCATATCTTGCCTCATTTTTATTTTCTGGTCCTATGATGGCAACTAACAAGGTATTAAATCGTTAGGATTGTTTTTTGGAGAGTTCTGTATGTCCCTTTACATAGAATCTGCAGGATTAGTTAATACTAAAAAGAAACAAGAATATTCTGTACATGTTCTCAGTCAAGATAACTTTTACTGTGCAAGTTAAAAACACTTGTTAGACTGAGAAAAGAGGTCATGTGGATGGATTGACCAGAGGTCCTTTTATACTTTTATTCACTTAAGTTCACACATAGTGTTAACATGGATTTTAATCAAGCATACATCAAGTTAATAGGCTATCATGTTCTTTTGCATCATCAGTTGCATGCACAATATTTTTTCTGTTCTACCTCTCTTTTTCTTTTTGTACAAATATTCAGGAATTCTGCTAAGCTGCAAAATTCAAATAGCAGGCAGGGGCCATGGTGGAGTTTCAGCTCTTTCCACTATGCAAAATTCTGTTACTCAGGGGAGGCCTGATACCAGTAGTTCATCAAGGGAGCAGTCTGAAGATGATGATGAACTCGAGGGAGAAGCAGAAACCAATGAAAATGCAGGTCCTACTGATACAAAGCGCGTGAGGAGGTATGCATGATCATATGTATATGATTCTCTTTAGCGACCCTTATTCGAGTTTGTCCCATGCTCTGTTTATTCAGTAATTTGCCAGTATATTCTAAAAGGAAGTAGTCTTTGTAAACTCTGTACTTAATTTATGCGGAGTAACTTATCCTAATTTTTAAAGATGTAAACATGATGATGGTAGGCTAGTTACCAAAGATGTTATGATCTTATTATTGGGATAATTCTTTTCTAGATGAAGTAAAGAGATATTGTGAGGTCTTAGATAGAAATGAACTGATGCATTATAAGCTTCTGAATTTTCATACATGTTCTGTCAAGTTATTCACCAGATACTTGCTATTTCATGTGAGTAAATATATGCTTGTTAGTGGTTTGGAGTTTAGTGCATTATCTTTTTGAGAATATATTATCAATTATTCTAGACTTCTAGTCAGATTAGTAATTCTAATAAATATTTCTAAAGCTTCACACACCATTAAAGTAATGGGAACTGAGAAGCCCTCATGAGTAGGGAAGTGTACTGTAGAATGTTAGCGTTAACGGTAATATAACTCAAATGCACATCATTAATGAAATAAGATATCTAACTTGAATATTGCGCCTTAACAATATCTATTTATTTTGACCTATGATTTTTTTGTACATATATGAGCCCCATCTTTGTGACAGTATTAATTTCTATCCAAGTATCTACATCCAAGGTTTCAAAATTTTATCTCATAATTAGTATTCTATTTGTTTTTTAGGATGATTTCTAATCGAGAATCAGCTAGGCGTTCAAGGAGGAGAAAACAAGCTCACTTGAGTGAGCTTGAGGCACAGGTTTCATTCTGACAGTCAAACTTCCAATTTTATTATATTTTTGGATGTGTTATTAGATTTGACCTGCTCTTGGATAGGTTTCCCAGTTGAGAATTGAAAATTCATCGCTCTTAAAGCGCCTTACTGATATCAATCAGAAGTTTAGTGATGCTGCTGTCGACAATAGGATACTAAAAGCAGATGTGGAGACCCTAAGAGCTAAGGTAAGCTTTTCACTCTTCCATGTTGATGGCCTAGATCCCTGACTATATGCAGTTTTTCCATGTAGTGAGCTGGTGACTTGTGTTTAGATAGTTACAAAAGTTCCTAAATATAGATGGATTGACCATGTATAGTGGGTGTAGATGAGCATAAGAGGAACGGTAAGACTGTGTGACCTTTGATAAGACTCAATAGGTACTTAAAAATCAAAATTAGAAAGTTTTGATTAAAGTTGCTAGATTAAAAAATGTTATCCTAAAAACTAGGGCTGTCAATTCTTCCTTTCATGGCATTTTGTCATGCTATTTCACGTCAACATATAACGATCTAAAATGATATAAATTAGCCTTTTAAAAAAAAAAATATATATATATATATATATATATATATAAGTAGTTAATTAAACTTTTGTATGATATAAGAACTAGTATTTTTTAAAAGAAAAATAATTGACAAGCAGGATATATATCATATATTTTATGTCACTTTTGTTTCTTCAATACTCTCTGTCCTACCTTTATGAGTGGCCAGCCAGTTCATGTTTCAACCTGTTTATTGCCGTGCTTCCCATTTTGAGTGATTGAATTGATTTTTAAGGTGTCAGAACTTTTCCTTTGAATTTTAACATCTGATTATGATCACATGATTATTCTCATTTAGGTTTCTAAATTGAAAAGGAGTATATCAACCTATGCTATACTTCTCTTTGGTGAAATTTAAGAAATATAAGAAATTTATTGATTGGAGTTTTGGATTGCTAGAAAATGATATGTACAAAAAATACTATACTAGAGATGAAAATGGTAAGATGGATGTGCAAGAGGTACTAGAAACGATGAAATAAAAATACTAATCTATGAAAACAATTAGTTGTAGCTTCGATAAATGACAAGTTGAGAAAAAATGTCGATATGATATGGACATATTCAAAGAAAGGAGAAGGGTAGACCGGTGTACGAAGCTCCCGTTAATGCAGAGTACCGAGGAAAAGTCAGATCACATTGGGTTTATTGTACACAGTTTTGTCCTGGATTCCAAGAGGTTGTTTTCACAACTCGAACTCATGATCTCAAGATCACGAAATATCAATTTTACTGTTGTGCCAAACTCTCCTTCATCGACATATTAAAAGACAATTAATAAATTCTATAGTTAGAACAGTTAAATTTTCTAATTGTGGAAGGTAGAAGCCAAAGAAACTATTAATCAATATAATAAAAATATTTTAATTAATTTAAATATTATTAGTGAAATTACATTGCATAGATTCCATCCATATAGCCGACCCAAATAATTGGGACAGACACGTCAATGAAGAAGAAGAAGATTGAAGTTTATCGTAGCCAAAATATCCTTATGTTGTGCAAAAGGATATTATATTACTTGAAGTTGGCTTACTCTTTTTCTTCTATGTCTTTAGTGTTTAGATTGATGAATAATTTGTAGAGACTGAGTCATTTTCTTACAAACAGAATGATTAGTGGCTAAATTGACATCGTGATCTATCCTTTGGTTTACTTCTTAATTGCTCCTATTATAGTAATCTATTCATTGAATGTGTACACGTTACTTTCAAACAGTCGTTCTTATGTTTAAAATGAATCAGCGATTGATACTTTGTTTGTTGTCTCTACGACGACTGAAATCCCTGAAAGGAATCATAGTTATTTACTTATTTTTGCAAGACTTATCTACTTCAATCTGATAATACATTCACCACTCAGGTCAAAATGGCAGAGGAGACTGTGAAAAGGGTTACTGGAGTGAGTCACTTGTACCCAATCATCTCTGACATGTCGAATATCAGTTTGCCTTTCACCGGAAGCCCATCCGATGCAACCTCTGATGCTTCTGCTTCTCTCCAAGATGACTTGAACCAATCTTTCCATGTCTCACCACATGACCAGAGAACTAACAGCAGTCATCCCGAAACTGAGACCAGATTGGCTTCTGTCAAAATTGTGGGAAATGCTTCCATCGGGTCGACAACCTCGAGCATCTTCAGAAGCAAATCTTTGGAGGACCAAGCTCTCCCCTGCAATGGGACACTGCCTCTTGGGACGCTGAGAGTTCTATAGGCAACAGCAAGAAGTAGATCTAACAAATGGCTTGCTTTGTCGCATTTGATGTTGTAAGGAGTCATGTGCTCTTCTTGTTTTAGGTGGTGCGGACGATGAATGCCCCTCATATCATGTGCTTGCATTATTACAATTAAATGTATCTTTTTTAAAAAAAAAATTATTGATCAATATTAGTCTGAATCTTAAGAACTTTACATGTTATCACATCTATTTTCCCTTCCACTGATCCATCAACATTCAGTGGGCAACTACCAACACCCCCTCACCCAACCAGACAAACAAATTGAGCATTTAATCCATCTCATCCCTAGTGATGGAGTATCCTCATTTGTTTAAGTTATCTTTAATGGAGGAATCGAATAGTCACTTTGACTTGTGCACCATCTGTTTTTTTTTCTAGCACTGTAAAATGCTTTACTTAACGGTAGATTTAAAATTACAAGATAAAGTTATTATGTTCTGTCAAACTACGAATTAGTTTTTAAAGATTTTCAAAACGTGAAGACAAGGAAAAAAAATAAGGGAATGTTTGGTTGGTGTAAATTTTTTTAATTTTTTATTTTCATTTTTTAGGAAAATGAGAAAATATGGAAAATGGTGTTTGTTGGTGTTTTTTATTTTCGTTTTTTAAAAAATAAAAAAATATTTTTTGAAAAACTGAAAAATAAGAAAAAAAAATAATTTTCCGTTTTTCAGAAAACGGAAAAGACGCTCATACCAAACTTTTTTTTTTTTTTAGTAAGAACGGAGTGCTCTGATTAAGAACGCTCTGAACACACTGTAACTCGTACTCGTGTTTTGCTATAATTTTTTATTTGATTTTTTTTTAAACCGAGCAAAAATAGGGAAAGACAGATAACACAAGTAAGAAAAATAAGCGTTAGTGACAGAGATATGAAAGAACAGTATTAAAGATTTTTGAAGAGTTCGAAAGATACATTTTATGTTCTTGATCTGATCTCTTCCTCCTTATGAGTCTCACATGTTACCATGCCCCCGATATTAGAGGTCTTATCCGTTGCCTTTGTCAGCATAGACCTTACCAATTTATTGGTAACAATTACCTTTACAAGGGAAGGAAAATGACTAGGGGATTTTTAGAAAAGAAAAAGATATTCTAAGATGTATTTTTCGTTCCTCAGAAACAAACTTTTAGCCTTGCATTTGAAGATAAAGAAAAAGATAGCTTAATGGAATTACAAGGGAAATTAGAAATACTTAGACTCGAATACACTTGTACTCAAACACACTTGCACACTAGTAGAGTGTAAAATACCACAAATAAATTTTACTTGGAATAATATTGTTATGATTCTTTAATTAGAGAATTCATAATTGGGATAATTAAATAGGATAGTTAGAGATTAAATTAAAACCTAACCTAGGTTTATTTTCGTATTAAAAGAAGCGTCAATTTTTTTTCTTTTTCTTAAGCCATCTCGTTTTTTTGTTTCGTTTCTTTGTTTCCCTCTCCGCCGCACCCATATCCTCATCGCGACCTCACCTTTCCCGCATCTCCGCTCCTCGCCATAGCATCTCCTCCTCCCTTCTGCAAGTGGTGGCGAGCGGATTCCCCATCGACAGTGTCCACAAATGAGCCGAAGTGGACGAGCGAGAGTAGACGACAAGCGTGAGTGGCAGCGTCATACATTCTAAATGGGAGTTGCGATCTCTGCCCATCGACTGTATCAGCATGATTATTATTGCTACTTAAAGTTTACTATGCATGACTATTAGATATCCGCTGAGTTTTACTCATTCCGTTGATATCTATTTTATTTCAGGATGAAGCCTTCCGAAGGGTCCAGTTGTCAGTCCCCTGATCTGATGACTCCGTTATTTTTATTTCAATTTTTCGCATTTTTATCACTAATACTCTATATTTTAAACATGTAGTACTTTATACTCGTGGTTGTTTTGGTGGTACTTGATTATGTCCTTATGGAATTTTTATTCATTTTGTTTTGGTTATGTGTGTGTGGTTGTGTATTCCTACTCAGATGACAGAAGAGGTAAGTCTAGAAGTTTTAGGCTTCTTATTTATTTTGGTTGTTGGCCTGAGGCTCATATATTATATATATTGTGGTGTTTTATGTTCTGGCCATGTTGGTCGATATATAGTGGGTCGTGTGGGTCTTGTATATAGGTTTCAATTGTCCACAGTACAGGGGAGGTGCTGTCTGATTTTCGTCGGACAAGTACCCCCTCTCGAGGCGTGACATAGAGAGAACAGAAAGAAGGAGGATGCTAACACTTCTACTTCTCTTTCAGGGAGGAAGAGGGGTCTTATATAGAGAAAAATCGAAGTTGGTGTTCCTATGGTGTTGGAACATGTTAAGTGTCGGTGGAGATAATTATTGTTGGGTGGAGCTTTTGATGCAGAGACAGCTGGAGATACTGTAAGTAGATGCTTCACGGGTGTCGGTGATACTATAAGTAGATGCTTCATGGGTATCGATACCATTCGGTAGGTAGATGCTTCATGGGTGTTGGTGATGTCATGTCAGGGTTCCATCATGTTTTCCAAGTTGTAGGGTCGATGAAGTGTAGATGTTGGTCGGCTAGAGGGGGGTGAATAGCCCTCTTCTTACGATGGTGGAATTTGCTCGTCTACAAACAATATTCGCGCAAAAGAAAACATAAACAAGATAAGCAAATCAAGACAACAAGAATAAAATCAATGCTAACAAGAGATGTAACGTGGTTCACGGCTACGCCGCTAATCCACGGTCCGATCCGTCCAAAGTGAATCACTCCTCAATCTATCCACTAGATATCTCCTTTGCACAAGGCTAGGTGGAGGTAACCTCTTTTACACAAGGATCACTCTTCTACAATAGAATGAAGATTAGCACTAGTAGAAGAGTGGAAAACGTTTAGGGCACTTTGAGAGTTGTTTAGAATAGAAGCATTAGCCTCCCAAAGCCCAACACCCTCTCTCTTTTTATAGAGAGGGCTGATTTCTTCCCGTTGGCGCCCGATCGCCCTTGGCGATCCGCCACTAGCGGCCTCTGAACACGTCGGATCCCGACCATTGTAGTCCAACGGATCCTTTGGCGATCGTGATGTAACCATCGATCAGGATCGACTACGAGAGGTTTTGTTCCCGCGACTTCCTCTGGCAGTCGACTGTTGGGCATAAACCCATCGGTCGGATACCAGTCGAACCTCGTTCGACTCAGAGCAGTCGATTGTCATTTCATGGTAGTCGATCGGTGTGGAAACCTCATCGACACTTAGCCAAATGATCAAGTTTCACCTAAGAGCACTACCCTTCGGGTTACATTCGCTCACTCTCATCCCTTGAAGTCCTCGCCTTTGAAGTTGTCTTCGTCACATCCTCGGATCATGCGCTGCGACTCTGCAGCGCCATCCTTCGCATCTTGCCACAAGTCTACTTCCTCGGCACCTCCAAGCTCCTCGTCCGAAAAGACCTAACCCAAGTATGCATATACTTAATCCCGATCACACATCAATATTACCCATTATACAAAAGATCGGAACACCCGGCAGAGAGTTTATTTTATTCCATTCAATTTAGCAGTCTCAACTACACACTTTACCCTCTCAACCTGAAAAAAAAATAGAACATCAAAACCAACTCCTCTCAAACTGGAAACCCTGTATCATAGATGTCCCGGACAATGTGTGTCATGCTCATCATCATCTCCTCAGTTACTCCACCTCCGCTTCTTGCATCCCAATAGGGAATCTGTCCCTACCTGAAAATGTTATGTGAAATCATGAGTTCACAGCCCAGTAAGTAGATCAATGATAGGGATATAACACAGGGAGGAAAATTCAACAAGAAACATATATCTCTACAACTGTAAAGGTAAACTACTGTAGCTCAACATACATTTTCTGTTACTCTTTCTGTAATTCAGTATGAAACATAAACAATACTTTTATCATGCCATTATAACAAGTACTGCGAACTCAATCATGTCTTTCTGTTATGCTAACTGTACCTAAACATAAACCCTCGTGGTACCTCACATTATGCATTTAAAATGCTGAGCCAGTCAAATACCTTATTTTCTTGTGCAATCCTGAGGTACCTCTAGAAAGAAACTAAGGGGGTCAGTCATCAGTCAATCTGTCAATTTGGGTGGGCCCTCCCCGGAGCTCAACCCGGGGAGCCCAACCCGTCCAGGCACCACTAATGCTCATGTACATACAGTTAGCTAAATAAGAATTTCTGTCATTTTCTATCATACTCAGTCACAGAAGGATAACATAGAACATCATGAGTGAACGAGTATATATCTATATATAGCATCTAACCTCATACACAGGTAGATGTTAATTACACCCACATATATATATATATATATAGCATCTAACCTCATACACAGGTAGATGATAATTACACACATGTACATATAGCATCTAACCTTACACACAGGTAGATGATAATATAACTTATTCACATAACATCGAAGTACAAGAAAGATCTGATGAACATTTAGCTAAAAATAATAACATTAAACATCATAGGTGAACAAATATATATATCTATATATAGCATCTAACCTCATACACAGGTAGATGGTAATTACACCCATATACATATAACATCTAACCTCATACACAGGTAGATGGTAATTACACACATATACATATATCATCTAACTTCATACACAGGTAGACGATATTTATAACATATTATATATCATTTACAGCATTAAGAAAAATCTTATAAAGGATTAACTAAACATGTTGACTGAGAACAAATATAACAGGAATCATCTATAGACATAAAGCTCATGTATATATAAATTTTTACATCCACCCTAGCATGCTGATTCCTTTCAAACAAACTACTCATTACATCTATTAAACATTTATCTGGCTATTAATTGAAGATTTAACCCTCATATACATCACTCGGCACACCCAATTCATAATGACCCCGACATGTGTACACTCAGATTATTATCACCTACAGGATGAAACCCACAATACCAATCCACGCTTAAATTCATAAAAGCGATCCTAAAATCTAAACCGATCCCTTCCTCCCAACAACACAAATCTGTTTACCCATTCCTTTCCCCCCTTCACTGAGAACCTAATCCTGCGATCACCTCCATCTAGAATTCCACTACAACCCAGTTTAAATCCTAGCCACCTCCGGAATCTCTCTGCTCCTCACCTCCTGGCCACGGAAAACCCATCTCCACCGCTTCCATAGCTCGATCCATCCCAAACTAGAAAATCCCCCATGAACCTGCTAGAACACAACGGAACCCAAATGCCCAAACCCAATTAAATCCCGACATCCTGCCTCCTCACCTCCTTGCCGACGGGATCCAAGCTCCACCGGTTTCTCGACTCGTCCATTCCAAACCTCACAAAATCCCCCTATGACCTGCTAGAACTCCATCTGAAACCCAAGTTCGGCGCGATTCAATCCCCAAAACCCCAACTCAATCTCGGCGGTCCCACCTGAAAATCTGGGAACTCACCGCCTCGCCAACCCTAGCCAAAGACTACTCACCGTGAAGAGGAAGGAGGAGGGTCGGTGTGGCTCCGGCAGCTTGGCGTCGTCTTCGACGGAAGGGGTTCACGATCGCCTTTTAAGTGTGCGGCTCATGACGGAGGATGGGTCGTGACGAAAAGAAGGGAAAAAGAAAAGAAAGGAAAATAAAAAGGGTTCGGTAGGTTAAATGGGTTTTAGGGTTTTCCTTCATGCCCTCAGCGGTGATTATTTAGGGTATAAATAGACCCGAAATTTATCCTCCTATTTAGATGACATACGCAGTGTATTTTTATCATTTTATTGTTATTATTATTTTTTTTTTGAGACTTGACAACTCTTCCCCCCTTAAAAAAAATTTCGTCCTCGAAATTTGACTTACCAAATAGTTCAAGGTAACGGTCACGCATATCCCGCTCGGTCTCTCAGATAGCTTTCTCTATCTGTTGATTTCCCCGTCAAACTTTCACCCTGCTGATTTCTTTATGTCTCAGCTTCCACACGTGACGATCCAATATTTGTTCTGGTATTACCTCGTAGGATAGATCTGGTGTCCACTGTATGGCTTCATACCCAATCACATGTGCAGGGTTGGAAAGGTACCTCCTGAGCATGGATACGTGAAACACATTATGAACTCCTGCCAGGTTGGGTGGTAGAGCAACCTTCGGTATGCTCATGTTCCAATCCGGTCGAGGATCTCAAAGGCCCAATATACCTCGGTGAGTTTGCCCTTCCTTAGAACCTCGTACTCTTCATGGGTGACACTTTGAGAAATACATGGTCTCCCACTTTGTGAACTCTAGGTCCCTCCTTGACAATTAGCATAACTCTTTTGGCAACTTTGTTGACTACATTACATCCGGATCTTTGCTACTTGTTCCACGATTTGTGTCACAATCTCTGGACCCAAGGCGCCCTTTCTCCTACCTCTTCCCAATGTAGTGGGGTTCTACACCTTCTTAGTATAGCGCTTCATAGGGAGCCATACCGATGGTGGATTGATAACTATTATTATAGGTGAACTCTACCAAGGCGGTTTGGACTCCCAACTCCTTTGAAATCTATAATGCAAGCTCGTAGCATATCTTCCAAAATCGAATTACTCGCTCGGATTAGTAGTCGATGGGGATGGAAAGCGATCTTTGAAAGCAAGTTTTGTACCCAATCCCGATGCAAACTCTTCGAACCGGATGTAAATTTTGGATCTCTATCTCGAATAATCGATCCGAAATTCCATGTAACCTTACTATTTCGTATATACAACTCTGTATATTGTATCATAGTGAAAGTGGTTTTCATGGCAAGAAGTGTCGACCGTCAATCGATCCACAATAACCCTGCGCATTTGATCCCTTAGTCGTGATCGGTAATCCTACCACAAAATCCATGTCAACATTTTCCCACTTCCAGACAAGTATCGGAAGCGGGTCGAGCAACCCCGCGGGACTTTGGTGCTCAGCTTTCACCTGTTGATAGGTAAGACACTCATGGACCATCTTGCTTATGTCTCTCTTCATGCCCGGCCACCAATATAATAGCCGCATATCCTTATACATCTTTGTCTTTGCGGGGTGGATAGAGTGCTGAGGTAGTGTGCGCTTCCCTCATGAGATTCTCCCTCAGGGATCCACCCTTAGTCACCCAGATGCGGCCCTTGTATCGCACCATCCCATCAATCACTGAGTAGATGGTGCTACCCTTTGCTTCATCTTTGCGTTTCCATTCCATTAGCTGTTGATCGAGGCTTGTTGCACGAATCTAATCCGTAAGTTCGATGTAACCGTCGCACGCCAGCGTAACTGCTCACAGTGCTATCACCTCCACTCTTATATGTTGAAATTCTGATATCAATCTTTGCTGGGTGGTCAACTGTAATAGCGTCGCCGTCTTGCGACTCAGTGCATCCACCACCACATTTGCCTTACCCGGGGGATAGTTAATATTGCAGTCATAATCTTTTACCAACTCCAACCATCATCTCTGCTGCATATTCAGTTTCTTTTGAGCAAAGAAATATTTCAAACTTTTATGATCTGTGTAGATCTACTTAGCGTTCTCCGTAAAGATAGTGTCGCGGATCTTCAAAGCGAGCGACTAGTTAGTTTCGGATCATATGTAGGATAGTGCTCATGCACCTTCAATAGCGTGATGCATAGGCAATGACCTCTCATACGCATCAATCAGACCCCTAGACAGTTTTGGAGGCATCGGTGTACACCACAAATTGCCCAAGTGTTTGGGCTGCAAGCAGCGCTATCATCGACCTTTCCTTTAGCTCCAAAACTCTTCTTCGCCTTTGACCGAGTAGTCCATTCATACCTCACCCCCTTCTTGTCATCGAAGTAGCGCGCAATTCGTGAAAAATTGAATAAATCTGCGATAATACCCGCTAGTCGAGAAACTTGAATTTCGGTAACATTCCTCGAAGTAGCCCAACTCCGAATTGCCTCCACTTTGACTGGATCCACCTCTATTCCCCTCTCCGAGACTATATGTCCTAGAAATGCTATTTGTCTCAGCCAAAAATCGCATTTGCTGAACTTAGTGTATAACCGCTTATCCTTGATGCGGCACAGCGTCGGATGTTGTCGGTGCTCTTTGCGACGAGAGTAAATTAGTATATCATCGATGAAGACAATCACAAAGCCGATCCGGTATGGATGGAAAATCCGATTAAATCCATAAAAAGTGAGGGCATTAGTAAGCCCAAGCGACATAACTAGAAACTCATAATGACCATCGAGTTACGAATGCGGTTTATGAACATCTTCTCCTTTCACCCTCAATTGGTGGTACCCGACCTCAAGTCAATTTTGAGAACACCGTTGCTCCTGTAGTTGATCAAACAGATCATCGATTCTAGGCAACGGGTACTTGTTCTTGACTGTAACCCGGTTCAACTCCCGGTAGTCAATGCACAACCGCATTGAACCGTCCTTCTTACGGACGAACAACACTGGCGCTCCCCAGGGTGACACACTGGGTCGGATGAAACCCTTATCCAGTAGTTCTTGTAGTTGCTCCTTCAGTTCCTTCATTTCGGTGGGTGTCGGTGATGCGGTGCTTTAGACACGGGGTGGTTCCGATATTAATTCTATTCCAAACTTAACCTCCACGACGAGGTAATCCTGCAATATCCTCTGGAAATACATCGGGAAAATCCCGGACTACCTCTACTTCCTCCAGACTTGGTTTAACAGCCTCAGGACTACCCATTATGTTGACTAGAAATCCGTTACACCCCTTACTTAACATTTTCTGAGCTTTACATGCTGATATAATAGGTAGATGACTCAGCATGGAGGTTGCATTGAAGATGACGAATCCATCATTTTGTAGTTTGATTTAACGTCCTTTGTTTACGATAATGGCCTGGCCTCTCATTGACCAATCCATACCCAGAATTACATCAAAGTCCACCATCTCTAATACAATAAGGTCGGCGTACACTGTATAGTTCTGCATCCCTATCGGACAGTTCATCACTATTCTATTGTTGGTCGATTCTTCCCAGAAGGCAAGGACACGTTATAGCCGTAGCCATCCAATCACATGAAATACCTAGTTTTGCAGCGTAGGCCACCGATATGAAAGAGTGTGTAGCTCGAGAATCAATTAAGGCATGGCGGTAGGTTGACAATAGAAATTCTACGTGATGATGGCGAATCCGGATCTACCTGCTCCTGTGTCATAGCATACACCCTTCCCCTAGTTGGCTCTTTGAGCTGAGGGCAGTTCATAGCAAAGTGTCCAGACTTCTTGCACTTGTAGCACATATATGTACCCACCAAACACTGACCTGCATCAATCTTATCGCACTTGTGACACTGAGTTTTGCTTTCGCCCTTGAAGACAGCATGGTCAGTTGGTCGGGTTCTGAGTCGCCGTGCGTCAGCTATGGTTGCTTGCCTCAGGCCGGCTCGGTGCAAACTTCTTCGACTCGACGAGAGGTTCCCTTCCACGGTAACTAGACCTCTTAGTCGTACTTCCTTTATCATGTCATTCTGTCCTCTCTCGCCATCGAGCTCGATCCACCTCTCTCAAGGTGGTAACTCGACTCACCCCGACATCATGGCGAATGGCTGCCCTCAATCCTCAAATGTTTCACTCCTCTCGGTTGGTACCGGCAATCATAGGTATAAAAATACCGCCCCTTCTCGAATTCCTTGACATACTCACCATCGTCCGGTCCCTTGGCGGCTCTAGGAATTCCCGCCATTCGGGTTCTCGTGTCGCTGAAAGTATTTACCATAAAATACCTCCTTGAATTCAACCCAAGTAACTGTAGCTAAATCCACCGCTGAACGCACCCTCCCACCATATCCGAGCATCGCCCCGCAACATGAATATGGCGCACCTCACCTTGTCAGCATCCGTAAGTTACATGAAGTCATATATCGCCTCCAATGATCGAATCCATCCTTCGCACAATCGGGTTCGTACTTCCCTTAAACTCGCCGGTCCAAGATCCTCGAATCGCTTATAAACTAGGTTCACACTGGGCCGTGGGACCACCGTGGGTGTTTCCATGCTCCTAGCTCTCACCGTTGGATCATTCTCCCGAATCCGACTGCTCCTCGCATAATTGCGGCAAGCTCGCGAGAACCACTACTCGCCCACTTAACCATTGTTTCTTCGGACCGCCATTCTCCTATAAAACCCTATTACTGCATCTTTATCTTCAATTTGTAAATAAACCTAAACATGATTACATTAAGACTACTACTTGAAAAGAAAATTTAAAGCTTACAAACGCGGGATGGATGTATCCGAGTCCTTGATGAGATTGCATGTACACACATCCTTTAGGATCGTCGCTCACGATACCAACCGAAAAGACCTAACCCAGTAAGATGCATATACTTAATCCCAAATCACACATCAATATTACCCATTATACAAAAGATCGAACACCGATGAGAGTTTATTTTATTCCATTCGGTTTAGCATCAACTACACACTTTACCCTCTCAACTCGAAAAAAATAGAACATCAAAACCAACTCCTCATTGAAACCTCTGTATCATAGATGTCCGGACAATGTGTCATGCTCATCATCATCTCCTCGCCATTCCACCTCCGCTTCTTGCATCCCAACTGGGGAATCCTGTTCCCTACAAAATGTTATGTGAAATCATGAGTTCACCAAGAAGTAGATCAATGATAGAGATATAACACAGGAGGAAAATTCAACAGAAACATATATCTCTACAATCAGGTAAACCATCAGAGCTCAACATACATTTTCTGTTACTATTTCTGTAATTCAGTATGAAATATAAACAATACTTTTATCATGCCATTATAACAAGTACTGCGAACCCAATCATGCCTTTCTGTTATGCTAATTGTACCTAAACATAAACCCTCGTGGTACCTCACATTATGCATTTAAAATGCTGAGCCAGTCAAATACCTTATTTTCTTGTGCAATCCTGAGGTACCTCTAGAAAGAAACTAAGGGGTCAGTCATCATTCATCAGTCAATCTGTCAATTTGGGTGGGCCCTCCCCGGAGCTCAACCCGGGGAGCCCAACCCGTCCAGACACCACTAATGCTCATGTACATACAATTAGCTAAATAAGAATTTCTGTCATTTTCTATCATACTCAGTCACAGAAGGATAACATAGAACATCATGAGTGAACGAGTATATATCTATATATAGCATCTAACCTCATACACAGGTAGATGTTAATTACACCCACACATATATATATAGCATCTAACCTCATACACAGATAGATGATAATTACACACATGTACATATAGCATCTAACCTTACACACAGGTAGATGATAATATAACTTATTCACATAACATCGAAGTACAAGAAAGATCTGATGAACATTTAGCTAAAAATAATAACATTAAACATCATAGGTGAACAAATATATATATCTATATATAGCATCTAACATCATACACAGGTAGATGGTAATTACACCCATATACATATAGCATCTAACCTCATACACAGGTAGATGGTAATTACACACATATACATATAGCATCTAACCTCATACACAGGTAGACGATATTTATCACATATTATATATCATTTACAACATTAAGAAAAATCTAATAAAGGATTAACTAAACATGCTGACTGAGAACAAATATAGCAGGAATCATCTACAGACATAAAGCTCATGTATATACAAATTTTTACATCCACCCTAGCATACTGATTCCTTTCAAACAAACTACTCCTTACATCTATTAAACATTTATCTGGATATTAACTGAAGATTTAACCCTCATATACATCACTCGGCACACCCAATTAATAATGACCCCAACATGTGTACACTCCGTTATTATCACCCTACCGGATGAAACCCACAATACCAATCCACGCTTAAATTCATAAAAACGATCCTAAAATCCTAAACCGATCCCCTTCCCTCCCAACAACACAAATCCCCTTCCTTCCCTTTCCCCTGCCCTTCACCTGCCGAGAACCCTAATCCCCCGGGTACGATCACCTCCATCTAGAATTCCCACTACAACCCAAGGATTTAAATCCCTAGCCACCTCCCGGAATCTCTCTGCTCCTCACCTCCTTCAAGCCGACGAAAAACCCATCTCCACCGGCTTCCATAGCTCAGTCCATCCCAAACTACCGAAAATCCCCCCATGAACCCTGCTAGAACACAATCTGGAACCTAAATGCCCAGACCCGATTAAATCCCGACATCCCTGCTCCTCACCTCCTTCAAGCCGACGGGATCCAAGCTCCACCGGTTTCTCCAGCTCCGTCCATTCCAAACCTACCGAAATCCCCCCTATGACCCTGCTAGAACTCCATCTGGAAACCCAAGTTCACCGGCACGATTCAATCCCCAAAACCCCAACTCAATCTCGCCGCAACAGTCCCACACGAAAATCTACAGAATTCACCGCCCTCGCCAACCCTAGCCAAAGACTACTCACCGTGAAGAGGAAGGAGGAGGGCCGGTGTGGCTCCGGCAGCTTGGCGTCGTCTCCGGCGGAAGGGGTTTGACGATCGCCCCTTTTCGTCGTCTGCGGCGGCTCGCGAGCGGAGGATGGGTCGCGCGAACGAAAAAGAAGGGAAAAAGAAAAAGAAAAGGAAAATAAAAAGGGTTCGGCCGGTTAAATGGGTTTTAGGGTTTTTTCCCCCTTCATGCCCCTCAACGGTGATTATTTAGGGTATAAATAGACCCCAAAATTTATCCTCCTTTTTTCGATGACATACGCCCGTGTATTTTTTATCATTTTATTATTGTTATTATTTTTTTTTTGTGACTTGACAACTTCGGATGCGTCAAGTGCACGGCTCTGCAGCGCCATCCTTCGCGTCTCGCCCTGAAGTCTACTTCCTCCAGCTTCACTCCAAGCTCCTCGTCCGGCGGTCCCTCGGATGCTCCAAGTGCACGGCTTCCGCAAAGTCATCCTTCACCGACTCAAAGACCGAGTCATGAGAGGTAAAATTCATCAAGGCTTCATGTGCGAATTACTAAGTCCTACAAGACTCCAACGCACATATCAAATCACAATAACAACCTAACTTAAACCCTTTGCCACACACATCAAAACCATATCACGGGTTGATTGCCCTAACAATCTCCCCCTTTTTGATGTGTGACAATCCATTTAAGTTAGGTAAAAACATTTGATAAAATATTAAGCAAAGAAAGCATGTAAATAACATGATTAGCAACTCTCCCCCTTAATACATGAAACTCCCCCTAAATGCATTCCCCCTTTACTTAAACATATATCTTTCTCCCCTTTTGACACCATCAAAAAGATTAAACAAAGTTTATATAGCATAGCATCAAGTCTAGAGAGAAGCAAAATTCAAAATCACTCAAAAACCTGATAAAATCAGATTACTATGCTTTGCGATTACATCGATCATTCTTATCGATGTATGGCGATCGTGACACAAGGAAATCAGGTTTTCTGATTTTCTGGACGAAATTCAGAAATGCACTATAAATTCCAAAAAATTCAAAAAATAGTGAAATTTGCGAAACACATTTCTTTTAGGGTTCTTTATCAATGAAAAATAGTTTTTCTTGAAAAATCATTATATTTTCAATGATTTGCCAAAAATCCAAAAGCTTTAAAAACAACTAGTGTTTTGATCAAATTTGTATCCATTTTAACACCTAGTTTTGCTTTGGATTGTTTCAAAACTTGAACATGCAGATTTTAAAGTAAGAAATTGTTTTGAAAACATATGAAATATCCAACCATGATCTTTGGGCAATATATCTATGAATTAAACACAAGTCTTCCCCATGATTGATCTATTATTGCTATTTTGATACCTTAAATGACTATCTAAATGTCATAGGCATTAGTGGACATTTGTATCATCCTAACATCTCACTCATGCTAAGTTTTCAATCAAGATAGCCTATGGTGAGTGTGAGATGCATCCTAAAGGTGTTTGTATACACTTAACCATTAATTTCATGCATTTCTACCCATGGTTAAGTATCATCCTAACATCCAACATGATCATAAAGACATATATATATGAATTTCATATTATGATCATGAAACAAATGTATTCATCAAATTGTGATCATGCAATAGGTATTACATCATGATAATAAGGCAAATACCACCTAAAGCATGATTTATCTATTTATAGGTGCATTATCATCGCCTAACACTATTTCAAAAATATTGTCCCGCCATCCTAAGTCAACCAAAAATATGATATAGGTGAAATCCTTATGGTTGACTATCCTAGGGTTTTCCTAACCCTTTAGGATGGATTTAGGAACCCAAAATAAATTCTTGCCTATGGGGTTCACTAAAAATTCCTTAGGGATCCATTTTCTAGCAATTGTCTTCTTTTTATCTTGACCCCTAGCAATTAAACATTTATAGATATTTTCATTTTTATTTTATTTATATCCTAGGACTTTCTTATTGAAACTTGCTCTTTGGCTCCCTATGATCATGTTAAGAGTGTTGGAGCCAATTGTGAATTTTTTTAGGGCCTTGGTTAAATGATCTACCTTTTCCCTTAAAGCCCTATTTTCCTCTATGCATGCATCATTAACATCAAATGACATATAGTCATGTGAGCATGCATTTTCTAATTTTTCTTCTAAGTCCTTAATTTGATCTAGCATGCATTTGTTCCTTTTCTTTGCCCTAAACAAGTCCTTGGTGAGACTAGAAATAATTGACATAACTTTCTTGGGGGAGAGATTTGTTACCTCACTTACCAAATCTTCTTTCGATGATGAGGATGTAGAAGAAGCTCCCCCTTCACTAGAGCTCTCCTCACTTGTGCTTGATCCTTCATTTTCGGAGGAGGATGGGTCTAGGTCGTCAAAAGCCATCAAAGCTAGGTTGGTGACAAAAGCATTCTCCTCTTCCGATGATGATGAAAATGAGGAAGAGGGGGCATCTCATGTCCTTGCCTTTAGTGCATTGACCTTCCCTTTTTCTTTGGCCTTCTTCTCTTCTTCCTTTTTCTTCTTGCTCCCCTTCTTCTTCTTTTCTTCCTTCTTTCTCTTCTCCTCTTTGCTCTTGTTCAAGAGGGGACAATTGTCCCTTATGCGTCCCTCTCCTTGGCAATTATAATAAATCACCTTCCCCCTTGGTCTTCTTCTCCTATCATTAGAGTTATTGAATTTAAAACCTTTTAATGCATGTCTTACCCTCCTTACCATATAAGCTTCTTCCGTGCTATCCATGGAGGAGGATGAGGATGCTTCGTCGGAGGAGGAGGGAGTTTCCATCTTCTTCTTCCCTTTGTTGGACAATAGTGTCACTCCCCTTGATGGTTGAATTCTAGGCTCTTCTACTATTCCTTCGAGCCTTGTTTCATGGAGCTCCATAGTTGAGAAGAACTCCTCCAAGGTGCTAACTTTTAGGTTCTTGGAGATGTAGAATGATTCCACCATAGAGCTCCATCTTGAGGACCGAGGAAAGACATCTATAGCCTTCATGAGCATGTCCCTATTTGAAAGCTTCTCTCCTACACTAGATAAATCGGTTATTATCTCTTTAAATCTAGAGTGTAGTGAGGTTACCTTTTCTCCCTTTTCTAATTTGATGTTTGATAGTTGGGAGCGGAGGAGGTCTCTCCTTGCAAGTTTGGCCTCCGAGGTACCTTCATGGAGCTCTACTAGCTTCTCCCACATCTCCTTGGCACTAGAGCATTCCCCAATCCGGTTTACTTTTTGTTGGGGGAGTACATTGTAGAGGTGATGTTTGGCTTTTGAATTTGCCAAATACTCTTCCCTTTGCCTCTTGCTCCATCTTGATTTTTCCAATGGCTCCCCTTCTTCATCCCTAGGTATTTTGAAACTGTTTTCCATGATTAAAAGAATTTCGAAATCGATTTCGAAAAATACCTCTATTCGCTTCTTCCACCAAGCGAATTCCCCTTCAAACTTTGGTGGATGAATGTTCGAGCCAACCATTCTTGAATGTAGTGCTTGTGTTGGCAATTAGTCCTCAACAAGCTCCTTGGCTCTAATACCACTTGTAGGGTCGATGAAGTGTAGATGTTGGCCGGCTAGAGGGGGGTGAATAGCCCTCTTCTTACGATGGTGAAATTTGCTCGTCTACAAACAATATTCGCGCAACAGAAAACATAAACAAGACAAGCAAATCAAGACAACAAGAATAAAACCAATGCTAACAAGAGATGTAACATGGTTCACGGCTACGCCGCTAATCTACAGTCCGATTCGACTAAGGTGAATCACTCCTCAATTTATCCACTAGACCTCTCCTTTGCACAAAGCTAGGTGGAGGTAACCTCTTTTACACAAGGATCACTCTTTTACAATAGAATGAAGATTAGCACTAGTAGAAGAGTGGAAAATATTTAGGGCACTTTGGGAGTTGTTTAGAATAGAAGCATTAGCCTCCCAAAGCCCAACACCCTCTCTTTTTATAGAGAGGGTTGATTTCTTCCTGTTAGCGCCACGGTCATTGCGCTACCCTTGGCGATGATTGTCGCCACTACAACGACCTCTGAACATGTCAGATCCCGACCGTAGTAGTCCAATCGATCTCTTGGCGTCGATCGATGTAACCATCGATCACGCCTCTCGTAGTCGACTTCGATCATTGCGAGGTTCTGTGCCCGCGACTTCCTCTGGCAGTCGACTGCTGGGCATAAACCCATCAGTCGGATACCAGTCGAACCTCATTCGACTCAGAGCAGTCGACTGTCATTTCATGGCAGTCGACTGGTGTCAGGAAACCTCATCCGACACTTAGCCAAATGGCCAAGTTTCACCTAAGAGCACTACCCCTTCCCGGGTTACATTCGCTCACTCTCATCCCTTGAAGTCCCTCGCCTTTGAAGTTGTCTTCGTCTGACCACGTCCCTCGGATGCGCCAAGCGCACGGCTCTGCAGCGCCATCCTTCGTGTCTCGCCCTGAAGTCTACTTCCTCCGGCTTCACTCCAAGCTCCTCGTCTGGCGGTCCCTCAGATGCTCCAAGCGCACGGCTTCCGCAAAGCCATCCTTCACCGATCAAAGACCGAGTCATGAGAGGTAAAACTCACCAAGGCTTCATGTGTGAATTACTAAGTCCTACAAGACTCCAACGCACATATCAAATCACAATAACAACCTAACTTAAACCCTTTGCCACACACATCAAAACCATATCACGGGTTGATTGCCCTAACACAAGTTTTGTTCGCCTACTGTATCCAATCCCAGTGAGCCGACTTCAGATGGGCCTTCTGGTAGAGGTGGGTTGGCTTGTCTTAGTGTTTCTCTGAATTGGTGAGTTGTTTGCCTATTTTTCTTTTTGAGCCATTCATTATGTTTCTTCTGATAGTGTTGTAGCAAGGTTTAGTGTTGTGTGGTTGTTTTGAAAGGAAAGAATACAGTACCATAATGAGAGGGCCAATATACCTTTTCTGTATATGTTTTTGCAGCCATAGTGTATGTGACAGAGTCTGTATTAGACTCCCAAAGCCATAGAGAGCCTTGCATGGAGGCTCTCCAATGTTTTAATTTCTCGAGAGGAGGAGGTAGTGCTTGCCAATGTAAATCTTTGTCTGAAGGAAAATATTCAGTTATAGCTTCATCAGCAGAAAAACCATGTTGAACCTCTAGTCTGATTACGTGTCTGGCTGGTTCGATTTTTAAATTTATCCATTCAGGAGGGGAATTGTCATATGTGCATTGGACAATACTTTGGAAAACCTCTTCTTCCATCAAGTATCTTATACAATCTCCTAATTTTGTAGGAAAATCTAGTGTTGATTCGATGTCATGTATCCATAATTTGTTAAGTATTCCGTAATCCATAAGTAAGAAAGTTGTAATTGTTTTTCCTTTGTATTGTTGGGGTCTGTAGTGCCTTAGATCAATATTGGCTTTTCTGAAACTGTAAAGAAGCTAACAATTGCATCCCCATTTAAATTCTGCTTCTTTGGAAGAGGCACACTTGTTTTGGCATTTTAATTTGTAATTGAATTCTCCCTTGTAGCTTATTGTAATTCCCTCCTGTGAATGTTCATGTATCCATTTAAGAGCTTTTTGTAGAAGACAGAAATCAAGCCAAGTTGACTGCTCTCCCATGGATCTAATATAGGCGTTATGTCTTCTGGTAGGTTGTTTAAAGAAATATTCATTTCTTTAGTAACCAGTGTTAGTGAAAGCCCTAGAGCCAATCATGTGATGATTGTTGTATGGACTTTATTGTATCATATTCCTATTTATAAAGGCATGGTTATTATATTTACTTGTATTGGTGCCAAATAACTAAATATAATAATGTCCTTGAGTAGTAGGTTCTTATCTATATCAATCGATTGGTTGAATCGATAATGAGATGATATAGAGAACACTACTTTTAATCATTCCTAGTCGAGTATTAACATTCAGGGACAATGTTAATGCGTAGAGACTAGCATGTAGGTCAACACGATGACTTGATCTCACAAGTCATGGATATGAGATATCAAGTTGACACATGGGTATGCATTGGAGAATGTATACTGAATGACCCGCCATGAGAAAGTATCATGGATCGTTATATGAGTGTCATATACTTTCTCATGTGGCTATTAGTATGACTATTAGTCCTTAGACCAGAAGTCACCATGGTTCCCTACATAAGGAGTTGCATACTTTGGCTTCGTCAAACGTCACCCGTAAATGGGTGGACTATAAAGGCGATTACTGGGTATGTAACAAATTATGCGGAGGGATGTGAGTGATGTAGATGGGATCTATCCCTCCTATATGACGGGAGTGACATCGATATTCTTGATAGAGTGAGACCACGAAGTGCATGGCCATGCCCAAATGAGTCAATATGAGATATTGAGCTCATTTGATTAGAGTGAGTCTACTTGGAGTTCAAGATTTAGATTGTACCGAGAATGACACGGTCTATGCCTCGATTGGTCAATCTAGATGTCAAGGATAGAAGGACATTGTCACATATTGTGAGAGTCACAATTAGTAGTCACAAAGGTGATGTTGGAGCTCAACATTCTTGTAGTAGCAATGATGTGTTGCTAGATACCGCTCATTGCTTATGTTCCTAAATCGGTTTAGGGACATTGCCAACGTTACAAGAACCTATAGGGTAACACACATAAGAGCAATTAGATGGAGATTAGGTTCATATGATGAACCATGAGGATTAGGTTCATGGGATGAACCAAATTGGATTAAGAGTAATCCAAATTAGACTAATTGAGTTAGACTCAAGTTGATTCAAGTGTTGAATGAGTCTAATTTATATTTGATTCATTAAATCAATTTAAATTAATGAATAGAGATTCATTAAATTAAATTGACTTGAGTCAAGTGGTTAGATTTGATCAACCATGGGAGATTAGAGGTCAAGTTTGACTTGACTTGAGAGGGATGAAAGGTCAAGTTTGACTTGACCAAATGTCATGTCATGATGATGACTTGGCATGGCGCCAATGATGATGCTCCACATCATCATTGACTTTGTCAATTGGTGCCACATCATGAGGAAGAAAGAGGCATGGGAGTTACATGCATGCATGTAACCTCCCAAGCCATAATGTGGCCGGCCAACACCATTAGGGGTTATGATGGTGAAATTCATTTTGGTGAGTTATTCCAACTTCATCTTCTTCCTTGGAATTTTTCTCTCAAGCTCTCTACCTCTCCCAACCTCATCTTGCCGAGATCTTCTAGGAGTGCTAGCACACTCAAGTTTGTCTCTTTCTCCACCTATTGCTTGTGTGGATACCATAGAGGAGTGTGCACTTGACACTCTCGAGTTTCGGCGAACTTTTGGACGAGCGGGATAAGCGAAGGGCATCGCTACGAGGGTAATGTTCTAACCTCTTAGATCTAAGGTAGATCTAGGGTTTTTGTAAGCACATACATGTTTTTATATTTTTATACTTCGCACGGATCCGTGGCCGGGGCTTCCGAGGTTTCCGCAACGCAAAAAGCGGTTTTTGCGGCTCGAAAAAACCCAACAGTGGTATCAGAGCCACGTGCGAAGCATGTATGTGTTTCGTCTTTGTAATTTTTGTATTAGATATAAAAATTACAGATTTATATGTTTCTGTAAATTTTCTAATTTTATATAATTTTTGGGTATTTTTCTCAAAGAGTCGAAGCAACAAGTGTTGGGACACTTGTAGGCTTCAACCATCGAGAAAAACTCTCCGAAACGGCGAGTTCCCACTTTAGGTTTTTGGGACAGCGACTTAAGTCGCTGTAGGATCGTAGTAGGGACACTCGCAAAGTTAATTTTGCGAGTATGGGCGCTGCCCTATCCCCGAAAGGGGCTTTGTCCCGCGATCGCGCCCGTAAACCGCTTAGCGGGACCGTTACGGAGAGGTGACTCATTAATTTGAAAAAAAAAATTAGGAAAAATTATAGAAATTTCTGTAAAAATACATAATTTAGAATTATGTATAATTCTGTGATTGTCATGGCCCAATGACCCCAATTTGATTGGATTATGTGTATTGTAATTCATAATACGGCCTGCGTCATGTAGTTCAGGCGTGTTGTATAGTGTATCGACGTGCGTCGTACCTCTTCTTTGATATTCTAGTTGTAATTAGTTTTAGACTCGAATGTAACTCGAGTTTCATATTTGTAATGTACAAAATGGAGCGGTGGAAAGTCCACTAAGACGAGATTACGAGAAGGGTGACGACACATGGCGGTCAAAGGAAGCGCTGAGAAGCCGCTAGCCTTAGGTTGACCGTCCGATCTTCTCATTGGCTTGAGAAGATCGTAGTAGGGCCATGACTATATCACATTTAATTATATATATATATGTTGATATAAATATATATATATATATATATATATATATATATATATATATATATATATATATATATATTTAATTGATTTTGCTTGTATGTATGTGATGCATGCTAGTAGAATAATGCTTGTATGTATATGATGCATGCTAGGATAATTTTCTTGTATGTATATGATGCATGCTAGGATAATTTTCTTGTATGTATATGATGCATGCTAGAATAATGAATGTATGTATATGATGCATGCTAATATAGGATAATAAAGGCCTAAATGCGTATAAGATACACATTACGATTAGATTAGATCATAATCGAATCAACTCGAAAATGCCTACCGAGCCTTGATACCCATCACTACCTCGATCATTTGTTGTTGTTGAATCTGTCAAAGCAGAGCAACGCATATTATCTTGGTAGGGTGCGGAGGGACAATCTTGGTCCCGCCTATCACGCTTGGGTTAGAGTAAGCTCAATTAGATTGAGCAAAACTAGTTAAACTCAATTGGATCGAGTAGAACTATAGGCATATTCCAATCGTTGGAACGATAGGTCAAGATCGCATTTACACTAAATCTTGGGCGATTTAGCCAAAGCTAACTCAAGGTCTTTTGTAAATGTGGGTCTTGATCCTATAAACAAGAGTTGCATAGAGATGTAATCGGTAATGTGTTACCCACCGATCATACTAAGTCTTGGGCGATTTAGCCAAAGCTAACTCAAGGCTTAGTATGATGTGGATCTTGTCCCGCAAGAATTATAGCTAGTTTGTATGAATCTAGTAATGTGGTTTGACCACATTCATAACTCGATTCTACAAAAATTCCTATAATTCAGTGGGAGCATCATTTGATTAAAGGCTTAATTAAATGATAAAAGGAATATGATATTAATTCTCTGTATTGTATGTTGTAGATAACTATGTCGACAAACACGAACACTCTCTCTCTGCGTTCTGTCCTTGAGAAGGACAAGCTCAATGGAGCGAATTTCCTGGATGCAGGGAACACGAGAGTATTCTCACCCAAGAAAGGAAGTTGTATGTCCCCATTCCGAGGCACCTCCGCCAAGCCTCAAGCTGACAAAGATGCTTACAAGAAGCATCAAGATGATGCATTAGATGTGTCATGTCTTATGCTCACGACCATGAACTCTGAGCTTCAGAAGCAACATGAGTTCATGAATGCTTATGATATGGTTGGACATCTTCGTCAACTATATCAAGGACAAGCTAGGCATGAGAGATATGAAGTCTCTAAGGCATTATTTGGGTCCAAAATGCAAGAAGGGACTCCTGTAGGTACATATGTACTCAAGATGATTGGGTACGTAGAAAACCTACAAAGGCTGGGATTCCCACTTGGCCAAGAGCTGGCCACTGACCTGATCTTGCAATCTTTGCCACAAGCCTTCAATCAATTTGTCATGAATTATAACATGAATGAAATTGATAAGCCATTGCCTGAAATGCTCAGCATGTTGAGAACTGCTGAGCTTAACCTTAAGAAGGGAAAATCTAACACCATTTTGATGGTACAAAAAAAGAAAGGCAAGGGCAAGCCTAAAGGTAAGGGAAAGTCCCAAGCCAAGGGCAAAGGCAAAGAACTTAAACCCAAAGGAGGGGTAGCCAAGGAAGGGGCTTGCTTCCACTGCAAGGAAGCTGGACACTGGAAGCGAATCGCAAGGCATACCGAAGATCTTAAGAAGAAGAGAAGTGAGACTTCTACTGTATAAATGTTATAGAAGTCAATCTATCTATTTCTTCATCATGGGTATTAGATACGGATGTGCATCTTGTAGGGAATTCTTATGCCAAATGGCATATGCAAGAATGGAAAATTAGGATCCCTTCCAAGTGATCCATAAAAGCAAACTCGTATAAAATAAATTTCTCTAAATCAAGCCTATCTTATAGGAGAGGATTACCTTTGTTATGCGCCCTTGTTAATCCCGCTTTCTTCCTTTGTTTGTTGGATCTTTAGCACGCTCAAGTGTCCGCTTCTATATGTATCCACACGAGCAAGCTCTTGTCTCACAAAAGAAAACTAGAGGAGCTCTCCTTTACTACTTGCTAGAGAAGTCCCTAAAGGAGAGGAAGCTAGGGAAAAAGAGAAGGGAAGAAGAAGACTACTCTTCTTGCTACACTCACAAAAGCCACACAACAATAAGCTCTCAAGCTCTCCAAGCCTCAAGCTCCCAACAACCACACTCCACCAAAATTCTACTTTGGCCGCCACTCCATGGAGCCTTTATAGGGTTGGAAAACCCTTCCACCTCCTTCACATTCAATGCAATCCATTGCATTGAGACACACTCAAAAAGGATTTGGCTTCCTTGTTTGGCCTGGCCACTTAAGGAGACAAAACCATTTTGTTTCCTTCCACCTTATCTAGCTTAGGTGGATGCTTAGGTGGCATGCTTATGTGGCATTCTTATGTGGCATTCATGCATGTTGAATTAATCTTATTAATTCAATTAAGCTTATGTTATCATATTGAATTAATCTTATTAATTCAATTAAGCTTATGTTATCATATTGAATTAATCTTATTAATTCAATTAAGCTTATGTTATCATATTGAATTAATCTTATTAAATCAATGAGGTAACATATTGAATTAATCTCATTAAATCAATTAGCTAAACTTCTCATTAAGCTTAAAGTCCAAAAACCATTTTGTACTTAAGCTTATTCCCAAATTATTCTAGTCAAACTAGAATACTCTAATTCCTCTAATTATCATGCTCTTTGTGTGTGACCCTATAGGCTCTCATAACGCTAAGGGTGGACTAAACTCTTTAGATACACAAGCAATGAGCGCATCTAGCAATACATCATTGCTACCTAAGTTACGAGATAAGTCAAGATCCGACTAACCTTTCCGTGACTACTATAATATATGACCGTGTCCTTCTATCCTTGATATCGATTGATCAATGAGGCATAGACCGCTGTCATCCTCGATCAATCTATGTGTTTCTTGATCCCCGAGTAAACTAACTCAAACAAATGAGCTCAATATCTCATATTGACTCATTCGAGCATGGCCATGCGCTTTAGTAGTTCTACTCAATCAAGGCCCAGATATCACTCTCGCCATATGAGAGGGATAGATCCCATCTACATCACTCACATCCTCCGCATAATTTGTTATATACCCAAGAATCGCTTTTATGGTCCACCCTCGCTACGTGACGCTTGACGATACCAAAGTACATAACTCCTATGTAGGGAACCGTAGTGACTTCGTGTCCGAGGACTATTCATACCAATAGTCACATGAGAAAGTTTATGACACTCATATAACGCATCCATGAAACTTTCTCATGGCGGTCGGGCCTCAAGATATATTCTCTAATATATACCCATGTGTCAACTTGATATCATATATCCATGACTTGTGAGATCAAGTCATCAATTGACCTACATGCTAGTCTTTATGTATTAATATTGCCCTTGCATATTAATACTTGACTAGGAACATTTAGAAAGTGTTCTCTACATCCTCTCATAATCAATTCCGCCAATTGATGTGCTGTAGATAAGAACCTACTTTTCTAGGCATTACTTATATTTAATTTAATGCACAAGCAAGACTGTAAATATAATAACCAATCCTTTGCCTTTATAGAATATGATACAAAATGTTCCCTATTCAACCATCACATGATTGGTTCTAGGGCTATAACTAACAATCTCCCACTAGCACTAGTACCAATCACTATGATATCTAATACCTAGTGACCTAGTGACCATCATGCTTCCTCCGTACAAAGCCTTGGTCAATGGATCTCGCGATGTTAGCTTCGCTTGACTGCATATCCTCACATCTCCTCTATCGATGATCTCTCGAATGAGATGGAAGCGCCGCAAAGATGTGTTTGGTCCAGATGTGATCGAGGTTCCTTAGCTCGCGTAATAGCCCCATTGTTGTCACAATAGAGGTCTATTGGATCTGCAGAATGTAGGAACTACCCCAAGTTCATCGATGAACTTACGGAGCCAAACAGCCTCCTCACGCATCGGATGCGGCAATATACTCGGCTTCACAGTAGAATCAAGAATCGTGTCTCGCTTTGAACTCTTCCACCACTCCACCATTCCAAAACACGCACTCGATTGCGATCTATAGTCATCCTTGTCTGCTTGGAAGCTTGCATCATCAGAACCCTTTACGCTAGCTCCTCATTGCCTCCAAATATCGGAAAATATTCTTTCGCTCTTCGTAAGTATTTAAGAATATTTTTGATCGCTATCCAGCTGACTTTCACCGATCCGATCGGGTATCTACTCGCCATGCTCAAAGCATACGAGACGCGTGACGAGTACAAAGCATGGCGCATATGATAGACCCTATGGCGATGCATAAGGATCTTATCCATGCGATCTCTCTCCTCCTTAGAAGAGGGACATTGAGTCTTCGAAAGACTCACACCATGTGATAAAGGCGTAAATCCTTTCTTGGAATTTTGCATAGCAAACGATCTAGCACTTTATCAATGTATGTACTCGACTTAGGCCAAGTAATCTTTAGATCTATCTCTATAGATCTTGATGCCTAGAATATAGGCCTAGAATACTTCACCTAAGTCTTTCATCGAGAAACAATTCCTAACCACATCTTCACAGATCGGAGTGAGGGAATATCATTTCCGATGAGAAGTATGTCATCTACATACAAGACAAGAAATACAACTGTGTTCTACTATTTCTCTTGTAGACACAAGGTTCATCTTCATTCTTGATGAAACCAAACTCTTTGATTGATCATCGAATCAAGATTCCAAATCGAGAGGCTTGCTTTAGTCCATAAATGGACCTTTGCAGCTTGATACCTTTCCAGATGCTTTGGATCTTCAAAACCCTCAGTGTGTCATGTACACATCCTCGAGTAGCTTTCCATTCGTAAAAGCGGTTTTGACATCCATCCGCCAGATCTCATAATCGTGGTAGGTCGCAATAGCAAGTATGATCCGAATGGATTTAAGCATCGCAATCGTGAAAAGGTTTCATCATAGTCAATACCATGAATTTGTTTGAATCCTTTAGCCACCAATCTACCTTTATAGGTATGCTTATTACCATCCATGTCGCTTTACTTTAAAGACCCACTTACACCCAATGGGTTTTACCCTTCGTGGATCAACCAAGGTCCATACTTGGTTAGTGTACATGGATTCCATTTCGATCTCATGGCCTCTAGCCATTTCTAACTGGGCTCATCATAGCTTCTTGATAGGATGTAGGCTCGCCAAGATCGACAAGCAATACATCACCGTCAAGAGAAAAGAATATCTCTCGTTGACGACGACGGATCCTATTAGATCTACGAAGAGGTTGGTCTACTTGAATGTGTTTGTTCCACAACTCTTCGGGCAACAATTTCCTCATCCACAACACTTTGTGGTTCCTGCTCATTTTCCATCGAAGCCTTAGTGTTATCTCATCTTGAACTTCTTCAAGATGAATTTTACTCCCACTAGTTTTCTAGAAATAAATTCTCTTTCTAGAAAGACAAGAGATTTCTCGCAACAAACACCTTGCCAAGTGTGGGATTGTAAAAGTAATATCCCTTAGTTTCCTTGGGATATCCTACAAAATAACACTTATCCGATTTGGGGTCCTAGTTTATCCGAGACTTGACGCCTTACATAAGCTTCACAACCCCAAATCTTTATAAAAGACATTTTGGGACTCTTCCTCCCATATCGTATATGGTGTCTTTTCTACTACTGATGGGACGCGATTAAGTGTGAAAGCTACTGCCTCTAGAGCTAGTCCCCAAAAGGAAGTAGGTAGATCACCTGCTCATCATTGATCGTACCATATCTAATAGAGTACGATTTCTCCTCTCGTATACACCATTCCATTGTGGTGTTCCAGGGGAGTGAGTTGGGATATTATCCCACACTCACCAGTGATCACGAAACTCTTGACTAAGGTATTCACCACCTCGATCCGATCAAGTAGCTTGACACGCTACCAAGTTGGTTTTGTACTTCATTCTTGAATGCTTTGAACTTTTCAAAGGATTCGACTTATGTCTCATCAAATATAAGTAGCCAAATCTACTCATATCATCGCTGAAAGTAATAAAGTACTTATAGCCTCCTCCGCTTCGACATTGAAAGGCCCACATACATCAAGATGTATGAGTACTAACAAGTCTGTCGATCTCTCTCCATGTCCACTAAATGGAGTTTTAGTAATCTTTACTAAAATGCAAGATTCGCATACATCATATGATTCAAAATCAAATGAGTCCAATACTCCATCTTTATGGAGTTGGGATATGCGTTTTGCAGTTATGTGACCTAGGCGATGTTGCAGAGATATGTTTGGTTCGAATCATTCGATTTGAACCGCTTGGAATTTACGTAATAAATTGGGTTTTACAAATCTATAACATAGAGACCATTCATAAGTGGTGCATTACAATAGAACATATCATTTAAATAAATGGAACAACATATGCCCTTTATTATAAAAGAAAAATATTTCTTGTCTAAACAAGATACAGAAAGTATGATCTTTGTAAATGAAGGTAAATATAAGCACTCCTCTAGTTCTAAGATAAGCAAAGTGTGAAATCACAAAGAATATGTACCTACAAATACAAAGAAGAACTTTTGCGCCATTGCCTACTTAGAGGTCCACTTCCGCCTTTTGACATTTGTCTACTATTTCTCAGTCCATGCACATTATTACAAATGTTAGATGCACATCCGGTATCTAATACCCATGTAGAAGAAATAGATAGATTAAATTCTATAAAGTGTATACCCGAGGTAAGTCCCACTTCTTTTATTCTTTACTTCCTCAAGGTAGACTTCAGCCCGCTTCGGTCGATCTCACCAAGAATGGAAGCAAATCCCTTCCTTAGGTACTTTACCTTTACCCTTTGAAGTGGATGAATTGGCCTTGCCTTTGGCTTGGGTCTTACCCTTGCCTTTGCGCTTACCTTTGCCCTTCTTGACCATTAGTACGTTGCTAACTTTCTTTTTGAGATTCGGTTCAGCAGTTCTTAACATGCTGAGAATCTCAGGCAAAGGTTTATCAATTTTATTCATGTTATAATTCATGACGAATTGATTATATGCTTCCGGCAACGATTGCAGGATAACATCGGTTGCCAATTCTTGGCTCAGTGGAAAACCTAGTCTTTCAAGGTTCTCAACGTACCCAATCATTTTGAGTACGTGAGTTCCTACAGGTGTTCCTTCTTGCATCTTGCATGCAAAAAGAGCCTTAGACACTTCAAAACGCTCGTGCCTAGCTTGTCCTTGATATAGTTGTTTCAAATGCTCAACCATATCATAGGCATCCATGTTCTCATGTTGTACGAAGCTCGAGTTCATGGTGGCAAGCATAAGGCATGACACATCTAATCGTCATCTTGATGCTTCTTATAAGCATCCTTTTACAGTGGCGCGTAGGCGGGTGTTTGAGAGGTAGGCTGCTCTAGGACATATAGTTTGCGTTCTTGCTTGAGGATAATCCTCAAGTTCCTATACGATCAAGAAAGTTTGCTCCATTGAGCTTGTCCTTCTCAGGGCGGATCGCAAGTTGAGGGTGTGTCGTGTTAGATGACATGGTGATCTACAACATAAAATGCAAAGTTAAGATCATACCTAAATCATTTAATTAGGCCTTTAATTAAATGAGGCTCTACTAAATTCTCATAGCTACTATTTAGCTATAAATTTATATGGGATAAAGATCCACATCATAATTGCCTTGAGTTAGCTTTGGCTAATCGCCAAGACGTAGTATAATTAGGTAGGCAATCTTTTGCCAATTACATCTGATGTAACTCTTTAATAGCTTTGGTTAAGTTTTAGATTAGTTTAGTGTTTATTCCTAAACCACTTTCCAGTCGCGTGGCAGGCACAGGGCCTTCTTGGATATCGAGCAACGACTCACTTCTAAGACAAAGCCGATGTTCGAAATCACATAAAACTAATTTTAAAACTTATGTTCAAAGCTAATATATGCCTCTACTTTCTTAACTAATTAAGAAAACTTAATTAAGTCTTAACCAAGTTTGATAGGGACATCACGATTGTCCACTCGCACTCTTCCAAGATAAAATGCATTGCTTTGCTTGGCAAACCCAATAACAAATGATCGAGGAAGTAGTGAGTACCAACTTTGGTAGGCATATCGTTTTTGACTTATTAAGAAATAAACATGTATCATATACATATTAGCATACATCACATATAAGCTAAACTAATCATGCATCACATACAAGCTAAACTAACATGCATCACATACATATTAAACTAAGTGTGTCATGGTTATGGCCCTTATTCTACAATCTTCTCAAGCCAATGAAAAGATTGATTGGTCAACCTAGGGATAGCATCTTCTCCTAAGTGCTTCCTTTTGGTTGTCTTGTGTGTTGACTTCCTCCTTGTAACCTCATCTTCCAATGGACCCTCCATCCTTGTTTTGTACATTAAAAAAGGAGAAATACTCGAGTTACATTCGAGTCTAAAACTAATTTTACAACAAGAATTTTAGGAGGAAGGCACGACACGCAGGCCGTATTTAAGAATTACAACACACACACATTCACAAACCTTTTGGGACTAGGCCATAACCATGCACCATGTCATTTTAACTTTTAAAAGACATTGGATATTTTATTATGTTTGACAATTGCTAATGCAATTATCAACTCATAATAAAATTTATCCTACTTCTATATCACATATAAAATAGAGAAAACCTATTTTATACGATCTTTCGCAAGTGGCTCTGATACCACTGTAGGGAATTCTTTATGCCAAATGGCATATGCGCAACGGAAAAATTAGGATCCCTTCCAAGTGATCCATGCGAAAGCAAACTCGTATAAAATAAATTTCTCTAAACCAAGCCTATCTTATAGGAGAGGATTACCTTTGTTGCGTGCCCTTGTTAATCCCGCTTCTTCCTTTTGTTTGTTTGATCTTTAGCACGTTCAAGTGTCCGTGCCTCTATATGTATCCACACGAGCAAGCTCTTGTCTCACAAAAGAAAACTAGAGGAGCTCTCCTTTACTTCTTGCTAGAGAAGTCCCTAAAGGAGAGGAAGCTAGGGAAAAGGAGAAGGGAAGAAGAAGACTACTCTTCTTGCTACACTCACAAAAGCCACACAACAATAAGCTCTCAAGCTCTCTCCAAGCCTCAAGCTCCCAACAACCACACTCCACCAAAAATTCTACTTTGGCCGGCCACTCCATGGAGCCTTTTATAGGGTTGGAAACACCCTTCCACCTCCTTCACATTCAATGCAATCCATTGCATTGAGACACACTCAAAAAGGATTTGGCTTCCTTGTTTGGCCGGCCACTTAAGGAGACAAAACCATTTTGTTTCCTTCCACCTTATCTAGCTTAGGTGGATGCTTAGGTGGCATGCTTATGTGGCATTCTTATGTGGCATTCATGCATGTTGAATTAATCTTATTAATTCAATTAAGCTTATGTTATCATATTGAATTAATCTTATTAATTCAATTAAGCTTATGTTATCATATTGAATTAATCTTATTAATTCAATTAAGCTTATGTTATCATATTGAATTAATCTTATTAAATCAATAAGGTAACATATTGAATTAATCTCATTAAATCAATTAGCTAAACTTCTCATTAAGCTTAAAGTCCAAAAACCATTTTGTACTTAAGCTTATTCCCAAATTATTCTAGTCAAACTAGAATACTCTAATTCCTCTAATTATCATGCTCTTTGTGTGTGACCCTATAGGCTCTCATAACGTTGGCAGTGGACCTAAACTCTTTTAGATACACAAGCAATCAGCGCCATCTAGCAATACATCAAAGCTACCCAATTTACGAGATAAGTCAAGATCCGACTAACCTATCAGTGACTACTATAATATATGACCGTGTCCTTCTATCCTTGATATCGATTGATCAATGAGGCATAGACCGTGTCATCCTCGATCAATCTATGTGTTTCTTGATCCCTGAGTAAACTAACTCAAACAAATGAGCTCAATATCTCATATTGACTCATTCGAGCATGGCCATGTGTTTTAGTAGTTCTACTCAATCAAGGGGCCCACCGATATCACTCTCGCCATATGAGAGGGATAGATCCCATCTACATCACTCACATCCCTCCGCATAATTTGTTATATACCCAGTAATCGCCTTTATGGTCCACCTTACATGGGTGACGTTTGACGATACCAAAGTACATAACTCCTTATGTAGGGAACCGTAGTGACTTCGTGTCCGAGGACTATTCATACCAATAGTCACATGAGAAAGTTTATGACACTCATATAACGATCCATGAAACTTTCTCATGGCGGGTCGGTCAAAGATATATTCTCTAATATATACCCATGTGTCAACTTGATATCATATATCCATGACTTGTGAGATCAAGTCATCAATTGACCTACATGCTAGTCTTTATGTATTAATATTGCCCTTGCATATTAATACTTGACTAGGAACATTTAGCTCTCATAATCAATTCTGCCAATTGATGTGCTGTAGATAAGAACCTACTTTTCTAGGGCATTACTATATTTAATTTAGCTGGCACAAGCAAGACTTAAATATAATAACCAATCCTTTGCCTTTATAGAATATGATACAAAATGTTCCCTATTCAACCATCACATGATTGGTTCTTAGGGCTATAACTAACACATCTCACATTTGTACCAATGTGCAGGGGCTGAGAAATAGCAGGGCATTGACAAAGGGCGAGGTGGACCTACGAGTAGGCAATGGAGCAAGGGTTGCTGCTGTTGCTGTAGGAACTTATGATCTATCTCTGCCCTCTAGGCTTGTACTAGAATTAGATGAATGTTGTTATGTGTCTGCCTTAACTAAGAACATCATTTCAGTTTCTTGTTTGAACAAGAAAGGTTTTTCATTTATAATAAAGAACAAATGTTGTTCAGTTTATTTAAATGATATGTTCTATTATAGTGCACCTCTAATGAACGAACTCTACTTTCTAGACTTAGAGAGCCCTATCTATAACATAAGTACCAAGAGGTTCAAGTCAAATGAGTTGAACCAAACCTATCTCCGCATTGTCGCTAGGTCACATAAATGAGAGTCGCTTATCTCACTCCATAAGGATGGGCCGCTAGACTCATTTGATTTTGAATCATATGAGACATGCAGTCTTGCCTTTAGGCAAGATGACCAAGACTCCCTTTAGTGGACACAGCGAAAGAGCAACAGATTTGTTAGGACTTATACATAGTGATGTATGTGGTTCTTTTAATGTTGCTGCTAGAGGTGGTTATAGGTACTTCATTACATTTACTGATGACTTCAGTAGATATGGTTATGTGTATCTCATGACACACAAATCAATCCTTTGAAAAGTTCAAAGAATTCAAGAATGAAGTACAAAACTAGCTCGCAAGAGTATTAAGATACTGATCGATCGAGGTGGTGAATACCTTAGCCATGAGTTTCGACTATCTAGCCGAGTGTGGATTCTATCCCAACTCACTCCTCCCGAACACCACAAAGCTGGAATGGTGTATCCGAAAGGAGGAATCGTGACTTATTAGATATGGTACGATCTATGATGAGTCACACAAATCTTCCTATATCCTTTGGGGATATGCTCTAGACACAAAGAGCCTTTACCCTTAATCGTACCATCCAAGGCTATGATAAAGACACCATATACGATATGGACAGGAGAAATCCCAAGATGTCTTTCATGAGGATTTGGGGTTGTGAGGCTTACGCTCGACGCCAAGTCTCGCATAAACCGGGACCCAAATCCGATAGGGTGCTATTTTGTTGGATATCCCAAGGATACAAAGGGATATTACTTACATTCCCAACCAAGACAAAGTGTTTGTGGCAAAGACCGGAGTTTTTCTAGAAAGGATTTTGTTTCTAGAAAAACTAGTGGGAGTACCTTCGATCTTGAAGAAATTCAAGATAAGGACCATAGCACTTGAGGCCTTGATGGAGGTTGAACAGAACCACAAAGTGTTGTGGGTGATGAGGTTGTTGCACAAAGAGTTGTGGAACAACCACTGCTCATGTAGACCTACCTCTTCGCAGATCCGATAGGGTACGCTGTCACACCGAGAGATATTCATTTCTCTTGTCTGACCATGATGACGTAATGCTCATTGAGAATGAGCCTACCTCCTATCAGGAAGCTGTGATGAGCCCAGATTCTGAGAAATGGCTAGAGGCCATGAGATCCGAGATGGAATCCATGTACACCACCTGAAGGGGTCAAACCTATTGGGTGTAAGTGGGTCTTTAGGAGAAAGACGGACATGGATGGACTTACGCATACCTATAAGGGCCGATTGGTGGCTAAAGGTTTCAAGCAAATTCATGGTATTGACTATGATGAAACCTTTTCTCCAGTGGCGATGTTTAAGTCCATTCGGATCTTGCTTGCTATTGCAGCATACCACGATTATGAGATGTGGCAGATGGATGTCAAAACCGCGTTTCTGAATGGAAACTTGCTCGAGGATGTGTACATGACACAACCTGAGAGTTTTGTAGATCCACAAAGATATCGAAGGTATGCAAGCCGCAAAGGTCCATTTATGGGCTAAAGCAAGCTTCTGAGCCGGAATCTTCGATTCGATGATGCGATCAAATGCTTTGGTTTCATCAAGAATGAAGATGAACCCCGTGGTCTACAAGAGGGTTAATGGGAACACAGCTTGTCTTCCTTGTATTGTATGTGGATGACATACTCGCTCATTGGGAATGACATCCTTCGCCATACCTGTGAAGACTTGGCTCGGGACGTGCTTCAATGAAAGACTTAGGTGAAGCAACAGTATTCTAGGCATCAAGATCTATAGAGATAGATCTAAGAGATTGCTTGGCCTAAGTCAGAGTACATACATTGACACGGTATTACTTCGGTTTGCCATGCAGATTTCCAAGAAAGGACTTCTGCCGATGTCACATGGTGTGAGTCTTTCGAAGACTCAAAGTCCCTCTTCTAGAGAGGAGAGAGACCGCATGGATAAGATCCCTACGATCCGCTATAGGATCTATCATGTACGCCATGCTATGTACTGTCTCCGATGTCTCAGATGCTTTGAGCATGACGAGTAGATACCAAATGATCCAGTGAGCGCCATCGATAGTACCAAGAATATTCTAAGTACTTGAGAAGGACTAAAGAATATTTCTTGATATTTGGAGGTGATGAGGAGCTAGTCAGAAGGGTTACAATGATGCAGCTTCCAAACCGACTGTGATGATTATAGATCGCAGCTAGTGGTTCGTGGTTTTACTTGAATGGTGGCGCCGTGAGTCGGAAGAGTTCAAGCAGACACGCTTGCTAATTCTACAATAGGAGTATATCAGCATCCGAGGCAAAAAGGAGGCGCTTTGATCCGTAAGTTCATTATCGAGCTTGGGGTGGTTCCTAGCATTGCAGATCCCATAGAGCTCTATTGTGACAACAATGGAGCGATTGCTAAGGAACCTCGCCACACCAAATGGACCAAACACATACTACGGCGCTCCATCTCATTCGAGAGATTATCGATAGAGGAGATGTGAAGATTTGAGTACCCACAGAGGCTAACATCGCAGATCCTCGACTAAGGCTTTGGCACAGAAAAAGCATGATGGTCACACTAGGTCATTGGGTATTAGATACTACGGTGATTGGCACTAGTGCTAGTGGGAGATTGTTAGTGAAAGTCCTAGAGCCAATCATGTGATTATTGTTGTATGGACTTTATTGTATCATATTCCTATTTATAAAGGCATGGTTATTATATTTACTTGTATTGGTGCCAAATAACTAAATATAATAATGTCCTTGAGTAGTAGGTTCTTATCTATATCAATCGATTGGTTGAATCGATAATGAGATGATATAGAGAACACTACTCTTAATCATTCCTAGTCAAGTATTAACATTCAGGGACAATGTTAATGCGTAGAGACTAGCATGTAGGTCAACACGATGACTTGATCTCACAAGTCATGGATATGAGATATCAAGTTGACACATGGGTATGCATTGGAGAATGTATACTGAATGACCCGCCATGAGAAAGTATCATGGATCGTTATATGAGTGTCATATACTTTCTCATGTGGCTATTAGCATGACTATTAGTCCTTAGACCTGAAGTCACCATGGTTCCCTACATAAGGAGTTGCATACTTTGGCTTCGTCAAACGTCACCCGTAAATGGGTGGACTATAAAGGCGATTACTGGGTATGTAACAAATTATGCGGAGGGATGTGAGTGATGTAGATGGGATCTATCCTCCTATATGACGGAGTGACATCGATATTCTTGATAGAGTGAGACCACGGGCGTATGGTTATGCCCAAATGAGTCAATATGAGATATTGAGCTCATTTGATTAGAGTGAGTCTACTTGGAGTTCAAGATTTAGATTGTACCGAGGATGACACGGTCTATGCCTCAATTGGTCAATCTAGATGTCAAGGATAGAGGGACATTGTCACATATTGTGAGAGTCACAATTAGTAGTCACAAAGGTGATGTTGGAGCTCAACATTCTTGTAAATTGGGTAGCAATGATGTGTTGCTAGATACCGCTCATTGCTTATGTTCCTAAATCGGTTTAGGGACATTGCCAACGTTACAAGAACCTATAGGGTCACACACATAAGAGCAATTAGATGGAGATTATGTTCATATGATGAACCATGAGGATTAGGTTCATGGGATGAACCAAATTGGATTAAGAGTAATCCAAATTAGACTAATTGAGTTAGACTCAAGTTGATTCAAGTGTTGAATGAGTCTAATTTATATTTGATTCATCAAATCAATTTAAATTAATGAATAGAGATTCATTAAATTAAATTGACTTGAGTCAAGTGGTTAGATTTGATCAACCATGGGAGATTAGAGGTCAAGTTTGACTTGACTTGAGAGGGAAGATGAAAGGTCAAGTTTGACTTGACCAAATGTCATGTCATGATGATGACTTGGCATGGCCGGCCAATGATGATGCTCCACATCATCATTGACTTTGTCAATTGGTGCCACATCATGAGGAAGACCAAGAGGCATGGGAGTTACATGCATGCATAATTGGAGTTCCAAGCCATAATGTGGCCGGCCAACACCATTAGGGGTTATGATGGTGAAATTCATTTTGGTGAGTTATTCCAACTTCATCTTCTTCCTTGGAATTTTTCTCTCAAGCTCTCTACCTCTCCCAACCTCATCTTGCCGAGATCTTCTAGGAGTGCTAGCACACTCAAGTTTGTCTCTTTCTCCACCTATTGCTTGTGTGGATACCATAGAGGAGTGTGCACTTGACACTCTCGAGTTTCGATGAACTTTTGGATGAGCGGGATAAGCGAAGGGCATCACTACTAGGGTAATGTTTTAACCTCTTAGATCTAAGGTAGATCTAGGGTTTTTGTAAGCACATACATGTTTTTATATTTTTATACTTCCCACGGATCCGTGGCCGGGGCTTCCGAGGTTTCCGCAACGCAAAAAGCGGTTTTTGCGGCTCGAAAAAACCCAACAACCAGTTGGTCTGGATGCTTAGCCACAGCTTCTGAATAAGTGGTATCAGGGGTTGTTAAAGCCTGTTTTCCTTTGAGTAAGGTGCTGATGAAGTAGTGTGGTCCTGCACTTTGCCTTACAGCTGTGAAAGCTTACTCTAGAGAATAAAACCCTTTGTATAAAGACTGTTTATCGCTCCCTAAGATGATTGTTTTGACTTCTTCCCAGGTTGCATATACTCCCGCATGTGAGCCTATTAATATGTCGTAGCAAGAGAACTTTTTCCCCAAAGGATTTTCTATAATTGTTTGGAAATAGTTGACCAGGGCATGAATAACTGAAATTTTTTGTTTTGTAGCATCGGGTATTGTTGGAATGTGCAAATGTTGTCTATTAAGCAATTTTGTATAGGATCCAGGGTTTGTCTAGCCTTAAATAAAAATTGTTCGTTTTCAGTATATTGAGGCAATTCTTGTTGTCCGAAAGTCATTATTCTTCTTGGAGTGTTTGTATGTCCAAAATTGAATGTCATGTTTCGTCCAAAGGTTTGTATTTTTCTTTGTCTATCCATAATCCTGAAGAAAAACAATTCATGCGAGTAGTCGTGATAATGTATCTGCTAAGGAATTGTTAATTTCTTTTATATGTTCTCAATGTATCTTAAGTCCTTTGTTAATAATAGTGTCTGAAAATTTTAGCCATCTCTTACTACTAAGAGTCTGCTTTGTTCCTTTTGTCTGTTGGCTGTATTTGATAATTGCCTCACAGTCTATCCTTAATGTTATTTTCTTCTTGTCATTAAATGTCCTTTTTCTTTAAATTTGCCTGATACATATCTACATATACTTTCTGTAGATTTAGGATCATATTTTGAATCCTTTTTTAGTAGGGCACCTCTCCATCCGATCTCACATCCATCTGTTTCTATAACCAAGTAGTCTTGGTCTAAGGGGAGTGATAATATGGGCAATGTTTTGACCATTTCTTTGATTCTTCTTACTAAGTCAATGTCTTGTTGGTTAAAATAGTTTTGTCCTTTCGCTGAAGTCTTGTTGTATAATGTTCCACTCATTTTCCCTATGTCTTTTAGGTAGGGTCTGGCGTAGTTAAGTAATCCTAAAAATGCTCTTAACTGCTTTGTCTCTTCTATTTTATTTAGAAAATCTAATATTTTGTTGGCTATGTGGGGTTGTAGTTTTATCTTTCCTTGTCCGATTTTGGCTCCAAGGAATTCTATATGTTTAGTGACTAATTTCATTTTTTTATTTGATATTATTAATCCGTGTTTTTCAAAAATATTGAAAATCATATGTAAGTGTGAAAAATATTCTGTCTTAGTTTTTGAGAATACTAAAATGTCATCAATGTATACACAAGTGAAGTGTGAGACTTCTTTAAAGATAATATCCATTTTCCTCTGAAAAACCTGACGTTCTATTTTTAAACCAAATGTCATTACTAGCCATTCGAAATGTCCTTCCGGGCATGAAAAGGTTGTCCATTCTACCGACTCAGGGTGCATTTTTATTTGCCAAAATCCTGATTTTAGATCGAACTTTGAATACCATTGTGAATTTTATATTTTATTTATTAGTTGTTCTTTGTCTGGTATCTTGTATCCATCCTCGTGGAAATTATCATTTAGTCTTTTGTAATTAAATATCATTCTAGACTGTCCTCGTTTTTATTCCAAGCCTTTATTTACTATGAAAGCAGGGCTCCTATGTCTTGAAGTTGATCTTTGTATAAGTTTTAAGTCTACTAGTTGTTTGATATGCATCTTGCATTCTTCTGTTTCCGAATTTGTATATTTGAAATCCTGAGCTTTTATTGTAATATCTGAATTTATTATATCTAATTTACAATATGTTTTATCTTTATTCTAATATTTTGTTGGATCTTCTCCTACTATTTCTAATTTCTCCATTCTAGCTACTAACTGTTAGTTAAAGCCCTAGAACCAATCATGTGATGGTTGAATAGGGAACATTTTGTATCATATTCTATAAAGGCAAAGGATTGGTTATTATATTTACATCTTGCTTGTGCCAGCTAATTTAAATATAATAATGCCCTAGAAAAGTAGGTTCTTATCTACAGCACATCAATTGGCAGAATTGATTATGAGAGGCTGTAGAGAACACTTTCCTAAATGTTCCTAGTCGATTATTAATATGCAAGGGCAATATTAATACATAAAGACTAGCATGTAGGTCAATTGATGACTTGATCTCACAAGTCATGGATATATGATATCAAGTTGACACATGGGTATATATTGGAGAATATATACTGAACTGACCCGCCATGAGAAAGTTTCATGGATCGTTATATGAGTGTCATAAACTTTCTCATGTGACTATTGGTATGAATAGTCCTTAGACCTGAAGTCACTATGGTTCCCTACATAAGGAGTTATGTATTTTGGTATCGTCAAACGTCACCCGTAACAGGGTGGACCATAAAGGCGATTACTGGGTATGTAACAAATTATGCGGAGGGATGTGAGTGATGTAGATGGGATCTATCCCTTCCATATGACGGGAGTGATATCGGTGGGCCCCTTGATTGAGTAGAACTACTAAAACGCATGGTCATGCTCGAATGAGTCAATATGAGATATTGAGCTCATTTGTTTGAGTTAGTTTACTCAGGGATCAAGAAACACATAGATTGATCGAGGATGACACATTTATGCCTCATTGATCAATCGATATCAAGGATAGAAGGACACGGTCATATATTATAGTAGTCACGGAAAGGTTAGTCGGATCTTGACTTATCTCAGAACTTGGGTAGCAATGATGTATTGCTAGATGCCGCTATCATTGCTTGTATCTAAAAGAGTTTAGATCCACCGCCAACGCGTTATGAGAGCCTATAGGGTCACACACAAAGAGCATGATAATTAGAGGAATTAGAGTATTCTAGTTTGACTAGAATAATATGGGAATAAGCTTAAGTACAAAAATGGTTTTTGGACTTTAAGCTTAATGAGAATTTTAGCTAATTGATTTAATGAGATTAATTCAATATGTTACCTTATTGATTTAATAAGATTAATTCAATATGATAACATAAGCTTAATTGAATTAATAAGATTAATTCAATATGATAACATAACAATTGAATTAATAAGATTAATTCAATATGATAACATAAGTTAATTGAATTAATAAGATTAATTCAACATGCATGAATGCCACATAAGAATGCCACATAAGCATGCCACATAAGCATGCCACCTAAGCATCCACCTAAGCTAGTTAAGGTGGAAGGAAACAAAATGGTTTTGTCTCCTTAAGTGGCCGGCCAAACAAGGATATGTCTCAATGCAATGGATTGCATTGAATGTGTGGAGGTGAAAGGGTTTTTCCAACCCTATAAAAGACACCCTAAGTGGCCGGCCAAAGATGATATTGGCTTTTGTTGTTGGTGGAAGCTTTGGTTGTGTTAGTGGTGAGAAAGCTTGGTGGAAGCTTTAGTTGTGTGGGTTTGTGAGTGTAGGCTAGCAAGAAGAGGAGTCTTCTTCTTCCTTTCTCCTTTTCCCTCTCTTCCTCTCCTTTAGGGACTTCTCTAGCAAGAAGTAAAGGAGAGCTCTTCTAGTTTTCCTTTTGTGAGACAAGAGCGTGCTCGTGTGGATACGTATAGAGGCACGGACACTTGAACGTGCTAAAGATCCAACAAACCGAAAGGAAAAGCGGGATTAACAAGGGCACGCAACAAAGGTAATCCTCTCCTATAAGATAGGTTTGGTTTAGAGAAATTTATTTTATACGAGTTTGCTTTCGCATGGATCACTTGGAAGGGATCCTATTTTCCGTTGCGCATATGCCATTTGGCATACGAGAATTCCCTACAGTGGTATCAGAGCCACTTGCGAAAGATCGTATAAAAATAGGTTTTCTCTATTTTATATGTGATATAGAAGTAGGATAAATTTTATTATGAGTTGATAATTGCATTAGCAAATTTTCAAACATAATAAAATATCCAATGTCTTTTAAAAGTTAAAATGACATGGTGCATGGTTATGGCCTAGTCCCAAAAAGTTTGTGATTGTGTGTTGTAATTCTTAATACGGCATGCGTGTCGTGCCTTTCTCCTAATATTCTTGTTGTAAAATTAGTTTTAGACTCTAATGTAACTCGAGTATTTCTCCTTTTGTAATGTACAAAACAAGGATGGAGGGTCCATTGGAAGATGAGGTTACAAGGAGGAAGTCAACACACAAGACAACCAAAAGGAAGCACTTAGGAGAAGATGCTATCCCTAGGTTGACCAATCAATCTTTCATTGGCTTGAGAAGATTGTAGAATAAGGGCCATAACCATGACACGTTAGTTTAATATGTATGTGATGCATGTTAGTTTAGCTTGTATGTGATGCATGATTAGTTTAGCTTATATGTGATGTATGCTAATATGTATATGATACATGTTTATTTCTTAATAAGTCTAAACGATATGCCTACCAAAGTTGGTACTCACTACTTCCTCGATCATTTGTTATTGGGTTTGCCAAAGCAAAGCAATGCATTTTATCTTGGAGGGGTGCGAGTGGACAATCGTGATGTCCCGCTATCAGTCTTGGTTAAGACTTAATTAAGTGTTTTCTTAATTGGTTAAGAAAGTAGAGGCATATATTAGCTTTGAACATAAGTGTTAACATTAGTTTTGTGTGATTTTCGAACATCAGCTTTGTCTTAGAAGTGGTCGTTGCTCCGATATCCAAGAAGGCCCCTGTGCCTCGCCACACTGAAGTCAGTTTAGGAATAAACACTAAACTAATCTAAAACTTAACCAAAGCTATTAAAGAGTTACATCAGATGTAATTGGCAAAAGATTGCCTACCTAATTATACTACGTCTTGGGCGATTAGCCAAAGCTAACTCAAGACGAATTATGATGTGGATCTTTATCCCATATAAATTTATAGCTAAATAGTAGCTATGAGAATTTAGTGGGAGCCTCATTTAATTAAAGGCCTAATTAAATGATTTAGGTATGATACTTAACTTTGCATTTTTAATGTTGTAGATCACCATGTCATCTAACACGACACACCCTCAACTTGCGATCCGTCCTTGAGAAGGACAAGCAATGGAGCAAACTTTCTTGATCGGTATAGGAACTTGAGGATTATCCTCAAGCAAGAACGCAAACTATATGTCCTAGAGCAGCTACCCTCGAAATACCCGCCCCTACGGCCACTGCGTCATGAAAAGGATACTTATAAGAAGCATCAAGATGACGATTAGATGTGTCATGCCTTATGCTTGCCACCATGAACTCGAGCTTGAAGCAACATGAGAACATGGATGCCTATGATATGGTTGAGCATTTGAAACAACTATATCAAGGACAAGCTAGGCACGAGCGCTTTTGAAGTGTCTAAGGCTCTTTTGCATGCAAGATGCAAGAAGGAACACTGTAGGAACTCACGACTCAAAATGATTGGGTACGCTTGAGAACCTTGAAAGACTAGGTTTTCCACGAGCCAAGAATTGGCAATCGATGTTATCCTCGCAATCGCTGTTAAGCATACAATCAATTCGTCATGAATTATAACATGAATGAAATTGATAAACCTTTGTCGAGATTCTCAAAGATGTTGAGAATCACGAACCAAATCTCAAGAAGAAAGTTAGTAATGTACTAATGGTCAAGAAGGACAAAGGTAAGCGCAAAGGCAAGGGTAAGACCCAAGCCAAAGGCAAGGCCAATTCATCCACTTCAAAGGGTAAAGGTAAAGTACCTAAGGAAGGGATGCTTCCATTGCGTGAGATCGACATCGAAGCTGGAACGCAAAGTCTACCTTGAGGAAGTAAAGAACAAGAGAAGTGGGACTTCGCCTGTATACACGTTATAGAAGTTAATCTATCTATTTCTTCTACATGGGTATTAGATAGGATGTGCATCTCACATTTGTACTAATGTGCAGGATCGAGAAATAGTAGAATAATGGCAAAGGGTGAAGTGGACCTACGAGTAGGCAATGGCAAAAGTTGTCAGAGTGTAGGAACATATTCTTTGTCTTTGCCTAATCGGGCTTATCTTAGAACTAGAGGAGTGCTTCTATGTACCGCATTAACAAAGAACATAATTTCTGTATCTTGTTTAGACAAGAAAAACTTTTCTTTTATAATAAAGGGCAAATGTTGTTCCATTTATTTAAATGAAATGTTCTATTGTAATGCACCACTTATGAATGGTCTCTATGTTCTAGATTTAGATAACCCAATTTATAACGTAAATACCAAACGGTTCAAATCGAATGATTTGAACTGCATATATCTCGCATCACGCCTAGGTCACATAAATGAAAAACGCATATCCCAACTCCATAAAGATGGATTATTGGACTCATTTGATTTTGAATCATATGAGGTATGCGAGTCTTGTCTTTTAGGAAAGATGACTAAAACTCCATTTAGTGGACATGGCGAGAGAGCGACGGATTTGTTAGGACTCATACATACTGATGTATGTGGCCCTTTCAATGTCGAAGCCAGAGGAGGCTATAAGTACTTTATTACTTTCACTGATGATATGAGTAGATTTGGCTACTTATATTTGATGAGACATAAGTCAGAATCCTTTGAAAAATTCAAAGAATTCAAGAATGAAGTACAAAACCAACTTGGTAAGCGTATTAAGCTACTTCGATCAGATCGAGGTGGTGAATACCTTAGTCAAGAGTTTCGTGATCACCTGGCTGAGTGTGGGATAATATCCCAACTCACTCCCCCTGGAACACCACAATGGAATGGTGTATCTGAGAGGAGAAATCGTACTCTATTAGATATGGTACGATCAATGATGAGCCAGACTGATCTACCTACTTCCTTTTGGGGTTTAGCTCTAGAGACAGCCGCTTTCACACTTAATCGCTCGCTCCATCAAAAGCCGTAGAAAAGACACCATATACGATATGGACCGGGAAGAGTCCCAAAATGTCTTTTATAAAGATTTGGGGTTGTGAAGCTTACGTTAGACGTCAAGTCTCAGATAAACTAGGACCCAAATCAGATAAGTGTTATTTTGTAGGATATCCCAAGGAAACTAAGGGATATTACTTTTACAATCCCACACTTGGCAAGGTGTTTGTTGCCAGAAATGCTGTCTTTCTAGAAAGAGAATTTATTTAAAATTCATCTTGAAGAAGTTCAAGATGATGATAACACTAAGGCTTCGATGGAAAATGAACAGGCACCACAAAGTGTTGTGGATGAGGAAATTGTTGCCCAAAGCGTTGTGGAGCAAACACTGCTCAAGTAGACCAACCTCTTCAGAGATCTAATAGGATCCGTCCAACCCGAGAGATATTCTTTTCTCTTGATCGACAACGGTGATGTATTGCTTATCAATCTTGACGAGCCTACATCCTATAAAGAAGCTATGATGAGCCCAGATTAGAAATGGCTAGAGGCCATGAGATCCAAATGGAATCCATGTACACTAACCAAGTATGGACTTTGGTTGATCCACCAAGGGGTAAACCCATTGGGTGTAAGTGGGTCTTTAAAGTAAAGACTGACATGGATGGTAATAAGCATACCTATAAAGGTAGATTGGTGGCTAAAGGATTCAAACAAATTCATGGTATTGACTATGAAGAAACCTTTTCACGATGCATGCTTAAATCCATTCGGATCATACTTGCTATCGACCTACCATGATTATGAGATCTGGCAGATGGATGTCAAAACCGCTCAATGGAAAGCTACCGAGGATGTGTACATGACACAACGAGGGTTTTGAAGATCCAAAGCATCCCGAAAGGTATGCAAACCGCAAAGGTCCATTTATGGACTAAAGCAAGCCTCGGTCGAATCTTCGATTCGATGATGCAATCAAAGAGTTTGGTTTCATCAAGAATGAAGATGAGCCTTGTGTCTACAAGAGAAATAGTGGGAGCAATCTTGTATTTCTTGTCTTGTATGTAGATGACATACTTCTCATCGGAAATGATATTCCCTCACCCACCGTGAAGATATGGTTAGGGAATTGTTTCGATGAAGGACTTAGGTGAAGCCGCCTATATTCTAGGCATCAAGATCTATAGAGATAGATCTAGAAGATTACTTGGCCTAAGTCAGTACATACATTGATAAAGTGCTAGATCGTTTGCTATGCAAAATTCTAAGAAAGGGTTTCGCCTTTATCACATGGTGTGAGTCTTTCAAGACTCAATGTCCTCTTTCTAAGGAGGAGAGAGATCGCATGGATAAGATCCCTTATGCATCCGCCTATAGGGTCTATCATGTACGCCATGCTTTGTAATCGTCCTGACGTCTCGTATGTTTTGAGCACGACGAGTAGATACTAGTCGGATCCAGGTGAAAGTCACTGGATAGCAGTCAAAAATATTCTTAAATACTTACGAAGAACGAAAGAATATTTCCTGATATTTGGAGGCAATGAGGAGCTAATCGTAAAGGGTTACTGATGCAAGCTTCCAAAGCAGACAAGGATGACTATAGATCGCAATCGAGTACGGTTTTGCTGAATGGTGGAGTGTGAGTCGAAGAGTTCAAAGCAGACACGATTCGATTCTACAGAAGCGAGTATATTGCAGATCCGATGCAAAGGAGGGTTTGGCCCGCAAGTTCATCGCTGAACTTGGGGTAGTTCCTAGCATTGCAGATCCAATAGACCTCTATTGTGACAACAATGGGGCTATTGCACAGGCTAAGGAACCTCGATCACATCAGCGGACCAAACACATACTGCGGCGCTTCCATCTCATTCGAGAGATCATCGATAGAGGAGATGTGAGGATATGCAGAGTACCGACAGAAGCTAACATCGCAGATCCATTGACCAAGGCTTCGCAGAGGAAGCATGATGGTCACACTAGGTCACTAGGTATTAGATATCATAGTGATTGGTACTAGTGCTAGTGGGAGATTGTTAGTTAAAGCCCTAGAACCAATCATGTGATGGTTGAATAGGGAACATTTTATATCATATTCTATAAAGGCAAAGGATTGGTTATTATATTTACATCTTGCTTGTGCCAGCTAATTTAAATATAATAATGCCCTAGAAAAGTAGGTTCTTATCTACAGCACATCAATTGGCAGAATTGATTATGAGAGGCTGTAGAGAACACTTTCCTAAATGTTCCTAGTCAAGTATTAATATGCAAGGGCAATATTAATACATAAAGACTAGCATGTAGGTCAATTGATGACTTGATCTCACAAGTCATGGATATATGATATCAAGTTGACACATGGGTATATATTGGAGAATATATACTGAACTGACCCGCCATGAGAAAGTTTCATGGATCGTTATATAAGTGTCATAAACTTTCTCATGTGACTATTGGTATGAATAGTCCTTAGACCTGAAATCACTATGGTTCCCTACATAAGGAGTTATGTACTTTGGTATCGTCAAACGTCACCCGTAACAGGGTGGACCATAAAGGCGATTACTGGGTATGTAACAAATTATGCGGAGGGATGTGAGTGATGTAGATGATCTATCCTTCCATATGACGAGAGTGATATCGGTGGGCCCCTTGATTGAGTAGAACTACTAAAACGCATGGCCATGCTCGAATGAGTCAATATGAGATATTGAGCTCATTTGTTTGAGTTAGTTTACTCAGTGGATCAAGAAACACATAGATTGATCGAGGATGACACGCCTATGCCTCATTGATCAACTGATATCAAGGATGTAAGACACGGGCCATATATATTATAGTAGTCACTTTAAAGGTTAGCCTGATCTTGACTTATCTCAGAACTTGGGTAGCAATGATGTATTGCTAGATGTCGCCATTGCTTGTGTATCTAAAAGAGTTTAGATCCACCGCCAACGCTATGAGAGCCTATAGGGTCACACACAAAGAGCATGATAATTAGAGGAATTAGAGTATTCTAGTTCGACTAGAATAATATGGGAATAAGCTTAAGTACAAAAATGGTTTTTGACTTTAAGCTTAATGAGAATTTTAGCTAATTGATTTAATGAGATTAATTCAATATGTTACCTTATTGATTTAATAAGATTAATTCAATATGATAACATAAGCTTAATTGAATTAATAAGATTAATTCAATATGATAACATAAGCTTAATTGAATTAATAAGATTAATTCAACATGCATGAATGCCATAAGAATGCTACATAAGCATGCCACATAAGCATGCCACCTAAGCATCCACCTAAGCTAGTTAAGGTGGAAGGAAACAAAATGGTTTTGTCTCCTTATGGCCGCCAAACAAGGATATGTCTCAATGCAATGGATTGCATTGAATGTGTGGAGGTGAAAGGGTTTTTCCAACCCTATAAAAGAAAGTGGCCGCCAAAGCTGGTTGTGTTGTTGGTGAGCTTGAGGCTGTGAGAGAGCTTGGTGGAAGCTTTAGTTGTGTGGGTTTGTGAGTGTAGGCTAGCAAGAAGAGGAGTCTTCTTCTTCCTTTCTCCTTTTCCTCTCTTCCTCTCCTTTAGGGACTTCTATAGCAAGAAGTAAAGGAGAGCTCTTCTAGTTTTCCTTTTGTGAGACAAGAGCGTGCTCGTGTGGATACATATAGAGGCACGGACACTTGAACGTGCTAAAGATCCAACAAACCGAAAGGAAAAGCGGGATTAACAAGGGCACGCAACAAAGGTAATCCTCTCCTATAAGATAGGTTTGGTTTAGAGAAATTTATTTTATACGAGTTTGCTTTCGCATGGATCACTTGGAAGGGATCCTATTTTTCCAAGTGATATGCCATTTGGCATAAAAGAATTTCCCTACAAAGGGTATCAGAGCCACTTATAAAGATCGATAAAATAGGTTTTCTATTTTATATGTGATATAGAAGTAGGATAAATTTTATTATGAGTTGATAATTGCATTAGCAAATTTTCAAACATAATAAAATATCCAATGTCTTTTAAAAGTTAAAATGACATGGTGCATGGTTATGGCCTAGTCCCAAAAAGTTTGTGATTGTGTGTTGTAATTCTTAATACGGCTCATGCGGTCGTGCCTTTCTCCTAATATTCTTGTTGTAAAATTAGTTTTAGACTCGAATGTAACTCGAGTATTTCTCCTTTGTAATGTACAAAACAAGGATGGAGGGTCCATTGGAAGATGAGGTTACAAGGAGGAAGTCAACACACAAGACAACCAAAAGGAAGCACTTAGGAGAAGATGCTATCCCTAGGTTGACCAATCAATCTTTTCATTGGCTTGAGAAGATTGTAGAATAAGGGCCATAACCATGACACGCTTAGTTTAATATGTATGTGATGCATGTTAGTTTAGCTTGTATGTGATGCATGATTAGTTTAGCTTATATGTGATGTATGCTAATATGTATATGATACATGTTTATTTCTTAATAAGTCTAAACGATATGCCTACCAAAGTTGTACTCACTACTTCCTCGATCATTTGTTATTGGGTTTGCAAAGCAAAGCAATGCATTTTATCTTGGAGAGTGCGAGTGGACAATCGTGATGTCCCGCTATCAAACTTGGTTAAGACTTAATTAAGTTTTCTTAATTGGTTAAGAAAGTAGAGGCATATATTAGCTTTGAACATAAGTGTTAACATTAGTTTTGTGTGATTTCCAACATCGCTTTGTCTTAGAAGTGGTCGCTGTTCGATATCCAAGAAGGCCCTGTGGCTCGCCATACCGAAGTCGGGTTTAGGAATAAACACTAAACTAATCTAAAACTTAACCAAAGCTATTAAAGAGTTACATCAGATGTAATTGGCAAAAGATTGCCTACCTAATTATACTACGTCTTGGGCGATTAGCCAAAGCTAACTCAAGACGAATTATGATGTGGATCTTTATCCCATATAAATTTATAGCCAAATAGTAGCTATGAGAATTTAGTGGGAGCCTCATTTAATTAAAGGCCTAATTAAATGATTTAGGTATGATACTTAACTTTGCATTTTAATGTTGTAGATCACCATGTCATCTAACACGACACACCTCAATCTCGCGATCCGCCCTGAGAAGGACAAGCTTAATGGAGCAAACTTTCTTGATCGGTATAGGAACTTGAGGATTATCCTCAAGAACGCAAACTATATGTCCTAGAGCAAAGCTACCTCAAATACCCGCCTACGGCCACTGTCAAAAAGGATGCTTATAAGAAGCATCAAGATGACGATTAGATGTGTCATGCCTTATGCTTGCCACCATGAACTCGAGCTTCGTATAACATGAGAACATGGATGCCTATGATATGGTTGAGCATTTGAAACAACTATATCAAGGACAAGCTAGGCACAGCGTTTGAAGTGTCTAAGGCTCTTTGCATGCAAGATGCAAGAAGGAACACTGTAGGAACTCACGCACTCAAAATGATTGGGTACGCTGAGAACCTTGAAAGACTAGGTTTTCCACCGAGCCAAGAATTGGCAACCGATGTTATCCTCGCAATCGCTGTTTTAAGCATATAATCAATTCGCCATGAATTATAACATGAATGAAATTGATAAACCTTTGCTGAGATTCTCAAAGATGTTAAGAATCACGAACCAAATCTCAAGAAGAAAGTTAGTAATGTACTAATGGTCAAGAAGGACAAAGGTAAGCGCAAAGGCAAGGGTAAGACCAAGCCAAAGGCAAGGCCAATTCATCCACTTCAAAGGGTAAAGGTAAAGTACCTAAGGAAGGGACCGCTTCCATCATGTGAGATCGACATCGAAGCGAATCGCAAAGTCTACCTTGAGGAAGTAAAGAATAAAAGAAGTGGGACTTCGCCTGTGTATACACGTTATAGAAGTTAATCTATCTATTTCTTCTACATGGGTATTAGATACCGGATGTGCATCTCACATTTGTACTAATGTGCAGGGATTGAGAAATAGTAGAATAATGGCAAAGGGTGAAGTGGACCTACGAGTAGGCAATGGCGCAAAAGTTGTCACAGAAATGTAGAGGAACATATTCTTTGTCTTTGCCCATCGGGCTTATCTTAGAACTAGAGGAGTGCTTCTATGTACCGCATTGAACAAAGAACATAATTTCTGTATCTTGTTTAGACAAGAAAAACTTTTCTTTTATAATAAAGGACAAATGTTGTTCCATTTATTTAAATGAAATGTTCTATTGTAATGCACCACTTATGAATGGTCTCTATGTTCTAGATTTAGATAACCCAATTTATAACGTGAATACAAACGGTTCAAATCGAATGATTTGAACCAAACATATCTCTCGCATCATCGCTTAGGTCACATAAATGAAAAACGATATCCCAACTCCATAAAGATGGATTATTGGACTCATTTGATTTTGAATCATATGAGGTACGAGTCTTGTCTTTAGGAAAGATGACTAAAACTCCATTTAGTGGACATGGCGAGAGAGCGACGGATTTGTTAGGACTCATACATACCGATGTATGTGGCCTTTCAATGTCGGGCCAGGAGGCTATAAGTACTTTATTACTTTCACGATGATATGAGTAGATTTGGCTACTTATATTTGATGAGACATAAGTCGTAATCCTTTGAAAAGTTCAAAGAATTCAAGAATGAAGTACAAAACCAACTTGGTAAGCGATTAAGCTACTTCGATCGGATCGAGGTGGTGAATACCTTAGTCAAGAGTTTCGTGATCACTGGGCCGAGTGTGGGATAATATCCCAACTCACTCCGAACACCACAATGGAATGGTGTATCCGAGAGGAGAAATCGTACTCTATTAGATATGGTACGATCAATGATGAGCCGATCGATCTACCTACTTCCTTTGGGGTTTAGCTCTAGAGACAGCTCACACTTAATCGCTGTTCCATCAAAAGTCAGAGAAAAGACACCATATACGATATGGACGGGAAGAGTCCCAAAATGTCTTTTATAAAGATTTGGGGTTGTGAAGCTTACGTTAAGACGCCAAGTCTCGATAAACTAGGACCCAAATCGATAAGTGTTATTTTGTAGGATATCCCAAGGAAACTAAGGGATATTACTTTTACAATCCCACACTTGGCAAGGTGTTTGTTGTTGAAATGTCAGTCTTTCTAGAAAGAGAATTTATTTCTAGAAATACTAGTGGAGTAAAATTCATCTTGAAGAAGTTCAAGATGATGATAACACTAAGGCTTCATGGAAAATGAACAGGAACCACAAAGTGTTGTGGATGAGGAAATTGTTGCCCAAAGAGTTGTGGAACAAACACTGCTCAAGTAGACCAACCTCTTCAGATCTAATAGGATCCGCTCGTCAACCCGAGAGATATTCTTTCTCTTGATCGACAATGGTGATGTATTGCTTATCAATCTTGACGAGCCTACATCCTATAAAGAAGCTATGATGAGCCCAGATTCTAGAAATGGCTAGAGGCCATGAGATCCAAATGGAATCCATGTACACTAACCAAGTATGGACTTTGGTTGATCCACCAAGGGGTAAAACCCATTGGGTGTAAGTGGGTCTTTAAAGTAAAGACTCACATGGATGGTAATAAGCATACCTATAAAGGTAGATTGCGGCTAAAGGATTCAAACAAATTCATGGTATTGACTATGAAGAAACCTTTTCACCATTATGATGCTTAAATCCATTCGGATCATACTTGCTATTGCACCTTACCATGATTATGAGATCTGGCAGATGGATGTCAAAACCGCTCAAATGGAAAGCTACCGAGGATGTGTACATGACACAACCCGAGGGTTTTGAAGATCCAAAGCATCCCGAAAGGTATGCAAACCGCAAAGGTCCATTTATGGACTAAAGCAAGCCTCAAGCCGGAATCTTCGATTCGATGATGCAATCAAAGAGTTTGGTTTCATCAAGAATGAAGATGAGCCTTGTGTCTACAAGAGAAATAGTGAGCACAGTTGTATTTCTTGTCTTGTATGTAGATGACATACTTCTCATCGGAAATGATATTCCCTCACTCACCGTGAAGATGTGGTTAGGGAATTGTTTCTCGATGAAGGACTTAGGTGAAGTCGCTTATATTCTAGGCATCAAGATCTATAGAGATAGATCTAGAAGATTACTTGGCCTAAGTCGAGTACATACATTGATAAAGTGCTAGATCGCTTTGCTATGCAAAATTCTAAGAAAGGGTTTCGCTTTATCACATGGTGTGAGTCTTTCAAGACTCAATGTCCTCTTCTAAGGAGGAGAGAGATCGCATGGATAAGATCCCTTATGCATCGCTATAGGGTCTATCATGTACGCCATGCTTTGTACAAATCCCGACGCCTCGTGATGCTTTGAGCATGACGAGTAGATACTCGGATCCAGTGAAAGTCATCGATAGCAAATAAAAATATTCTTAAGTACTTACGAAGAACGAAAGAATATTTCCGATATTCGAGGCAATGAGGAGCTAATCAAAGGGTTACGTTGATGCAAGCTTCCAAATGCACAAGGATGACTATAGATCGCAATCGGTACGTGTTTTGCCCGAATGGTGGAGCCGTGAGGAAGAGTTCAAGCAGACACAGCTTGCCGATTCTACAATGAAGAGAGTATATTGATCCGATGCAAAGAAAGGAGGTCGTTTGGCTCCGCAAGTTCATCGCTGAACTTGGGGTAGTTCCTAGCATTGCAGATCCAATAGACCTCTATTGTGACAACAATGGGGCTATTGCACGAGCTAAGGAACCTCGATCACATCAATGACCAAACACATATCGCGCGCTCCATCTCATTCGAGAGATCATCGATAGAGGAGATGTGAGGATATGCAGAGTACCGATGTAACATCGCAGATCCATTGACCAAGGCTTTGGGCACAGAGGAAGCATGATGGTCACACTAGGTCACTAGGTATTAGATATCATAGTGATTGGTACTAGTGCTAGTGGGAGATTGTTAGTTAAAGCCCTAGAACCAATCATGTGATGGTTGAATAGGAACATTTTGTATCATATTCTATAAAGGCAAAGGATTGGTTATTATATTTACATCTTGCTTGTGCACCTAATTTAAATATAATAATGCCCTAGAAAAGTAGGTTCTTATCTACAAGACATCAATTGTGTAATTGATTATGAGGTCAGAGAGAACACTTTCCTAAATGTTCTAGTCGAAGTATTAATATGCAAGGGCAATATTAATACATAAAGACTAGCATGTAGGTCAATTGATGACTTGATCTCACAAGTCATGGATATATGATATCAAGTTGACACATGGGTATATATTGGAGAATATATACTGAACTGACCCGCCATGAGAAAGTTTCATGGATCGTTATATGAGTGTCATAAACTTTCTCATGTGACTATTGGTATGAATAGTCCTTAGACCTGAAATCACTATGGTTCCCTACATAAGGAGTTATGTACTTTGGTATCGTCAAACGTCACCCGTAACAGGGTGGACCATAAAGGCGATTACTGGGTATGTAACAAATTATGCGGAGGGATGTGAGTGATGTAGATGGGATCTATCCCTTCCATATGACGGAGTGATATCGGTGGGCCTTGATTGAGTAGAACTACTAAAACGCATGGTTAATGCTCGAATGAGTCAATATGAGATATTGAGCTCATTTGTTTGAGTTAGTTTACTCAGGATCAAGAAACACATAGATTGATCGAGGATGACACGGTCTATGCCTCATCGATCAACTGATATCAAGGATAGAAGGACACCATATATTATAGTAGTCACGAAAGGTTAGTCGGATCTTGACTTATCTCAGAACTTGGGTAGCAATGATGTATTGCTAGATGTCGCCATTGCTTGTGTATCTAAAAGAGTTTAGATCCACCGCCAACGCGTTATGAGAGCCTATAGGGTCACACACAAAGAGCATGATAATTAGAGGAATTAGAGTATTCTAGTTTGACTAGAATAATATGGGAATAAGCTTAAGTACAAAATGGTTTTTGGACTTTAAGCTTAATGAGAATTTTAGCTAATTGATTTAATGAGATTAATTCAATATGTTACCTTATTGATTTAATAAGATTAATTCAATATGATAACATAAGCTTAATTGAATTAATAAGATTAATTCAATATGATAACATAAGCTTAATTGAATTAATAAGATTAATTCAATTTGATAACATAAGCTTAATTGAATTAATAAGATTAATTCAACATGCATGAATGCCACATAAGAATGCCACATAAGCATGCCACATAAGCATCCACCTAAGCTAGTTAAGGTGGAAGGAAACAAAATGGTTTTGTCTCCTTAAGTGGCCGGCCAAACAAGGATATGTCTCAATGCAATGGATTGCATTGAATGTGTGGAGGTGAAAGGGTTTTTCCAACCCTATAAAAGACACCCTAAGTGGCCGGCCAAAGATGATATTGGCTTTTGTTGTTGGTGGAAGCTTTGGTTGTGTTAGTGGTGAGAAAGCTTGGTGGAAGCTTTAGTTGTGTGGGTTTGTGAGTGTAGGCTAGCAAGAAGAGGAGTCTTCTTCTTCCTTTCTCCTTTTCCCTCTCTTCCTCTCCTTTAGGGACTTCTCTAGCAAGAAGTAAAGGAGAGCTCTTCTAGTTTTCCTTTTGTGAGACAAGAGCGTGCTCGTGTGGATACGTATAGAGGCACGGACACTTGAACGTGCTAAAGATCCAACAAACCGAAAGGAAAAGCGGGATTAACAAGGGCACGCAACAAAGGTAATCCTCTCCTATAAGATAGGTTTGGTTTAGAGAAATTTATTTTATACGAGTTTGCTTTCGCATGGATCACTTGGAAGGGATCCTATTTTCCGTTGCGCATATGCCATTTGGCATACGAGAATTCCCTACACTAACATATCTAGGTCTCCTTGTGATTTTAGTAAGTTCAGAAAATGGGATGTTTGTATTAGATCCGTAGGTATATTTACTTCAATAGATTCTATGTCATTGTAAATGTCTAGGAAGTCTTGGTTTTGGTTAACTTGATCATAGCAATTTTTTCTCTTGCATTGACCTGGTTTTTCACATCTCCAGTTTTGTTTTTCTATTTCTTCTTGTATTCGTTCATTTACTAATTGGTCTAAAAAATTCTAACTCTGTTCTTGGATTTTCCCCTTGATTTTCTATAGTTTCTGTTAGTGCAATCAGCCCAGGTCACGATTGACCAGGACTCGAGCTTGACTCGAGAGATATTTTGATATTCGACAAAAACATATGACAATGTGATTGTCATGGAAAAGTCAAAGTCTTGAGTACTTGGCATGGAAAGTCCAAGTGGGACACTTGGCATTTGGGAAAGTCCAAGTGAGACACTTGGCATTTGGAAAGTCCAAGTCTTGAGTATTTGGCATGTAAAGTCCAAGCATGGGTCTTGGCAAGGAAAAGTCTAAGCATGGGTCTTGGCATGGAAAGTCCAACATGGGTTGGCAAGGTAAAGTCCAAGCTTGAGTCTTGGCATTTGAGAAGTCCAAGGGGTTTGATATTGGCGGCGTAAAGTCCAAGCGAGAGTCTTGGCAACATAAGTCCAATGGTTGGTGGCGTAAAGTCTAAGCGGAGTCTTAGCGGCGTAAGTCCAATGTGCCTTGGCGGTGTAGACACCGTTAGCATGACATAGCCGATGGAAGCACCTGAAGGCTAGCGCGATAGATGAACAAGTCATGGATGACTTGGAGGGATCCGAGAGGCATGAGGCTGATGGAGGTGGCTAGAAGGCTTAGGTCTAGGCTAAGGGTGGTCTAGCAAGTATGGGGGAACCATACTTGGGCTAAAACCTCATGTTTAAGGTGTGTCAGTCGACTGGTGTCATATGGCAGTCGAATGATGAGAGTCAATTAGGGTTTAGCGTGGGGCTGGTAGTATTTGCGGAGAGAAGTCGATCGATTGGCCGAGTCGCGATCGTGTGATCAATCGACTGGTGCTCGAGTTTTGGAGCACAGAATGGAGTCTCACTCGACCGCTGCGGTTAGCAGTCGAGTGATGACTTGATCAGTTGACTGATGGTCATAATCAGTCGACTGATGATGGATTCATTGGATTTTTCCAGTGTGGATCTAGCCGTTGTCTTACGACCATCCGATCGTGGCATCGATGATGGTCGGCGATCGATCGGCTTTCGATCGAGGCAAAAGATATAAATGGAGCTCGTGGAGGAGAAAAATCCAATCGGTTCTTGAGCATCCTTGGGGCGATTTGTTTCTACAAATCAGGGTCTCCAAGGTCATTCTTCAAGCAACCAAAAGCAAGCATTCCAAAGGCATTCGTAAAGTGTTTTCTTTACTTGTATTGCATTGTATTTCATTATAATTGCTTGTTGTATTTAGTTTATTGTTGTAAACTATTGTAAGAGGTTTCTCCACCTCCGACGTGTTGTCGAGAAGGAGTTTATTGCTTAGTGGTGTTTGTGGCATCGCTAGAGCTCTTTAGAGCTCGATCCGTGGAGTATGAACCATTCGGTTCCGAACCACATTATATTCTTGTGTTCTTGTGTGATTGTCTATTTTGTTATTGTTATTATTATCTATATTCCGCTGCGCTAACGAAGTTTGTAGACGAGCACGCGAATGTATTCCATCGACGTATAGCACGACGCAATTCACCCCCCCCCTCTAGCGTTCCAACAATCACCAACAAGTGGTATCAGAGCGAGGCCGCTCTTTAAGGTTTAACAACTAAGGGAGCACGCTAGAGGGTGAAGATGGAAGTCCAAGAACAACTAGGATGGGATATCAACACGTCGGTCCCATATGCTTTTTATGGACGAGAAGACTTCAATTCTTGGAAGAGAAGAATTGAAGATTTGTTGATGATGAAGGATTTTGAGGAATGGTCCATATTAATAGAAGGATTTGAGTATCCAAGAGGACCAAAAGGTGGCTTTCTCAAAAAGAAAAGATGGAGTGAGGAGCAACTCCAACAATTTGAGAAAAGCAAGAAGGTAATTGAATTTATTTTTGATTTAATTCCTAATGACTTCTTGTGTAGCCTAGGTAATTATATAGATGTCAAAGAGCTTTGGAGCGATTTGGCCAAGCTTTATGAAAGTCCATCACCAGTCCAAGAGGAAGGGACCGAAGAGGCAAGCACATCATCCTCACAAGGAAGTGAGGACTTATAGGTTGAGAGACCATCAACATCCAAGGAGGAAGAGGAAGTAGAATTGGAGGAGAACTCCACCTCTAGGATTGAGGGGGAGGAGATTAGATCACCGAAGCAACACCAAGAAGAAGCTTCAACATCCGGTCAAGATGAAGAAGCTCAAAATCCTATTCCGGCCTCCATTGACTTAGGTAACTCAAACACCGTAATTCAAAATAAAAATAATATTATGTATTTTGAGTGTAGGGAATTTGAGTACTATAAGAGTAAGTGCCCAAAGAAAGTAAAAAAGGCTCAACCGGCTCCAAAGGTCAAAGATGTCGATGCCCAAAGTCAAAAGAGCAAGGAGCATGCATATGCTTCAAGTGCAATTCAAAAGAGCATTACCGGAGTCAATGCCCAAAGGGAGAGAAAAAGGGAGCATCACAAGTAAGGGGAGCCTCTAAGGCAAACCCTAAGGTATATCTAAATAATGCTCTTTCTTTCAATTATAGGCAAAAGCAAGCTAGAACTAATTTTAGCAATCTTGCTATTTATCAAAAAGAGCATGCTAGAAATAGGGAATTTTGTTTAGGAGCTAAGAATATTCATTTTAATAATAAGGAGAAATTTGGGACTAATGTCCCTAAAACAAACCTAGGTCAAACAATTCTAGACCAATTCTACCTAGGGAGACAATTAGAAAGGTACAAGAGTATCTAGGTCTTAATCCTAAATGGACTAGGCATATGCCTAGGAAGAACATTGCCCAAAGACCAAATCAAAATTCAAAAATTGGGCAATTAGAATTAGAAAATCAAGCATTGAGGTCAAGACTTAAGAAATTAGAAAATACCCTCAAGAAGATACAAAATCAATTTCAAGGGTCAAATAGTCAAAGTCAAGGGTCTAGGACTCAAAGTCAACACCAAGGGCCAAAGAGAGAAAAGTCAACCAAGGGCAAGAAGGGTTTGGGTCACAAACCTAAGCCTAAGGTGGCTTATTATAGCGTTCCATTAGATTATGGAATACAAATTAGGTCTAGGAAAACCAAGGTCAATAGGGAAGTCATCCCTAGAGTTGACCAAGGTGTGTGCCTAGTGGCTAGGGTTTCAAGGAAACCTAAGTAAGCCACTAAGAAAGTTGCAAGGGGAGTCACCCCTAGAGTCAACATAGGCAAGACCCAAATGACCAAGGCTAACAAGCCTAGAAGAGTCATTAGGAAGGTATCTAGGGAGATTATCCCTAAGGAATACCTAGTAAATCCTAGGAGCTCAAATAGATTTTGGGTTCCTAAGAGCGTGATCGATTCACGCTAGATGGGTTTAGGGTGTGTCAACCTTGATTGGATGGGTAGTTAACTCAACCATGGCAAAGGTGGCACTTTAGGTAATTTTCAAGGTTATGGGTACCTTGAAAATAGATTTGATACTTTGATCCTAAAAGATTTTAGGATGCACTAATATATTTTTGGATTTATGAAAAATTAATCAAATTGGCACAATTTAGGATTAGGGGTCATAGTGTGTCATTTTGGGTTTTTGGCACACTTAGGAGTTTAGTAATAATATGGCAAAATACAATTAATAATAATAAATGGCAATTAATACTAAGTTTTAGGTATTATTATACCTATATATTTTATATGTCATGCTTGTTTTGTCATATAACATGTCATGACATCATGTTTATTTTTATCATTTATTTGTCATGATCATGTTTAGGGTTAGGTTAAATGTCATGTATTTTTAGATTACATCATATGCCATGACATCATGATCATTGGTCATGCTTAATTATTGCTATTATTTATGTCATGATCATTCATGCATTTAATTTGATTTAAATTGATTTAAGGACTTTGACATGACTTGGAGTCCCATTTATAAGGGAATCAAGTAGGGTTGCCTTAGAAAAATACATGAGGCCTTAGATTATGATAACCAAAACCCACATCTCACATCACATTGACATGTATGTGTATTTATACACCCTAGATACATGTGAGATGCTAGGAAATGAGTTAAGTTTAAGGTGCATAATTTTTGCATCTAGATGAACTAAAACTCATCTAATTTCATTTGTGGATCATTGGGAAAGCTTGTGTACAAGTCATGTACATTGAACCCAAGGAATATGATCTAAAATAAGGTTTTGAAAACATTTTAAAATCCTTTTGAAAAACCTTGGTGAAGTTTATTTTTTGATAGCAATCACCATTGATGAGATTGATATAAAGTGAGCTAAAACTTTGAAGTTTTATTCACTTTTGGATTTTGTATCAAACTCATTATTTTATGGGTAAAATATTTTTCTATCATTTTTCACCCATTGTATGTGTCATAAGTATTATACGTATAAATTTTCATGATTTTTCGGTATACATTTATTTATTTATGCATTTCTAAAACTCAACTCTGATAATTGAAAATCGAATTTTGATTATCGATCATTTATCTTGGTGGCGATCGATTGATGAAATGTGATCGTGCATGATAAAGTCGACTTCCAAGGCTGAATTCGGGAAAATAAGGTTTGTTAGCCCATTTTCAGCTATGGTAAAGGTTCCTAACCACTCCTAACCCTAGGATATGCTTTGAGAAGCATTATAAAGGGTGAAAATCCATTGGATATGGATTAGGAGAGTTGTTTAGGGTTTGTATCAAATTTAAGGTGTGGAGAGTTCATGTTTGAACTTTGAACCTTATTTTTGATGGTTTAGAGTCCCTATTGGCTTAGGGACTTCCCAAGGACATTGTTGGTGCAATGGTCAAGGGGGAGTAAGCCTTTAGAGGGAGGTATCCATCATGGGATGATGGATGGTATTTTTCCTCATGAGAAGGAAAAATGGGATTTTGAGACACCCAATTTGGAAATTTGGAGAGTGTATAGGATTGTCTCTCTTGAGTGATATGAGAGTTATCACTAGGAAGATGGTAGGCATCCTAGGTATATTTGGACCAAGGGGGAGATTGTAAGATCTCATTGGATATGAGACATTGACCTTCTTGGAGAGAACCTTTTTGATGTTAGTCAAAAAGGGGGAGAATGTTTTGGGGGAGAATTTATTGAGAGAATGACATCAATTAGGAAAATTGATGGGGATGATTGGTTTGAGTTAGATGGTCTAACTCAATGATTTATTTGGTTTTTGTCAAACATCAAAACGGGGGAGATTGTTGGTGCAATCAGTCTAGGTCACGATTGACCAAGACTCGAGCTTGACTCGAGAGATGTTTTGATATTCAACAAAAACATATGACAATGTGATTGTCATGGAAAAGTCCAAGTCTTGAGTACTTGACATGGAAAGTCCAAGTGGGACACTTGGCATTTGGGAAAGTCCAAGTGAGACACTTGGCATTTGGAAAGTCCAAGTCTTGAGTATTTGGCATGTAAAGTCCAAGCATGGGTCTTGGCAATGAAAAGTCCAAGCATGGGTCTTGGCATGGAAAGTCCAACATGGGTTGGCAAGGGAAAATCCAAGCTTGAGTCTTGGCATTTGAGAAGTCCAAGGGGTTTGATATTGGCAGCGTAAAGTCCAAGCGGGAGTCTTGGCAGCATAAGTCCAATGGTTGACGGCGTAAAGTCCAAGCGGAGTCTTAGCGGCGTAAGTCCAATGTGGCTTGGTGGTGTAGACACCGTTAGTATGACATAGCTGATAAAAGCACCTGAAGGCTAGCACGATGGATGAACAAGTCATGGATGACTTGGAGGGATCCGAGAGGTGTGATGCTGATGGAGGTGGCTAAAAGGCTTAGGTCTAGGCTAAGGGTGGTCTAGCAAGTATGGGGGAACCATACTTGGGCTAAAACCTCATGTTTGAGGTGTACCAATCGACTGGTGTCATATGGCAGTCGACTAGTGAGAGTCAACTAGGGTTTGACCGGAGCCTTATGCATCGCCTTCGTCCTCACACATCCTATAGGCCATGCGGGTCACGCGATCATACATTTATGCATATAACAGCGGAAGCATTTAAAACTTTACAACTTTTAACTCTAATTACATTAACCCAATTAACCTAACAATTTAATCATGGCAAAAGATCTTAGCAATTTATTTAACTAAACATGTATTTACCATTTCAAAGTTCATAAAAATAAACATGAGTAACAACCATAGAAAGCATTAACGTCTCCTAACAGTTTACACATGAAAATCATGCATAAGTCCGTATATGAAAAAATGATCCACCATGCCTACCACACACATCTTTTCCCCTCCTGCTTCTTCTTTATTTTATCCATTCCTTGCCCTTTTCTGATACAGAAAGTAAGTAAGCATGATAGGCTTAGTAAGATTCTTTCCTACTCAAAAACATGCATCATGAATTAAATGTAAAGTAATGACATGTCTGCTTAAAAAACATATGAGCACAACATTTATTTAAAGTAGAGACATGATCAATTTAGGAAAAGAACATAAACTTAGCATTTTCATCATAGCGAATACATTGTCTCTAAACATGATAATTGATGAACATAAAATGGTATATGGGATGCTCTTTGAAAACATATAGTTTATATACTATAAACATAATCTCAATATATTGGGTCCGATATTGTACCACACATCATCAGCATCCTAAATAGATCCGAGGTAGCTAATCCCGAACCTACTAGGTTACTAGGTCCGTACTATGTTCGTCGACCTAGGGGCAACCTTGGAGCCCATCCCGTGGACCTTGTTAGGGTCCGGTATAAGCCATGCATAAAGTAAAATAACATACATGTTCTTTGTTCTAAAGAGTGTTCTTGTCCCTACTCTTAAGGAAACATTTCTTAGACATTTCATATACGTGAGTCATGCCTAACATGGGTGAAAACATAAGCATGTAGCATAGCATAAATCGGCATGAGTACAATTTAACATGGCATAAGGTAGTGACATAAGGAAAATTAAGCTAACATAAATAGAAATCATCATCTAACATGCATAACGTGGAAGAATTTCAACAAGAATAATTTCTCTAATCCTATTAGCCGAACCTTCTACACATAGTTCTAGATTCTTTCGTTCAAAATCAAGCATACAACATTACATCGTAAGCACTTATACTGCAGGTGAGGGGATACTTATATCCTACGCTTTTTCACCAATTTATAACGTTAGACTTCGCAAAGAGAAAACCTCCTGCTTGAATGTCTTGGTGCCCTTGAAGATCTCCTCCATGGTCATGGAGGCGGTGAGCACGCGGGTCGCTCCCTCGATCACGCCCTGGACGAGATTCTTCACGTGGTCGGAGTTCTTGTCGTGCGGAGCGATGAGGCGGGCAAAGCGGACGGGGCTCTCGACGTTGTCGGTGCGGGGACCAATGGTGAAGATGACGACTGGAGGAAAAACGAGCGAGAGAGAGAGAGAGAGAGAGAGAGAGAGGTCGACGTGAGGTTTTAGAGAGAGGAAAGAAAAGAAATATATATATATATATATATATATATATATAAATTAGGATTTTTCTTAACCTAATTATCCCTTTAAATGATCAGCTAGATTAATCAATTTCTTTCTTTTTTTCTACCAATAGATATATTCTGTTATATCCTACTCATTGGTAATCTTATGACTTAGTGGTGGGAAGCCTATTCCCCCAAATCAATGGTTCATGGTTCAAGCCTCGACTATGAACTATTTATTCATTTTTTTTATTCTTATATATATATATATATATATATATATATATTTCCTTTAAATAAAGATATAGTAACTAAAATTTGGGATGTTACAATCCCTTATACCTTATAAAAGTTTCATCCTCGAAACTTAACTTAGAACAACTCGAGGTACTTTTGCTTCATGTCATCATCGTTCCTAGGTGACTTCTTATATCGTTGACTTTGCCATAGGACCTTCACTAAGGGTACTTCTTTATTCCTTAGTCTTTTGACTTCTCGGTCTAGTATCAGGATAGTGACTTTCATAGCTCAGTCCTCTTGAATTTATTAACCTAACAATTTAATCATGGCAAAAGATCTTAGCAATTTATTTAACTAAACATGTATTTACCATTTCAAAGTTCATAAAAATAAACATGAGTAACAACCATAGAAAGCATTAACGTCTCCTAACAGTTTACACATAAACTGAAAATCATGCATAAGTCCGTATATGAAAAATGATCTCGTCCACCATGCCACTACCACACACATCTTTTCCCCTCCTGCTGCTTCCTTTATTTTATCCATTCCTTGCCCTTTTGCGATCTGAGGAAAGTAAGTATAAGCACATAGGCTTAGTAAGATTCTTTCCTACTCACAAAAACATGCATCATGAATTAAATGTAAAGTAATGACATGTTCGTTTAAACAACATATGAGCACAACATTTATTTAAAGTAGAGACATGATCAATTTAGGAAAAGAACATAAACTTAGCATTTTCATCATAGCATTACATTGTCTCTAAACATGATAATTCGATGAACATAAAATGGTATATGCAGGATGCTCTTTGAAAACATATAATTTATATACTTAAACATAATCTCAATATATTGGGCCCGACATTGTACCACATACATCATTTGCGCGCATCCTAAATAGATCCGAGGTAGCTAATCCCGAACATACTAGGTTACTAGGTCCGTACTATGTCCGTCGACCTAGGGGCAACCTTGGAGCCCATCCCGTGGACCTTGTTAGGGTCCGGTATAAGCCATGCATAAAGTAAAATAACATACATGTTCTTTGTTCTAAAGAGTGTTCTTGTCCCTACTCTTAGGGAAACATTTCTTAGACATTTCATATACGTGAGTCATGCCTAACATGGGTGAAAACATAAGCATGTAGCATAAATCGGCATGAGTACAATTTAACATGGCATAAGGTAGTGACATAAGGAAAATTAAGCTAACATAAATAGAAATCATCATCTAACATGCATAGCGTGGAAGAATTTCAACAAGAATAATTTCTCTAATCCTATTAGCAGACCTTCTACACATAGTTCTAGATTCTTTCGTTCAAAATCAAGCATACAACATTACGTAAGCACTTATCTGCGGTGAGGATACTTATATCCTCGCTTTTCACCAATTTATAACGTTAGACTTGAAAGAAAACCTCCTGCTTGAATGTCTTGGTGCCCTTGAAGATCTCCTCCATGGTCATGGAGGCGGTGAGCAGCTGTGGTCGCTCCTCGATCACGCCATACGGGCGAGATTCTTCACGTGGTGGAGTTCTTGTCGTCTGCGGAGGCGATGGCGAAAGCGGACGAGTCTCTCGACGTTGTCGGTGCGGGGACCAATGGTGAAGATGACGACTGGAGGAAAAACGAGCGAGAGAGAGAGAGAGAGAGAGAGGTCGACGTGAGGTTTTAGAGAGAGGAAAGAAAAGAAATATATATATATATATATATATATATATATATATATATATATATATATATAAATTAGGATTTTTCTTAACCTAATTATCCCTTTAAATGATCAGCTAGATTAATCAATTTCTTTCTTTTTTTCTACCAATAGATATATTCTGTTATATCCTACTCATTGGTAATCTTATGACTTAGTGGTGGGAAGCCTATTCCCCCAAATCAATGGTTCATGGTTCAAGCCTCGACTATGAACTATTTATTCATTTTTTTTATTCTTATATATATATATATATATATATATATATATATATATATTTCCTTTAAATAAAGATATAGTAACTAAAATTTGGGATGTTACAATCCCTTATACCTTATAAAAGTTTCATCCTCGAAACTTAGAACAACTCGGGGTACTTTTGCTTCATGTCATCATCACGTTCCTAGGTGACTTCTTCGTATCGTTGACTTTGCCATAGGACCTTCACTAAGGGTACTTCTTTATTCCTTAGTCTTTTGACTTCTCGGTCTAGTATCCGGATAGGTCGACTTTCATAGCTCAGGTCCTCTTGAATTTGCACTGTCTGTGGCTCGACCACTTGGTCGGTACTGGAAATGCACTTCTTAAGCATCGAGACATGGAACACGTTGTGAATAGCAGACATCTCCTGAGGTAGTCCTTGTTGGTGCAATCGGCCTAGGTCACGATTGACCAGGACTCGAGTTTGACTCGAGTGATGTTTTGATGTTTCGACAAAAACATATGACAATGTAATTGTCATTTGGTAAAGTCCAAGTCTTGAGTACTTGGTATGGAAAGTCCAAGTGGGACACTTGGCACATGAAAAGTCCAAGCATGGGTCTTGGCATGAAAAGTCCAACATGGGTTGGCAAGGGAAAGTCCAAGCATGGGTCTTGGCAAGGTAAAATCCAAGTCTTGAGTACTTGGCATGGAAAGTCCAACATGGGTTGGCAAGGAAAGTCTAAGCATGGTCTTGGCATGGAAAGTCCAACATGGGTTGGCAAGAGAAAGTCCAAGGGGATTGATATTGGCGGCGTAAAGTCCAAGCGGGAGTCTTGGCAGTATAAGTCCAATGGTTGGCGGCGTAAAGTCCAAGCGGAGTCTTGGCGGCGTAAGTCCAATGTGCCTTGGCGGTGTAGACACCGTTAGCATGACATAGCCGATGGAAGCACCTGAAGGCTAGCGCAATGGATGAACAAGTCATGGATGACTTGGAGGGATCCGAGAGGCGTGAGGCTGATGGAGGTGGCTAGAAGGCTTAGGTCTAGGCTAAGGGTGGTCTAGCAAGTATGGGGGAACCATACTTGGGTTAAAACCTCAGGTTTGAGGTGTGCGGTCGGCCCAGTGTCATGTGTGATCGGACCGGACCGAGTTAATTAGGGTTTGGTGGGTTATGGCCCCATCATTGCGAGTTAGGCGGTCGGTGATGCTCAGCGATCGGTGATCGTGTAATCAGTCGACTGATGCTCGAGAAATCGGCCACAGAATGGAGTCGAGACTCGACTGGTCGAGTGAGGACTCTATCAGTCGACTGATGAAGGTTCTGTTGGACTTATCCAGCGTGGATCTAGCCGTTGTCTCACGACAACAGTGGCATCAGTCGACTGATGGTCCCGATCAGTCGACTGATCGACTTTTTCCAGCACAGGTTGAAGCTATATATGGAGCTCGTGATGGAGGAAAAACAAAGGGTTCTTTGAGGTGATTTGGGGTGAGTTGCTGCTGCAATTCAGGGTCTCCAAGTGCTACTCGATCAACCTAGCGATCAAGCATTCAAGAGCATTTGTAAAGTGTTTTCTTTACTAGTTTTGCTTTGAATTTCATTGTATTTGCCTGTAGCTATTTGTTTATTGTTGTAAACAATTGTAAGAGGTTTCTCCGCCTCCGACTCATGTCGAGAAGGAGTTATTTCATAGTGGTGTGTGATTGGCATCGCTAGGGTTCGTACGAACCCGATCCGTGGAGTAGGAACCGTGCGGTTCCGAACCACGTTAAATCTTCGTGTCTTTGTGTGTGCTTGTCCATTTTGTTATTGTATTATATTTATATTCCGCTGCGCTAACGAAATTGTAGACACGAACGTGAAAGAATTCCATTGACGCTATTCACCCCCCCCCCCTCTAGCTTCCAAACGATAACTAACAAGTGGTATCAGAGCCCGGGGCTCTTCTACGGACTAACCGTAGGGAGCTAAGACAAAAAGGCTAGAGGGTGAAGATGGAAGAACCATTGGGATGGGACATCAACACCCCAATTCCCTATTCCTTCTATGGACGAGAAGGTTTCAATTCTTGGAAGGCGAGAATTGAAGATTTTTTGATGATGAGAGACCTTGAGGAGTGGTCCGCGTTGATGGAAGGATTTGAATATCCTAAGGGACCAAAGGGAGGGTTTCTCAAGAAAAAGAAGTGGAGTGAGGAGCAACTCCAACAATTCGGTAAAAACAAGAAGGTAATCAAATTCATTTTTGATTTAATTCCTAATGACCTCTTGTGTAGTCTAGGTGACTATGTGGATGCCAAGGAGCTATGGAGCGATTTGGCCAAGATCCATGAAAGTCTATCATCGGTACAAGAAGAAGGACCATCACCCTCTCAAGCTCAAGCAAGCACATCCCCATCTAAAGAGCTTGAGGAGTCGGAAGTTGATAGGGAGTCGACTTCCGGATCGGAGGAAGAAGAGGTGGAAGAGGTGGAAGATGCATCCACCTCTAGGATTGAGGGGGAGAGACCATCCACACTGGAGCCGGAAACAATTCAAGAAGAAGCCTCAACCTTCGGGAGGAATGAAGAATCCACTCCGGTACCTACCACTAACCTAGGTAACTCAAACATATGTGTTAATAATAAAATACATATAATATGTTTTGAGTGTAGGGAAACCGGGCACTATAAGAGCAAGTGCCCAAAGAAGAATAGAAAAGCTCCACCGGCTCCAAAGGTCAAGGATGTCGGTCCCTCAAGTCAAAAGAGCAAGGAGCATATCATATGCTTCAAGTGCAACTCAAAGGGACATTATAGGAATCAATGTCCTAGGGGGAGCAAAAAGACCCAAGAAGAAGCATCACAAGTAGGGGGAGCTAAGGCTAACCCTAAGGTACATTTTAGTAATGCATCTTCTAATTTAAATGGTAAAAAGCATGCTAGGAACTTTAATTCTCTTGCAATTTATGAAAAGCATGCTAATAGAAATAAATATTTTTGCTTAGGAGCTAAGAGAGTCCATGTAGGAAATAGGGAGAAATTTGGGACTAATGTCCCTAAAAACAACTTATTTAAGGACAAACCTAGGTCAAATAACTCAAGATCAATTTTACCTAGGGAGACAATTAGAAAGGTGCAAGAGCACCTAGGCCTTAACCCTAAATAGACTAGGCATATGCCTAGGAAGAACCATGCCTATGGTCTAAATCAAAATTCTAAAATTGGGCAATTAGAACTAGAGAACCAAGCCTTGAGGTCAAGGCTTGAGAAACTTGAAAAGACCCTAAATAAGATACAAAATCAATCTAAAGGGTCTAATGGTCAAATTCCTGGGTCAAGAAGTCAAAGTCAACATCTAGGATCTAAAAGTCAAAAATCAACCAAGGGCAAGAAAGGTTTGGGTCACAAACCTAAGCCTAAGGTGGCTTATCATTGTGTTCCATTTGACTATGGAACACTAATTAGGTCTAGGAAGACCAAGGTCAATAGGGAAGTCATCCCTAGAGTTGACCATGGTGTGTGCCTAGTGGCTAGGGTTTCTAGGAAACCTAGGGAAGCCACTAAGAAGGTTCTGAGAGTCACCCTAGAGTTAACCATGGCAAAACCAAAATGACCAAGGCTTCTAAGCCTAGAAGGGTCATTAGGAAGGTATCTAGGAAGGTTATCCCTAAGGAGTACCTAATTAACCCTAGGAGCTCAAATCAGTTTTGGGTTTCTAAGAGCGTGATTGATGCACGCTAGATGGGTTAGGGTGTGCCAACCTTAAATGGATGGGTAGTTAACTCAACCATGGCAAAGGTGGCACTTTAGGTTATTTTCAAGGTTATGGATACCTTGGAAATAGATTTGAATTATCATCCTAAAAGATTTTAGGGTGTGCCAATATTATTTGAGAAGCTTGATAAAATAGTCAAATTGGCACAATTTAGGTTTAGAGGTCGTAGTGTGTCATTTTGAGTTTTTGGCACACTTGGGAAAATTTAGGTTAATATGGCAAAATATAATTAATTATATGAAATGGCAATTAATATTAAAATTTAGGTATTACTATACCTATATATTTTATATGTCATGCTTTGTTTGTCATATAACATGTCATGACATCATGCTTATTTTTAATCATTCTATATGTCATGTACATGTTTATATTTAGGTTTAAGGTTTTAAATGTCATGTGTTTTTAAATTTTATCATATGCCATGACATCATGATCATTGGCCATGTTTTAATAATGCTATTATTTCTGCCATGATCATACATTCATGCATTTAAGACAATTGGTTGAAATTGAATTAAGGACTATGGCATGACTTGAAGTCCCATTTATAAGGGAATCAAGTAGGGTTGCCTTAGAGAATGCATGAAACCCTAGATTAGGATGAACAAAACTCACATCTCACATCCAATTGACATGTATGTGTATTTATACACCTTAGATACATGTGAGATGCTAGGATATGAGTTAAGTTCAAGGTGCATAGTTTTTGCATCTAGATGAACTAAAACTCATCTAATTCTATTGGTGGATCATTGGGAAAGCTTGTGTACAAGTCATATACATAGAGCCAAAGGAATATGATCCAAAATAAGGTTTTGAAAATGTTTTTAAAATCATTTTAAAAAACCTTGATGAAGTCTATCTTTTGATAGCAATCATCATTGATAGAGTTGATACAAGATAGGGCCAAAACATTGAAAATTTCAATGGTTTTGAGCTTTGTATCAAACTCTTTATTTTATGGGTAAAATAATTTTCAAACATTTTTCACCCATTGTATTGGTCATAGGTATTATACGTATCAAATTTCGTGATTTTTCTATATACGTATAATTATTTATGATTCTCTGAAATTCAACTCTGATAACTGAAATTTGGAAATTTCAGTTATCGATCAGCTATTAGTGGCGATCATTGATGGAGTGTCGATCGTGATTTCTGAATCACTCGACTGATTGCCTGATTTCGGGATAACCAAGGTTGTTTAACCCGATTTCAGCTGCGGTTAAGGTCTCTAACCACTCCTAACCCTAGGATATACTTTGGGAAGTATGATGAAGGGTGAAAATCCATTGGATATGGATTAGGAGAAGTATTTAGGGTTTGTATCAATTTTAAGGTGTTGGAAAGTTCAATGTTGAATTTCTAACCTTAATTTTGATGGTTTAGAGTTCCTATTGACTTAGGGACTTCCCAAGGACATTGTTGGTGCAATGGTCAAGGGGGAGCAAGTTTTTAGGGGGAGGTATCCATCTTGGGATGATGGATGTGTTTTTCTCCTTGAATAGGAGAAGTTATTGGGAGAATATGACATCAATTGGGAAATTGATGGGACTTGTGAGAGACCCAATTTGGAAATTGGGAGAGTAAATGGGATTGTCTCTCTTGAGTGATATTAGACTTATCACTAGGAAGATGGTAGGCATCCTAAGTACTTTTGGATCAAGGGGGAGATTGTAAGATCTCATTGGGACATGAGACAGTGACCTCTTTGTGTTGGGTTTTTTTCGAGCCGCGAAAATCGCTTTTTGCATTGCGGAAACCTCGGAAGCCCCGGCCATGGATCCGTGCGAAGTATAAAAATTATAAAACATGTATGTGCTTAAAAAACCCTAGATCTACCTTAGATCTAAGAGATGAGATCATTACCCTCGATGCGATGCCCTTCGCTTATCCCGCTCGTCCAAAAGTTCGCCAGAACTCGAGAGTGTCGAGTGCACACTCCTCTATTGGTATCCACACAAGCAATAGGTGGAGAAAGAGACAAACTTGAGTGTGCTAGCACTCCTAGTAGATCTCGGCAAGATGAGGAAGGAGAGTGAGAGCTTGAGAGGAAAAACACCAAGGAAGAAGATGATCCAAGAGTGTAACTCACCAAATGAATTCATCACCCATAACCCCTAAAGTGGCCGGCCACTTCATGGAAGGCGGGTTACATGCATGCATGTAACTCCCATGACCCTTAGTCTCCCTCATGATGTGGCACCAATTGACCAAGTCAATGATGATGTGGAGCACCATCATTGGCCGGCCATGCCATGTCATCATCATGACATGGCATTTGGTCAAGTCAAATTTGACCTTTCATCTTCCCTCTCAAGTCAAGTCAAACTTGACCTCTAATCTCCCATGGTTGATCAAATCTAACCACTTGACTCAAGTCAATTTAATTTAATGAATCTCTATTCATTTAATTTAAATTGATTTGATGAATCAAATCTAAATTAGACTCATTCAACACTTGAATCAACTTGAGTCTAACTCAATTAGTCTAATTTGGATTACTCTTAATCCAATTTGGTTCATCCCATGAACCTAATCCTCATGGTTCATCATATGAACCTAATATCCATCTAATTGCTCTTATGTGTGTGACCCTATAGGTTCTTGTAACGTTGACAATGTCCCTAAACCGATTTAGGAACATAAGCAATGAGCGGTATCTAGCAACACATCATTGCTACCCAAGTTACAAGAATGTTGAGCTCCAACAGCACCTTTGTGACTACTAATTGTGACTCTCACAATATGTGACAATATCCCTCTATCCTTGACATCTAGATTGACCAATCGAGGCATAGACCGTGTCATCCTCGGTACAATCTAAATCTTGAACTCCAAGTAGACTCACTCTAATCAAATGAGCTCAATATCTCATATTGACTCATTTGGGCATGGCCATGCACTTCGTGGTCTCACTCTATCAAGAATATCGATGTCACCCCCGTCATATAGGAGGGATAGATCTCATCTATATCACTCACATCCCTCCGCATAATTTGTTACATACCCAGTAATCGCCTTTATAGTCCACCCATTTACGGGTGACATTTAACGAAACCAAAGTATGCAACTCCTTATGTAGGGAACTATGGTGACTTCAGGTCTAAGGACTAATAGTCATACTAATAGCCACATGAGAAAGTATATGACACTCATATAACGATCCATGATACTTTCTCATGGCGGGTCATTCAGTATACATTCTCCAATGCATACCCATGTGTCAACTTGATATCTCATATCCATGACTTGTGAGATCAAGTCATCGTGTTGACCTACATACTAGTCTCTACATATTAACATTGTTCCTGAATGTTAATACTCGACTAGGAATGATTAAGAGTAGTGTTCTCTATATCATCTCATTATCGATTCAACCAATCGATTGATATAGATAAGAACCTACTACTCAAGGACATTATTATATTTAATTATTTGGCACCAATACAAGTAAATATAATAACCATGCCTTTATAAATAGGAATATGATACAATAAAGTCCATACAACAATCATCACATGATTGGCTCTAGGGCTTTCACTAACAATCTCCCACTAGCACTAGTGTCAATCACCGTAGTATCTAATACCCAATGACCTAGTGTGACCATCATGCTTTTTCTGTGCCAAAGTCTTGGTCAAGGGATCTGCGATGTTAGCCTCTGTGGGTACTCTGCAAATCTTCACATCTCCTCTATCGACAATCTCTCGAATGAGATGGAAGCACCGATATATTCGGCCTCTGTTGTAGAATCAATAACTGTGTCCTGCTTGGAACTCTTTCAACTCACAGCGCTACTATTCAAGCAAAACACGAACCCTGACTGCGATCTATAATCATCCTGGTCAGTTTGGAAGCTGGCATCACTGTAACCCTTTACAGCTAGCTCCTCATCGCCTCCAAATATCAAGAAATATTATTTAGTTCTTCTCAAGTACTTAAGAATATTCTTGACTGCTATCCAGTGACACTCACCTGGATCTGACTGGTATCTACTCGTCATGATCAAAGCATACGAGACATCAGGACGAGTACATAGCATGGCGTACATGATAGATCCTATAGCAGGTGCATAAGGGATCTTATCCATGTGGTCTCTGTTAGGACCCTTGGAACGGCTAGAGGGGGGGTGATTAGCGTTTCTTCGATTCTACAAACAAGTTAGCGGAAGCAATACAAAAATGAATACGAAACCAATGCTAACACCCGATGTTACGTGATTCGGAGATGACGCTCCTACTCCACGGCAATCCGTAAGGTGGATTAGTCCTAGCCAAGCTTCACTATCTTCTCCTTTGGATGAACCAAGGTGGAGAAACCTTTCTTACAATGATCTCCTCTTCTTTACAATGATGGATGATCAAGAACAAGAGAAGAGGAGGTTTTGAATCACTAAAAACACTTAGGAAGCTTGGTGAGCACGAGGATGTAGTTAGGATTAAGAGCACTAGCTTCACCAAGCTCCCCATGGCCCCTTTTTATAGAAGAGGGGTTGTTTTTCCGTTAGCGTCGATCGGTCGGTGATGCATGCATCGATCGGTCTCGCTCCAACGGCTTTTGAAACGCGATCTCAGTGGAGATTCGTAGCCAATTTCAACGGCCGGTGATCGGTCGGTATCCCTCCATCGATCGGTGATGGGGTGATCGATCAGTGATCAAACGGCGATCAGTGAGGCGCGTACGTGGCGATATTTCTCTTGATCGGTCGGTGATGTCATTTTGATCGGTGATCGCGAAATCGATCGTGATCAGTCGAGCGGTCGTGATGGCGAGTTTCATTCGACTTAGTCGAGCGCGACCGGTCGATACATGTATCGATCGTGATCATCAGTATGAGTAATTCATACTTGATTTTATACCTAGACCTAGACTTAACCTTCTAGCTCCTCAATAAGCCTTGCGCCTTCGGGATCCTCGAGTCCGCGACTTGTTCATCCTTTGCGCTTTGCTTCCAAGAGCTTCCTTCGGTTTCGTCATGTCTTGGGTTGCCAAATGCTTGGACTTTACGCCGCCAAGACTACAAGCTTGGACTTATGCTGCCAAGACTTTACTTTGGACTTCCTTTGCCAAAGTTCACTTTGGACTTTATCTTGCCAAGACTACAAGCTTGGTCTTATGCATGAGTCCATCCCTTGGACTTCCTTTGCCAAGATCATACTTGGACTTCCTTTTACCAAGTACTTCATCCTTGGATTTCTGTCACATTAAACACATTCGTAATTAGATCACAAGATATTGCCTAACTTAGATGATTAGCCAAACATCAAAACATATAAATGCTTGGAGCATTGTTGCACCAACAATCTCCCCCTTTTTGATGTTTGACAATCATTTAAGTTAGGTTTTTAAAGATACACACATAATCATCTAACTTAAGCATTCCTTCTCCCCCTTTGACATACATAGAAGGATGAAAGAATTAAGAATGTTGGATCTTGGACTAAGGTATTAGATTGAAATTAAGCTCCCCCTTAATCCAAGATAGGATGTAAATTACATTTGAAGCAAAGCATAATCTAAAATTCAAAAGTTAAATCCTAACTTTGCACCAACAATGGTTTTGGGGATAAAAGGATAGAATTTATTGAAACTCCCCCTAAACCACTGTATTAAGCAGTCCTAAAACTCATTTATACGCAATATTATCATACTAGAGTGTTAGGACATCAAAAATACACCAAATATCAGAAAATGGAGCTTATTATCAGAAAACCCGATGTATCGGTCGGTGATAACGATCGCTACGCTGAAATCGAAATTTTGACCTTTTATTCATTTTCAGAAATGCGGTAGAAATTCCAGAAATCTCGAAAAATCACGAAATTTTGCGTACACATTTATGAAATCATACTTTATTAAGGAAAAATAATTTGAAAAATATATGTTTTCTAGATTCCAAGATTGATACAAATTTAGAAACTTACAAAAGTTCTAAAGAATTTTCAACCTTTGTATCACTTTTGTGATTCACTTATTGTTTTCCAAAATATAATGAACATAGTTTAAAATATATATGATTTAGAATTTCCAACCATGTTCTTAGAGTTATGTACTCATTACTTGAATACAAGCCTTCCCAATGGTTGGTCCATAAGGTATTTATGTCTCTAGGTGTGTCATTTGCTCATAGTAATGCATCATAACAAGCATGATGAGCCAAGTACACCTTCCCTATCATCTCACATGGTTCTAAGTGTCTCAATATAAAAATCAAGGTTTCTTAAGGCTTTTTGTGAGATGTATCAAGGTATAAAGATAACATATAAACATGGGATCATGCAAACCTAGAATTTTACTCTACAAGGCACATACCAAGCTCTCTTCTTAAAGATGAAAATTCATTTTCGGGAAGAGCTTTGGTGAAGATATCGGCAAGATTGGACTTAGATTCTACATAATTAAGTTCAATGTCCCCTCTTGCCACATGATCTCTTATGAAGTGATGTTTCACTTCAATGTGCTTGGTCCTAGAGTGATGTACCGGATTTTTGGTCAAGTTGATGGTACTCACATTATCACAATAAACTTTAATGTTAGAGTAGTGTAGCTCATAGTCCACAAGAGTATGCCTCATCCAAAGTAATTGAGCTACACAACCACCCATAGCCACATATTCGGCTTCGGTGGTTGATAAAGTAACACAATGTTGCTTCCTACTACTCCAACTAACTAGGAAGGACCCAAGAAATTGACATCCACCACTAGTACTTTTCCTATCCAATTTGCACCCGGCATAATCGGAATCGGTATAACCAAGTAATTCAAATGACCTAGTCCTAGGATACCAAAGTCCTACATTTAGGGTGCCTTTAATATACCTTAATATTCTTTTGACGGCTACCAAATGTGATTTTTTAGCACAAGATTGGTATCTTGCACACATACCTACCGCAAATAAAATGTCGGGTCTACTAGCGGTTAGGTATAGTAAGCTACCAATCATACTCCTATAAAGTTTAAGATCAATTGATTTACCTTCATGATCACTATCTATCCTAGTGCTAGTGGCCATAGGAGTGGTTACAATTTTGGCATTTTCCAAACCAAATTTCCTGATCATTTCATTTGCATATTTGGTTTGATAAATATGAATACCCTCATTGGTTTGTTTGACTTGTAAACCTAGGAAAAAGGTAAGCTCTCCAACCAAGCTCATTTCAAATTCATTTTCCATATTTTTTATAAAGTCTTGAAGAAGATCATCATTTGTTGACCCAAAGATGATATCATCAACATATACTTGAGCTATGAATATATCTTTTAATGTTGACTTTATAAACAAAGTTTGATCTACTTGGCCTCTTCTAAACTCCTTAGAAATTAAGAAGGATGACAATCTTTCATACCATGCCCGGGGAGCTTGTTTTAACCCATATAATGCTTTCCTAAGCTTACATACATGATTTGGATAATCTATGTTCTCAAATCCGGGTGGTTGCTCTACATATACTTCCTCCTTAATAAAACCATTTAAGAATGCCGATTTATCCATTTGGTAAAGTTTAAATCCATGAAGGAAGCATACCCTAAGAGAATCCTAATAGATTCTAACCTTGCCACCGGGGCATAAGTCTCATCATAGTCAAGCCCCTCAACTTGATTGAATCCCCTAGCAACCAACCTAGCCTTATTTCTAGTGATATTTCCTTGATCATCTAGCTTATTCCTAAAGACCCATCTTGTAGTAATTATGGTGCTATCATTGGGTCTAGGCACTAAGTCCCACACTTGACTTCTCTCAAATTAAGCCAATTCATCTTGCATTGCCAAAATCCAATCCAGATCATGTAATGCATCATTGATCGACTTGGGCTCAATTTGTGAGATAAAACTACTTGACTAGTAGAAGGTCTATGAAATGACCTAGTTCTTACTCCTTGAGATAGATCTCCTACTACTTGGTCAAGTGGATGATCTTGATGAATTCTTAGGTTTCTAGAAGGGGTTTCAATTTGATTATCATTGTCTTCCACCCTTCTTTCATCGAGTCTCCTCTTCCTCCCCCTTGATCATTACCCTAATGGTCAAATTTTGAAGTTTTTGGGTAATGTCTTGATTATTGTCATTAATATCCTTATCAATGGAGGACTTTCTAGGGTAGGTACTAGTAGTTTCATCAAATTGAACATTGGAAGACTCCTCAATCCCTTTGGTTCTCTTATTGTAGACTCTATACCCTCTACTTGTGGATGAGTATCCAACTAGGATTCCCTCATCCGCTTTTGATTCAAATTTTCCTAAGTTATCTTTGGTGTTTAGAATATAAACTTTACACCCAAAGACTTTGAAATAATGAATTGTGGGTATAGTCCCATTCCATAATTCAAATGGTGTTTTTCCCAAAAACCTATGGATTTGAACCCTATTTTGGATATAGCAAGCGGTATTAACCGCTTCCGCCCACAAGTAGCTAGGTAGAGAATATGCATTAAGCATAGTCCTAGCCGCCTCTTGTAGGGCACGATTTCTCCTTTCCACCACCCCATTTTGTTGGGGTGTTCTAGAACAAGAGAACTCATGCTTGTACCCTTGCTCTAAACAAAATTGTGAAAATTTTAGATTTTCAAATTCACCACCATGATCACTATGGATCCGGTTGATTTTGAGACTCTTTTCATTTTCAACCCTTTTACTAAATCCTATGATTATTTCTAAGGTATCATCCTTATGTTTCATAAAATAGACCCAAGTATACCTAGAAAAGTCATCTACTATAACCAAACAATATTTATTACCATTTAAAGATGGAGTACTATGGCAATCAAATAAGTCAAGATGCAATAATTCTAATGGTAAAGAAGTATTGGTTAGGGTTTTACCTTTGTGTGATGCCTTTGTTTGTTTTCCTTCTTGGCATGCATCACACAATTTGTTCTTGACATACTTGATCTTTGGTAGCCCTTTGACCAACTCCATCTTGGCTACCTTGGCTATATTTTTCATGTTGATATGCCCCAATCTTCTATGCCATAGCCAACTTTCCTCTTCTTTTGCAACAAAACACTTAGTAGAAATGTTAGAAGCATATGAAAGATCAACATAATAGATATTTGATTTCCTATATCCAACTAACATGCAATCATTTAATTCCTTGTGTCTAATCATGCATTTAGAGGATTCAAAAGAGACATGATAGTTTGCATCACAAAGTTGACTAACACTTAATAAATTAAATTTCATATTTTCAACTAGCAAGACTTTGTGAATAACAATTTTGGGGATACCTCAATTGTTCCTCTACCTAATATCTTGAGTTTTCCACTATTCCCAAAAGACACCGCTCCCTTCTTCACATATTTAATTGTGGAGAACTTGCTCACATCCCCGGTCATATGTGTTGAGCAACCGCTATCCACAATCCACATACCTCGCTCTCCTACCTAAATCACATGAAAAACACAAGCTTTTGGTACCCAAACATTTGGACCGGTAACATTAAGTAAAAACTTCTTAGGTACCCAAGCTTTCTTAACCTTACCCTTAATAGTTGCTTTCCTATTTATTAATGAAATGTAAGCAACTTCTTTTTCTTTTGGCTTATAACCTAAACCGGCCTTGTTATAAACCGCTCTTTGTCTACTAAGAATCATATCAAGACACTTTGAGCCATATGAAAATTTTTCTAAACATGCTTTTAATTCACTAACCTCATCCTTAAGTTTGTCATTTTCTTCCTTAAGCATGCAAGAATCAACATGTGAAGGTTTTTCATTTTTAATAGCTTTTAGTTCTACCTTCATGCTTTTAACCTTAGATTTTGACTTATCTAGAGCTTCTTTAAGATAGGCAATTGATTTATAAAGGAGCTTAACCTTAGGAGAGTTCATTACCTCATCGTCACTAGATGACGATTCATCGCTTGAGGAATCTTCTTGGCTTGAGGTGCTCGAATCATCTCCTAGGGCCATGAGTCCCACATGGCGTGTGATGTGGCAAAGCTCATCATCGGAGGAAGAGTCTTCAATGCTTGGTGTGTCCCATGTGGTTTGAGCCACCATGGCCTCCTTCTTCTTCTTTTCCTTTTTGTCCTTCTTTTTCTTCTCTTTTTCCTCCTTCTTTTTTAGCTCCGGGCAATTCGGCTTTATGTGCCCCTTCTTGTTGCAAGCATGGCAAATCACATTATTATTAAAACTTGAATTACCATTAAATTTACCTTTTGAGGAATGAGACCCCTTCCTTGCTTCTCTATTCTTGAACTCTCTTGACTTCCTATAAAGCTTCTTGTGAAATTTGTCATTTCACTAGATGAGTCTCCATCACTACTTGACTCATCCTCAGGACTCGGATGATGATGATGCTTCTTTTCTTTCCTTCTTCTTCTTTTCTTTCTTGTCCTTCTTTTCAACGAATAGAGCTAAACCCTTTTCCTTAGAGGACATGTTAGTTTGCTCATGTAATTCAAACTCACAAAATAATTCATCAATTTTAATTTGAGATAAATCTCTAGTTACCTTAATTGCATCAACTATAGAAGTCCATAAGAATTTCTAGGAATGCTTGTAAAATATACCTTACCAAATCCGATTGTCAACTCGCTCACCAATGTTATGGAGTCCGTTAACAAATTATTTGAAACATCCAAGCAATTGACTTACGGTTTAATGCATCATAAGTTGGCAGGCTTGAAGTTTTCCAATCAATAGGTCCTTCTTGGCCCTCTTTGATTCCTTGGAACCTTCATTTAGCTCAATGAGCTTTTCCCATAATTCCTTGGCGGATTCGAAAGGTCCCACCTTGTTAAGTTGCTCCATGGTAATCCCACATTGGATGGTGAGTACCGCTTTTGCATTTGACTCGAAACTCCTATTCATTTCTCTTGTCCAATCCTTGCTCGGAATAGGGTTTCCACGTTCATCCACCGGTTCCTTGAAGCCATCTACAACACTATGCCAAATTTCAATATTACTCATTAAATAGTATTTCATCCTACCTTTCCAATATGCGAAGTGACTCCCATCGAAGAGTGGTGGCTTGGCGATGCTATATCCCTCTTGAAGAGCCATTGATGCCTTGGTTGATGGTGAGATCTTCCAAGCAATCCGCTCGATACCACTTGTTAGGACCCTTGGACGGCTAGAGGGGGTGATTAGCGTTTCTTGATTCTACAAACAAGTTAGCGGAAGCAATACAAAAATGAATCTGACGAATAAATACTGAAACCAATGCTAACACCCGATGTTACGTGGTTGGAGATGGCGCTCCTACTCACAATCCGTAAGGTGGATTAGTCTAGCCAAGCTTCACTATCTTCTCCTTTGGATAGAAACCTTTCATAAACGATCTCCTCTTCTTTACAATGATGGATGATCAAGAACAAGAGAAGAGGAGGTTTTGAATCACTAAAAACACTTAGGAAGCTTGGTGAGCACGAGGATGTAGTTAGGATTAAGAGCACTAGCTTCACCAAGCTCCCCATGACCCCTTTTTATAGAAGAGGGGTTGTTTTTCCCGTTGGGCGTCGATCAGTCGACTGATGCATGCCATCACGATCGTAGCCGGCCAACGGCTCAAACGCGATCTCGCGGAGATTCGTAGCCGCAATTTCCAACGGCCAGGTGATCAGTCGACTGATCCCTCCCTCAGTCGACGGTTGGAGTGCTCAGTCGAGTGATCAAGACGCGATCGAGTGAGAGCGCGTGCGGCGATATTTCTCTTGATCGATCGTGATGTCATTTTGATCGGTGATCAGCAATCCGATCGATGTCGGTCAAGCCGATCGTGATGGCGAGGTTTCATTCGACTTAGTCGAACGCTGACCCGGTCGGTGATACATCGTATCGATCGATACTCATCAAGTATGAGTAATTCATACTTGATTTTATACCCTAGACCTAGACTTAACCTTCTAGCTCCTCAATAAGCCTTGCGCCTTCAGGATCCCTCCGAGTCCGCGACTTGTTCATCCTTTGCGCTTTGCTTCCAAGAGCTTCCTTCGGTTTCATCATGTCTTGGGTTGCCAAATGCTTGGACTTTACGCCGCCAAGACTACAAGCTTGGACTTATGCTGCCAAGACTTTACTTTGGACTTCCTTTGCCAAGGTTCACTTTGGACTTTATGCTGCCAAGACTACAAGCTTGGTCTTATGCCGCCAAGTCCATCCCTTGGACTTCCTTTGCCAAGATCATACTTGGACTTCCTTTTACCAAGTACTTCATCCTTGGATTTCCCTGTCACTTAAACACATTCGTAATTAGATCACAAGATATTGCCTAACTTAGATGACTAGCCAAACATCAAAACATATAAATGCTTGGAGCATTGTTGCACCAACAGTCTCTCTCCTCTCTAGAAGAGGGACTTTGAGTCTTCGAAAGACTCACACCATGTGACATCGGCAGAAGTCCTTTCTTGGAATTCTGCATGGCAAACCGAAGTAATACCGTGTCAATGTATGTACTCTGACTTAGGCCAAGCAATCTCTTAGATATATCTCTATAGATCTTGATGCCTAGAATACAGGCTGCTTCACCTAAGTCTTTCATTGAGAAGCACGTCCCGAGCCAAGTCTTCACAGACTGTAGCGAAGGGATGTCATTCCCAATGAGCAGTATGTCATCCACATACAATACAAGGAAGACAACTGTGTTCCCATTAACCCTCTTGTAGACACAGGGTTCATCATCATTCTTGATGAAACCAAACTGTTTGATCGCATCATCGAATCGAAGATTCCAGCTCCGAGAAGCTTGCTTTTGCCCATAAATGGACCTATGCAGCTTGCATACCTTCCCAGTATGATGTGGATCTTCAAAACCCTCAGGTTGTGTCATGTACACATCCTCGAGCAAGTTTCCATTCAGAAACGTGGTTTTGACATCCATCTGCCAGATCTCATAATCGTGGTATCTTTGCGATAGCAAGCAAGATCCGAATGGACTTAAACATCGCCCTTTGGAGAAAAGGTTTCATCATAGTCAATACATGAATTTGCTTGAAACCTTTAGCCACCAATCGGCCCTTATAGGTATCGTAAGTCCATCCATGTCAGTCTTTCTCCTAAAGACCCACTTACACCCAATGGGTTTGACCCGGTGGATCGACCAAAGTCCATACTTGGTTGGTGTACATGGATTCCATCTCGGATCTCATGGCCTCTAGCCATTTCTCGAGAATCTAGGCTCATCATCACGGCTTCTGATAGGAGGTAGGCTCATTCTCAATGAGCATTACGTCATCATGGTCAGACAAGAGAAATGAATATCTCTCAGGATGACGACGTACCCTATCAGATCTGCGAAGAGGTCGGTATACATGAACAGGTGGTTGTTCCACAACTCTTTGTGCAATAACCTCATCACCCACAACACTTTGTGGTTCCTGTTCAACCTCCATCAAGGCCTCAGTGCTATGGTCCTTATCTTGAATTTCTTCAAGATCGAAGGTACTTCCACTAGTTTTTCTAGAAACAAAATCCCTTTCTAGAAAAACTCCAGTCTTTGCCACAAACACTTTGTCTTGGGAATGTAGAAGTAATATCCCTTTGTATCCTTGGGATATCCAACAAAATAGCACCTATCGGATTTGGGTCCCAGTTTGTCTGAGACTTGACGTCGAACGTAAGCCTCACAACCCCAAATCCTCATAAAAGATATCACGGGATTTCTCCCTGTCCATATCGTATATGGTGTCTTTATCACAGCCTTGGATGGTTCACGGTTAAGGGTAAAGGCTGTTGTGTCTAAAGCATATCCCCAAAAGGATATAGAAAGGTCTGTGTGACTCATCATAGATCGTACCATATCTAATAGGGTATAATTCCTCCTTTCGGATACACCATTCCACTGTGGTGTTCCAGGAGGAGAGAGTTGGGATAGAATCCCACACTCAGCTAGATAGTCACGAAACTCATGGCTAAGGTATTCACCACCTCGATCTGATCGAAGTATCTTAATACTCTTGTCAAGCTGGTTTTGTACTTCATTCTTGAATTCTTTGAACTTTTCAAAGGATTCTGATTTGTGTGTCATGAGATACACATAACCATATCTACTGAAGTCATCAGTAAATGTAATGAAGTACCTATAACCACCTCTAGCAGTAACATTGAAAGGACCACATACATCACTATGTATAAGTCCTAACAAATCTGTTGCTCTTTCGCTGTGTCCACTAAATGGAGTCTTAGTCATCTTTCCTAAAAGGCAAGATTCGCATGTCTCATATGATTCAAAATCAAATGAGTCTAGCAGCCCATCCTTATGGAGCTGAGATAAGCGACTCTCATTTATGTGACCTAAGCGACAGTGCCAGAGATAAGTTTGGTTCAACTCATTTGACTTGAACCTCTTGGTACTTATGTTATAGATAGGGCTCTCTAAGTCTAGAAAGTAGAGTCCGTTCATTAGAGGTGCACTACAATAGAACATATCATTTAAATAAACTGAACAACATTTGTTCTTTATTATAAATGAAAATCCTTTCTTGTCCAAACAAGAAACTGAAATGATGTTCTTAGTTAAGCGGGCACATAACAACATTCATCTAATTCTAATACAAGCCCGGAGGGCAAAGATAGATCATAAGTTCCTCTGACAGCATGACGAACCCTTGCTCCATTGCCTACTCGTAGGTCCACCTCGCCCTTTGTCAATGCCTGCTATTTCTCGGCACATTGGTACAAATGTGAGATGCACATCCGGTATCTAATACCCATGATGAAGAAATAGATAGATTGACTTCTATAACATTTATACAGTAGAAGTCTCACTTCTTTTCTTCTTAAGATCTTCGAGTAAGCTTTGCGATTCACGCTTCCGGTGTCCGGCTTCCTTGCGGTGGAAAGCAAGCCCCTTCCTTAGCTACCCCTCCTTGATGTTTAAGTTCTTTGCCAATGCCCTTGGCTTGGGACTTTCCCTTACCTGAAGTCTAGCCCTTGCCTTTCTTCTTTTGTACCATCAAAATGGTGTCAGATTTTCCCTTCTTAAGGTTAAGCTCGTGATTCTCAACATCTTTGAGCATTTGACGATGGCTTATCAATTTCATTCATGTTATAATTCATGACAAATTGATTGAAGGCTTGTGGCAAAGATTGCAAGATCAGTCGATGGCGACTCTTGGCAAGTGGGAATCCCGACCTTTGTAGGTTTTCTCGTACAATCATCTTGAGTACATATGTACCTACGGGAGTCCCTTCTTGCATTTTGGACCCAAATAATGCCTTAGAGACTTCATATCTCTCATGCCTAGCTTTTCCTTGATATAGTTGACGAAGATGTCCAACCATATCATAAGTATTCATGAACTCATGTTGCTTCTGAAGCTCAGAGTTCATGGTCGCGAGCATTAGACATGACACATCTAATGCATCATCTTGATGCTTCTTGTAAGCATCTTTGTCAGCTCGCGAGGCAGTGGCAGGAGGTGCCTCCGGAATGGGCTGCTCCAGGACATACAACTTCCTTTCTTGGGTGAGAACAATTCTAAAGTTCCTGTACCAGTCCAGGAAATTCGCTCCATTGAGCTTGTCCTTCTCAAGGACAGAACGCAGAGAGAGAGTGTTCGTGTTTGTCGACATAGTTATCTACAACATACAATGCAAAGAATTAATATCATATTCCTTTTATCATTTAATTAGGCCTTTAATCAAATGATGCTCCCACTGAATTATAGGAATTTTTGTAGAATCGAGTTATGGATGTGATCAAACCACATTACTAGATTCATACAAACTAGCTATAATTCTTGCGGGACAAGATTCACATCATACTAAGCCTTGAGTTAGCTTTGGCTAAATCGCCCAAGACTTAGTATGATCGGTGGGTAACAACCGATTACATCTCTATGCAACTCTTGTTTATAGGATCAAGACCCACATTTACAAAAGACCTTGAGTTAGCTTTGGCTAAATCGTCCAAGATTTAGTGTAAATGCGATCTTAACCTATCGTTCCAACGATTGGAATATGCCTATAGTTCTACTCGATCCAATTGAGTTTAACTAGTTTTGCTTAATCTAATTGAGCTTACTCTAACCCAAGCATGATAGGCGGGACCAAGATTGTCCCTCCGCACCCTACCAAGATAATATGCGTTGCTCTGCTTTGGCAGATTCAACAACAACAAATGATCGAGGTAGTGATGGGTATCAAGGCTCGGTAGGCATTTTCGAGTTGATTCGATTATGATCTAATCTAATCGTAATGTGTATCTTATACACATTTAGGCCTTTATTATCCTATATTAGCATGCATCATATACATACATTCATTATTCTAGCATGCATCATATACATACAAGAAAATTATCCTAGCATGCATCATATACATACATGCATTATTCTACTAGCATGCATCACATACATACAAGCAAAATCAATTAAATATATATATCAACATATATATATATATAATTAAATGTGATATAGTCATGTCCCTACTACGATCTTCTCAAGCCAATGAGAAGATCGGACGGTCAACCTAAGGCTAGCGGCTTCTCCAAGCACTTCCTTTGACCGCCATGTGTCGTCGTCACCCTTCTTGTAATCTCGTCTTCGAGTGGACTTTCCACCGCTCCATTTTGTACATTACAAATATGAAACTCGAGTTACATTCGAGTCTAAAAACTAATTATAACTAGAATATCAAAAGAAGAGGTACGACGCGCAGGTCGCATACACTATACAACACGCACAACCACAAAACGGCATGCAGGCCGTATTATGAATTACAACACATAATCCAATCAAATTGGGGTCATTGGGCCATGACAATCACAGAATTATACATAATTCTAAATTATGTATTTTTACAGAAATTTATATAATTTTTCCTATTTTTTTTTTCAAATTAATGAGTCACCTCTCCGTAACGGTCCCGCTAAGCGGTTTACGGGCGCGATCGCGGGACAAAGCCCCTTTCGGGGATAGGGCAGCGCCCATACTCACAAAATTAACTTTGCGAATGTCCCTACTACGATCCTACAGCGACTTAAGTCACTTTCCCAAAAACCTAAAGCGAGAACTCGCCGTTTCGGAGAGTTTTTCTCGACAGTTGAAGCCTACAAGTGTCCCAACACTTGTTGCTTCGACTCATTTGAGAAAAATATCCAAAAATTCTATAAAATTAGGAAATTTACAGAAACATATAAATATGTAATTTTATATCTAATACAAAAATTACAAAGACGAAACACATACATGCTTCGCACGTGGCTCTGATACCACTGTTGGGTTTTTCCGAGCCGCAAAAACCGCTTTTTACGTTGCGGAAACCTCGGAAGCCCCGGCCACGGATCCGTGCGAAGTATAAAAATTATAAAACATGTATGTGCTTAAAAAAACCCTAGATCTACCTTAGATCTAAGAGATGAGATCATTACCCTCGATGCGATGCCCTTCGCTTATCCCGCTCGTCCAAAAGTTCGCCGGAACTCGAGAGTGTCAAGTGCACACTCCTCTACTGGTATCCACACAAGCAATAGGTGGAGAAAGAGACAAACTTGAGTGTGCTAGCACTCCTAGTAGATCTCGGCAAGATGAGGAAAGAGAGTGAGAGCTTGAGAGGAAAAACACCAAGGAAGAAGATGATCCAAGAGTGTAACTCACCAAATGAATTCATCACCCATAACCCCTAAAGTGGCCGGCCACTTCATGGAAGGGGGGTTACATGCATGCATGTAACTCCCATGACCCTTGGTCTCCCTCATGATGTGGCACCAATTGACCAAGTCAATGATGATGTGGAGCACCATCATTGGCCGGCCATGCCATGTCATCATCATGACATGACATTTGGTCAAGTCAAACTTGACCTTTCATCTTCCCTCTCAAGTCAAGTCAAACTTGACCTCTAATCTCCCATGGTTGATCAAATCTAACCACTTGACTCAAGTCAATTTAATTTAATGAATCTCTATTCATTTAATTTAAATTGATTTGATGAATCAAATCTAAATTAGACTCATTCAACACTTGAATCAACTTGAGTCTAACTCAATTAGTCTAATTTGGATTACTCTTAATCCAATTTGGTTCATCCCATGAACCTAATCCTCATGGTTCATCATATGAACCTAATCTCCATCTAATTGCTCTTATGTGTGTGACCCTATAGGTTCTTGTAACGTTGGCAATGTCCCTAAACCGATTTAGGAACATAAGCAATGAGCGGTATCTAGCAACACATCATTGCTACCCAAGTTACAAGAATGTTGAGCTCCAACATCACCTTTGTGACTACTAATTGTGACTCTCACAATATGTGACAATATCCCTCTATCCTTGACATCTAGATTGACCAATCAAGGCATAGACCATGTTATCCTCGGTACAATCTAAATCTTGAACTCCAAGTAGACTCACTCTAATCAAATGAGCTCAATATCTCATATTGACTCATTTGGGCATGGCCATGCACTTCGTGGTCTCACTCTATCAAGAATATCGATGTCACCCCCGTCATATAGGAGGGATAGATCCCATCTACATCACTCACATCCCTCCGCATAATTTGTTACATACCCAGTAATCGCATTTATAGTCCACCCATTTACGGGTGACGTTTAACAAAGCCAAAGTATGCAACTCCTTATGTAGGGAACCATGGTGACTTCAGGTCTAAGGACTAATAGTCATACTAATAGCCACATGAGAAAGTATATGACACTCATATAACGATCCATGATACTTTCTCATGGCGGGTCATTCAGTATACATTCTCCAATGCATACCCATGTGTCAACTTGATATCTCATATCCATGACTTGTGAGATCAAGTCATCGTGTTGACCTACATGCTAGTCTCTACGTATTAACATTGTCCCTGAATGTTAATACTCGACTAGGAATGATTAAGAGTAGTGTTCTCTATATCATCTCATTATCGATTCAACCAATCGATTGATATAGATAAGAACCTACTACTCAAGGACATTATTATATTTAGTTATTTGGCACCAATACAAGTAAATATAGTAACCATGCCTTTATAAATAGGAATATGATACAATAAAGTCCATACAACAATCATCACATGATTGGCTCTAGGGCTTTCACTAACACCTTGGAGAGAAAACATTTTTGATGTTAGTCAAAAAAGGGGGAGAATGTTTGGGGGAGAACATTTGGAGAGTATTTACCAATTTGGGATAATTGGTAAGGGATTTAAGTTAGTGTTCTAACTCAATAATTTGTTTGGTTTTTGTCAAACATCAAAAAGGGAGAGATTGTTGGTGCAATCGGCCCAGGTCACGATTGACCAGGACTCGAGTTTGACTCGAGTGATGTTTTGATGTTTCGACAAAAACATATGACAATGTAATTGTCATTTGGTAAAGTCCAAGTCTTGAGTACTTGGTATGGAAAGTCCAAGTGGGACACTTGGCACATGAAAAGTCCAAGCATGGGTCTTGGCATGAAAAGTCCAACATGGGTTGGCAAGGGAAAGTCCAAGCATGGGTCTTGGCATGGAACAAAGTCCAAATATGGGTCTTGATCCAAGAGAAAGTCCAACGTAGGATTGACATGGTGATCCCTTCAGGGCGAGCAGTTCCAAGCGGAGTCTTGGCGAAAGATAAGTCCAATGATCATAGCGACGTAAAGTCCAAGCGAGTCTTACATCAGTAAGTCCAATGTGCTGTGTAGACACCGTTAGCATGACATAGCCGATGGAAGCACCTGAAGGCTAGCGCGATGGATGAACAAGTCATGGATGACTTGGAGGATCAGGCGTGAGGCTGATGGAGGTGGCTAGAAGGCTTAGGTCTAGGCTAAGGGTGGTCTAGCAAGTATGGGGGAACCATACTTGGGTTAAAACCTCATGTTTGAGGTGTGTCAGTCGACTGGTGTCATGTGGCAGTCGACTAGACCGAGTCAACTAGGGTTTGACTGCGGGTTATGGCCTAGCGATCATTGCCGAGTTGGCGGTCGGTGATGGCTCAGCGATCGGTGATCGTGTAATCACGATCGGCCCGGTGCTCGAGAAATCGGCCACAGAATGGAGTCGAGACTCGACTGGTCGAGTGAGGACTCCATCAGTCGACTGATGGTCACAATCAGTCGACTGATGAAGGTTCCATTGGACTTATCCAGCGTGGATCTAGCCGTTGTCTCACGACAACAGTGGCATCAGTCGACTGATGGTCCCGATCAGTCGACTGATCGACTTTTTCCAGCACAGGTTGAAGCTATATATGGAGCTCGTGATGGAGGAAAAACAAAGGGTTCTTTGAGGCGATTTGGGGCGAGTTGCTGCTGCAATTCAGGGTCTCCAAGTGCTACTCGATCAACCTAGCGATCAAGCATTCAAGAGCATTTGGAAAGTGTTTTCTTTACTAGTTTTGCTTTGTATTTCATTGTATTTGCTTGTAGCTATTTGTTTATTGTTGTAAACAATTGTAAGAGATTTCTTCGCCTCCGACTCGTGTCGAGGAGTTATTTCATAGTGGTGTGTGATTGGCATCGCTAGGGTTCGTACGAACCTGATCCGTGGAGTAGGAACCGTGCGGTTCCGAACCACGTTAAATCTTCGTGTCTTTGTGTGTGCTTGTCCATTTCGTTATTGTATTATATCTATATTCCGCTGCGCTAACGAAATTGTAGACACGAACGCGAAAGAATTCCATTGACGCTATTCACCCCCCCCTCTAGCTTCCAAACGATAACTAACAGTCCTAGCTCGTAAGCTACCTTGCCAACTCTTTTCAGGATCTTGTACGGTCCTACGTATCGCGGACTTAGCTTTCCTTTCTTCCCGAATCTCATTATTCCTTTCATAGGAGCTACCCGGAGAAATACCAAATCTTCGACATTGAATTCCAAAGGTCTACGTCGCTGATCCACATAGTTCTTCTGTCAGCTCTGAGCAGTCTCTATTCTTTGGCGGATATTCTGTATCGCTCGGGTGGTGTCGTCGATGAAATTCGTCTGAAGTCCCATCTCTTTCTTCTCACCACCTTCGTACCAACAGATCGGAGACCTACATCTCTTCCCATATAATGCTTCATAAGGTGTCATTCCGATGGTAGCTTGGTAGCTATTATTGTAAGCGAATTCCGCTAAACATAAGTAGCGGCACCAACTCCCTTTGAAATCCAAGGCACAAGCTCGTAACATGTCTTCCAGTACTTGGTTCACCCTTTCTGTTTGCCCATCTGTCTGAGGATGAAAGGCGATACTGAAATACAGCTTTGTGCCAAGTGCCTTATGAATGCATCCTCAAAACTGTGAAGTGAAGCGACCATCTCTATCTGAAATTATGGTCTTGGGAATACCATGCAGTCTGATGATTTCCTTAGCATATAATTGAGCCAGTTGCTCAATCGAATATGTCATCTTGATCGCTAGGAAATAACTGGCAACGATGATAACCCATATAGCGTCATATTCGTTCGTAGTCTTGGGAAGACCTGAAATGAAATCCATAGAGTTGTCTTCCCATTTCCACTCCGGAATTTGGATCGGTTGCAGAACTCCTCCAGGGCTCTGGTGTTCGCTTAACTCACGCGTGTCGTGCAGTCATCGACGCGTTTGAGCTACGCCCCTCTTCATACCGGACCACTAGAACTTCTCTTTCAGGTCTTGATACATTTTGGTGGATCCCGGATGCATAGAATAGGGTGTTCTGTGAGCCTCCTCTAATATCTTTTTGCGTAGTTCCAGATCGTTAGGGATACATAACCGATTCCTAAGGTATAATACTCCGCTATTGGCAATACGGAAACCCTCGCCTTTTCCTTCTAGGATCTCCTGCTTGATCCTCTGGAGACTTAGATCATCACTTTGTTTTGCTAATATGTCATCGAATAGTGCTGGTATTATTGTCATGGTCGAAAGCTGCCCGGAAATAACCTCGATTCCATAGCGCATAATTTCCTTCTCCAACGGTCGAGACAATACCGATAAGGACATCATGGTGGCACTGGACTTCCTGCTGAGTGCATTGGCCACTTTGTTTGCCTTGCCAGGATGGTAAAAGATCTCGCAGTCATAGTCCTTCATGAGCTCCAGCCATCTGTGTTGTCTCATATTGAGGTCCTTCTGAGTGAAGAAATATCGTAGACTCCGGTGATCCATATAAATCTTGCATTGTGCTCTATACAGATAGTGCCTCCATACCTTGAGAGCGAAGACCACAGCTGCTAGCTCTAAATCGTGAGTGGGATAGTTCTTTTCATGTTCCTTGAGTTGCCTAGAGGCATAGGCAATAACTTTACCCCTCTGCATAAGTACAACTCCGAGTCCCAATCTAGAGGCATCGCTGTACATGTCGAAGCTCTTGTCGTTCTTTGGGAGAGTAAGGATTGGAGCACTTGTAAGTCTCCTTTTTAGCTCCAAGAAACTCTTCTCACATTCCTCCGTTCATACATACATACATACTTCTTGTTCTTCTGGGTGAGAATTGTCATAGGTGCTGCTATTCTGGCAAAGTCTTCTACGAATTTCCGGTAATAGCCCGCTAATCCGAGAAAACTCCTCACTTCACTAGCATTCTTTGGCCTGCTCCAGTTACTCACAACTTCAATATTTCTTGGGTCTATCATAACTCCGTCTTTGGATATAATATGACACAGAAAAAATACTTGATCTAGCCAGAATTCACATTTGGAGAACTTGGCATATAGTTGCTTTTCTCGAAGAATCTGTAATACCATCTTCAGGTGTTCGACGTGCTCTTCTTGATTTCTCGAATAGATGAAGATATCGTCAATGAAGACGATCACTAACTTGTCAAGAAACGCCGAGAATACTCGATTCATCAGGTCCATGAACATAGCAGGAGCATTCGTCACTCCGAAAGGCATGACTACGAACTCATAATGTATGTATCTTGTTCGGAAAGCTATCTTCGGTATATTATCTGGTTTCACTTTCACTTGATGATAGCCAGATCTGAGGTCAATCTTTGAAAAGACGGTGGCACCTTTTAACTGGTCGAACAGATCGTCAATCCATGGTAAAGGGTACCTATTCTTGATTGTCATATTATTTAGTGCTCGGTAGTCTATGCATAGGCGCATAGTCCCATCCTTCTTCTTTACGAACTATACCGGAGCTCCCCATGGAGAGTGACTAGGGCGAATAAAACCCTTGTAGAGTAACTCTGTGCTGTCACGAAGTTCCTTGATTGATGGCGCCATCCGGTAAGGTGCTTTAGAGATCGGGTGAGTACCAGGAATTAATTCGATCTCAAATTCAATTTCCCTATCAGGGGCTAACCCTGGTAGTTCATCAGGAAATACCTCTGGGTAGTGGCATACCACTCTGACATCTTCTAGCTTCTGATCCTCGGCTTAACTTGTATCAACCACATGTGCTAGAAACCCAATGCATCCCCTGTCTAACATCTTGCGTGCCTTTAGAGTTGATAAGAATTTATAGGTTATGTTCCTTGGCTCTCTAATGAATTCAAACATAGGTTCTGCCTCAGGCTGAAAGACCACTTTTCTCTTACGACACTCGATCGAAGCACCGTACTTGTTTAAGAAATCCATGCCCAATATGACATCATAATCCTGCATGCCGAGCACTATCAAATCACAGTAGAGTTCTCTATCTGCAATTCTGATGGGTGCGGCTCGCAGCATATGAGTAGAAGGCATCACTTCTCCCGAGGGCAGGGTCGTTAAGAACTCGCAATCCAAAACTTGCAGGGGTATGTCAATCTTCTTTGTGAAAGACGTAGAGACAAACGAGTGTGTTGCACCAGTATCAAATAATACAGTAGCATGCTGACAGAAAATAATTATCTGACCTGTGGCAACAGTAGAATCGTTCACCACGTCTTTCTTAGTGAGAGAAAACCGCATTCATGGCCGGCGGGGCTTCCAATCTCCTTGGCTTATCCGGTACCTTTTATTGCGGCTTGCATCTGGTGTATGGCTGTGAAGGAGCACCTATCTAGCATCGAGGAGGTGCCTGAACTTGGGTAGGGCAGTCCTTGACTCTGTGTCCTTCCAGTCCACAGCGGTAGCATCTATTCGTGCCCTTGTAGCACACCCCGGATGTGGTTTCCCACATGCAGTACATTGGGGAATCTTGGTTTGTTTGTTCGCTGGACCACCTTTAGAGTCGTTCCATTGTTTCCTCTTGCCACTGTGGTTTCCTTTCCAGTTACCCTGAGCTTTCTGACCTCCTGGCTGGCCTTGACTCCTGCCTTCACTCAGCGCCTCTTTTCCTGGTTAATATTGTTCAGGTAGTGCTCGGTGATTAGGGAACTACTGAACAACTCCTCTGCGGTCTGCGGTCTATTCACTCCGCCGGCCATGTTCAGAGCTATCTCAGGTTGGAGCATCTTCAGCATAAGTCTGACCCTTTCTTTTTCTGTGCTGACCAACTCTGGGCATAGGTGTGCGAGTCGGTTGAATCTTTTCACCGCTTCGTTAACTGATAGGTCACCTTGCCTGAACCCGGTGAAATCATCGTAGTGCTTGTTGGTCACTCGCATATGGAAGAATTCTTCGAAAAATTCAGCTTCGAAGTCCGTCCATCTCATTTGGTTTACTTGCCTCTTTGCTTTAATTCTTTTCCACCACATTCGAGCATCTCCAGAAAAGCAAAAGGATGCGCACTTAATCTTTTCATGTTCAGGCCAATCCAGCAGCTCTACTATGCTTTCCACCGTTTTGAACCAGGACTGGGCATCCCATGGTTCACAATTACCCGAGAAATTCTCCGGTTTCAGCCTTTGCCACTGGATCAGGTAAGCTTCTGGTCGAACTATCGGGTCAGAGCCTCCTGGTGGTACTGGTGTAGCTGCAGGCCTATCTGGATGCACCTGCTGGTCCCCTGGTGGTCCACTAGGGTTTCCCTGCTGAGTCATTAAGGCATTTATCACTTTCTGTTGTTCAGTGACTTGACATTGGAGTTCAGTAACCACCTGCATAAGATCCGGTGGAGATTCTATCTCACTGACTCCATTACCGCGTCTTCTGGCCATGCTTATCTTCATAAATGATAAAATAAATGCCAACATAAGTTTATCATCCTTACTTATATTCATTCATACCCAACTAAAAACATTTCTTAGCGTATATATATCATACATGAAATAAATAGAGTAGGCATAGAATGTCTTACTTGGAGCGGTAGGATGGAAGCTTGATGTGTGTGTAGTGGAAAGGCAGAACTGGGTTCTGATACCACCTGTAACGCCCGCCCCTTCCCGTCCTCCTAACACACATCCTATAGACGGGTGGCGGCGCTACGCGATCATACATTCATGCATATAACAGCGGGAGCATTTAAAACTTTACAACTTTTAACTCTAATTACATTAACCCAATCAACCTAACAATTTAATCATGGCAAAAGGTCTTAGCAATTTATTTAACTAAACATGTATTAATCATTTCAAGGTTCATAAAAATAAACATGAGTAACAACCATAGAAAGCATTAATGTCTCCTAACAGTTTACACATAAACTGAAAATCATGCATAAGTCCGTATATGAAAAATGATCTCGTCCACCATGCCACTACCACACACATCTTTGCCCCTCCTGCTGTTCCCTTTATTTTATCCATTCCTTGCCCTTTTCTGCAGTACAAGGAAAGTAAACTGTAAGCACATAGGCTTAGTAAGGTCCTTTCCTACTCACAAAAACATGCATCATGAATTAAACGTAAAGTAATGACATGTTCGTTTAAACAACATATGAGCACAACATTTATTTAAAGTAGAGACATGATCAATTTAGAAAAAGAACATAAACTTAGCATTTTCATCGCAACAGTACATTGTCTCTAAACATGATAATTCGATGAACATAAAATGGTATATGCAGGATGCTCTTTGAAAATATATAGTTTATATACTTAAACATAATCTCAACATATTGGACCCGACATTGTACCACATACATCATTCGCGCACATCCTAAATAGATCCGAGGTAGCTAATCCCGAACCTACTAGGTTACTAGGTCCGTACTATGTCCGTCGACCTAGGGGCAACCTTAGAGCCCATCCCGTGGACCTTGTTAGGGTCCGGTATAAGCCATACATAAAGTAAAATAACATACATGTTCTTTGTCCTAAAGAGTATTCTTGTCCCCACTCTTAGGGAAACATTTCTTAGACATTTCATATACGTGAGTCATGCCTAACATGGGTGAAAACATAAGCATGTAGCATAGCATAAATCGACATGAGTACAATTTAACATGGCATAAGGTAGTGATATAAGGAAAATTAAGCTAACATAAATAGAAATCATCATCTAACATGCATAACATGGAATAATTTCAACAAGAATAATTTCTCTAATCCTATTAGCCGAACCTTCTACACATAGTTCTAGATTCTTTCGTTCAAAATCAAGCATACAACATTACATCGTAAGCACTTATATTGCAAGTGAGGGGATACTTACATCCTACGCTTTTTCACCAATTTATACCGTTAGACTTCGCAAAGAGAAAACCTCCTGCTTGAATGTCTTGGTGCCCTTGAAGATCTCCTCCATGGTCATGGAGGCGATGAGCATGCGAGTCACTCCCTCGATCACGCCCTGGACGAGATTCTTCACGTGGTCGGAGTTCTTGTCGTGGGGAGCGATGAGGCAGGCATAGCGGACGAGGCTCTCGACGTCGTCGGTGCGAGGACCGATGGTGAAGACGGCGGCTGGAGGAAAAACGAGCGAGAGAGAGAGAGAAAGAGAGAGGTCGACGTGAGGTTTTAGAGAGAGGAAAGAAAAGAAATATATATATAAATTAGGATTTTTCTTAACTTAATTATCCCTTTAAATGATCAGCTAGATTAATCAACTTCTTTCTTTTTTCTACCAATAGATATATTCTGTTATATCCTACTCATTGGTAATCTTATGACTTAGTGGTGGGAAGCCTATTCCTCCAAATCAATGGTTCATGGTTCAAGCCTCGACTATGAACTATTTATTCATTTTTTTTACTCTTATATATATATATATATATATATATATATATATATATATATATATATATATATATATATATATATATATATATATATATATATATATATGTTTCCTTTAAATAAAAATATAGTAACTAAAATTTGGGATGTTATTAGGCCTAGCATTTCGCGAGGAAGGCAATGATCGTGATTGCGAGCAATGATCGATCGATGATCGATCGATGCTCGGTTTTAGCACGAATGGAGTCTCACTGATCGCGCGGTCGGCAATGATGACTTGATCAGTCGACTGATGATGGATCCGTTGGATTTTTCCAGCGTGGATCTAGCCGTTGTCTCACGACAACAGTGGCATCAGCCGACTGATGGTCCTGAGCAGTCGACTTATCGGCTTTTTCCAGCCCAGGCAGAAGATATAAATGGAGCTCGTGGAGGTGAAAAATCCAATCGGTTCTTGAGCATCCTTGGGGCGATTTGTTGCTGCAAATCAGGGTCTCCAAGGTCATTCTTCAAGCAACCAAAAGTAAGCAATCCAAAGGCATTCGTAAAGTATTTTCTTTACTTGTATTGCATTGTATTTCATTATAATTGCTTGTTGTATTTAGTTTATTGTTGTAAACTGTTGTAAGAGGTTTCTCCACTCCGACGTATTGTCGAGAAGGAGTTTATTGCTTAGTGGTGTTTGTGGCATCGCTAGAGCTCTTTAGAGCTCGATCCGTGGAGTAGGAACCATTCGGTTCCGAACCACATTATATTCTTGTGTTCTTGTGTGATTGTTTATTTCTTTATTGTTATTATTATTTATATTCCGCTGCACTAATGAAGTTTGTAGACGAACACGCGAACGTATTCCATCAACGTATAGCGATGCTATTCACCCCCCTCTAGCATTCCAACGATCACCAACAGTTTCATGTTTGTCTACTTCGTCTATAGTTTCATGTTTGTCTACTTCGTCTTTGTCTGTTTGGTCATGGTCTAGGTCTCCACCACACTCTGAGACGCGAAACGTGAAAGGGTACTCAGAAAGAAGAAGAGAGATGACAGGTGTAGACATAAGACTGCATAGTCTTTTGTGAGAAGGAGAGCTCGTTGTGAAGATAAAAGAAAAGAGAGACCAAGAATCAAATGTAAATTTGTCTGCTTAAGGGAAGAGACCCAAAGGTCAGGAATAGGGAGGAAAGATCTATAGTTGCCACAATTGGTATAGAATTTTAAATGGGCATTTGGTACATATTTGTGAATAGTATGTTTAGTTCTATCAAACAATGTACTAATCTGGGGTTGGTTTGTATATTTGACTAAATGTTGTGGTAAAAATGTACTAAGGATATCTTCATCAACCGTAGAACTTGTAGCGCCTATATCGATTAGGGCCTGAAGGTCTAATTTATGACCTTGAATTGTAAGAGTACATTGTACTCTAAGTTCAGTCGCAATACCAAAGTTGCACATACTAGGAGTTTTTATAAAAACTCTATTACTAGTAGAGGGGAGAAATTGAGGAGTGGAAATATGAGGGTCAAGAAGAGTAGTAGCATCTTCGCATTCAACATATGCTTGATTTTGTTGTTGTTGTTGTTGTAAACCTAAGTTCTGTTTCTAGCAAATTAAGTCGAGTTTCGAGGACAGAGATTCTGGCCTCCATTAATTGATTGCGGTTAGTGCCTGTGGTCGGTTGAGGTTCTATAGTAATGTTATAGTCATTTTAAAGACAATAATTACATATTTGATTGTTGCATTTTTTACATGTTCCTCTTTTATTAACTGCCGGATAAAACCCGCAAAGGAAACAAGATGTCCAATAATTTCCTTCTCGTAAGTTCCAGTCATGTTGGTAGTTGTCTTCTTTAGGAGGTGGATACGGAGTTCTTTCGGTTCTATATATATAGTTGGTGTGTAATAATGGTTGTTCCTCCTCCTCAAGAGAATCTAATAAATCATCCCACGAATGGTTTATAGTTTCTGGGATGGAGATACCATATTTGGCTGCATAGCCGTATTCAGGTGGTGGACAAGTATTCATAGGTGTATATTCAGGGATTACTTCCTCAGGGTCATTAGCTGATATGATTGAATATACAGAGGATGTATCTGAAATATCTGATTGTATTTCAATTAGGTCTTCATTTGTGCTAGCCACAAGACTAGATGCTTTGGTGTATAAATTTCTCTTATGAGAACAAGCTGAAGATAAGTGCCCTGGTTGATTACAAGCATAGCAGGTAAGTGTATTTGTATATGTCTTTTTAGGTTTAAATTTTCTTACATGTTTTTCTTTATTTAAGTAAGGTTTTCTGGCTGTACTTTTTCTGAGGTAGTATGTTTTTTTTTATATTGTTTCTTGGGTTTAGGAGGTGGTCTTTTTCGGGAATTTTCTCTCCTAGGAGTAGTTCCATATTGTTGTGGAGTATATATTTGTTTACAAAATCCATATTGTTGTGTTTTTAAAGTTCTTTGTATTTGGATAAATGTATATTTTTCTTTCAACTTTGTTATTATGTGTTGGATTCGTATTCCTATATTGTTATGTATATCGGTTACATTCATATCAGTCTATGATTTATGTATTTCTTTTCCTAATTCTTCAGGTAATTTACTAAATAGTCGTTCTCCTAAATCAGGATTATAATAATTTCTTGAAACTGCAGTTAGTGCAAAGAAATCGTTGCAGAAGTGTTTTATGTAGGACCAATTTGTAATATGTAATTGTTCTAAATCTCTCATGCTTCTCTTTGTCTTAAGTCTAACCCAGTATTAGCATCCTTGGCAGTAAGTATCTTATGTATAGCATAACAAAAATTTAATATGTTATTTCCCTGATTAGCTATTTTTGCTATTTCTTCAGAAAATTTTAACTTGAAGGCTTCCCATGCTGCCCGGGCTACATCTCCTAGATAATTTTTGACAATCCTAAGCATGACGTCTCCAGTTTCAACGTCCAATTCATGTTTAGCCATGTAATCCCTTTTTACCGAGATTGTCCATTGTTCTAAGTAATTATCATATAGTTGGGGGTCACATTCTGTAATATTTAGTAAAACTGATTCTTTCCCGAAAAATGTGACTTCTGGGGGTTTTCTTTTTCCCATTGTTTTTAGTAAAGGATTATTATTCGTATAGGGATCTATTTGTGTACTTGGAGGATGTCCTTGACTATAATCTATTATTCTCATGTGATTTTCTAGGTAAGTAATCTGGTAAGGCTGGCTGGGTCTACTTGTTCCGGTTGATTCTACTGTATTCATTAGGTTTTTAGGATTCATAAAATTTTTAAAAGTTTCATCTTCTAAAAGTTTATTAAGTTTATATAAAGATCGTTGTATACTTTGCTTGCATTCATTTTTTGTATGTTCTGTAACGATTCTATCTTTAAATGTCATTTCTTCTATTGCCTTAGCTATTATATTATGGTCATTGTCCAAATATAAGAACATTTTTTCTGGAAGTTTTTGGTGTTGTTTATCAAAGGTTTCTAGTTCTTTTAGCTCTTGTGCAGTAATATGATTAGCTATTTCTTTTGGGATGTAAATGTATTCTTTAAATTCGTCAAAAATTCCTCGTATACTTGACCCAACATCTGGGTCGTTAGAATTTACATTCATGTAATTTAAGTTTGTTTTAATTTCTATTTTTTTAAAGATGTAACATTCCTGTAATTCTTATTTGGGCTTGAAGTCTCTCTAATGGACTTTGTTCTCTTAAATGGACCAAGTTTAATGGTCGAGTTTGACTAGGTTGGGGCCCGATATTTTCTTCCTCGAGATTTTGAGATGAAGATTCCTGTTGATATCCGACAAACCTAATGTTTAGATTACCATTTCTATTTTTGTAAAGTATTGAGTTTGTTGGTTGCAACAAAGGTTCAGTTTCTTATAAGTTTATTGTCCATTCTAAATTTGCCAAGTCCTCAAATCCATACTGTCTGAGTTTTAAAAAGGTTGTCCATCTCGAACTCAATCCATGTGTATCTTATAAAAGTTATGTATGATGTTCATAGTTTTGCCTAAAATTATCATTTATAGACAGATATTTCTTCCTATAAAGTTTCCATATCTCCTGGCTTGAACTAAGACTTTTATATGTTTGGCAAAATCTTTTATAGTCATATTAAAGTTGGTGCATAAGTAGGTGACTCCTAAGTTATCATTCATGTCTACTTCCATTAGTCCGATTATAGCCTTTTCTTTATCTGAAAAACGAGAGTCATATAGTACTATTAACACCTTACCCCCAGTTTTCATCCTAGTTAATCCTCTTATTCCAAATATGATTAGCCATGTATGTAATTCTGTTTTCTTAACAATAATTGTCTAGAAGACTGATCTGCTATGAGATTTAAATGTTCCTCTCTTCCTTCAGGAAGGCGAAGGGCTTCTATTCTCCATCTTCGGTAGAGTGAGTTTTGAAAGGAGAACAGATTATTACTATATAGTATGCTGGGGTTGAGTATATTTAATTGTTCATTTGAGAAAACTTCAGTATTTCTGTCAATATCTATTAGTTCTTCTAGTCTCTGGCTTAAATCAGAGGTTGTCCTTATATTCTCCAGCCAAGATGTGCTGGCCGTAGACCTTCGTCCTTCTAGGGTTCTTGATGGACCACTAAAACTTTCAGTTTCAGTCATTGTATTTATTGTGGTACCTTAGGATCCCTGTATGTTATGAAAGAGTACGTCTGTGATTTTTGTCTTATTATTTTTCCCGTAGATAATTTTTTAAGGTCCTTTATTAATATTTTCTAAAGTTTGTTGCTAGCTTTTGTCTTGATTAGTTCCAATCAAAGATTTTTCTATATTTAAGATTTTTGTTTCTAGCAAGATGATTCTACAATGCCAGGAGATTAGGAGTGCGATTATTGTATTTTTTTGTTGAGTTGCTATTTGATCACTTTTTCCTGTTAAATCTATTTGGTAATATCCATCTTCTTTGGTCTTTGAAGATTGTGAGGAAAAATCTAGGGCTTCATCATAGTTGGAATAAGAGGGTTAACCAGGATGAAACGAAAACTGAGGGGAGCGAATTTTCTAATTCCCATTTCTACCTTTGTACAAGGAACGTGGATGACAACGAACGGGATAAAGAGAGGTTTTGAAGGAATAATTTTGTATTTGATATTATTAATTATTATAAGTAGGACTAAATGACAAATGTTGATTATCAATTTTATTAGTTCATGTTAATCAAATAAATAAATTTGAATAATTTATCAAACTAAATCAATAAACTTGAACATAAATAATATTCATGAAAATATTTACATATAAATTTTATAAATTATATTAATTAGTAAAACTCTTATAAAAATTATAAATAAATAAATTTCAAATGAACAAAAAGTTCATAATAGCTAACTAAATATTTTTTAAATATAAAAAATTTCAATCAAATGACATTCAAATCGATCAATATCAAGACTTAATTTATTGATAAATGTATGAGGAGTAAATTTTAAAAGTCTAAGATTCAATTCTCGATAAAAACAGGAGCATTTTTTGCCCATACACTTTTCTTGAATTTCTAATTTAATTTCCTTCTCAAAACATAGGACAATGAACCTTTAATATAGCGGTATAGATCTCTGTTTATATATATATATATATAATCTAAATTCGAATAATCATTTTAACAATTTATTTTATTTTAAACACTTTATCCTATAATTGGTTCCACTTAGCTTGATTAATTTGCTGCAATAAACTATTATTGAACATTCCACTTATGTCATCAATCATCAATTTCTAAATCGCAAAAGTGAGAATTCCGTTTTTTCATACTTTGATTATTAGTCTCAAGGGTCAAAAATTTATCATGATTTATCTCTCTTATAATGATCTGGAGACGAATCGATAGAGACCGCTAAATGGAAAGATTTCATCTTTATGCACGAATCATCAATTTCTAAAATCGATATCGTAATTGTTCGTCGCGCATGGGTTTTTAAGCAGTTGGCTCGCCGAGTTCCACCGTTAGCTGACGGCGTTATCTCCTGCACAGCTATAAATATATAGCACAGCCGAGGTTGTCGCCGTTCCCGAGGAGGAGGGAGCGGTGGATAGAGCTGAGCCAAGTTGGGAAAGGAGGCCAAGCAAAATCATCTCAGGACGAGCTCCAGATCTCCCGAATTTGTACTCGGAAAGCGGTTGGTAAGTTACCTCTGTCGATCTCCTCCGTTTGGATCTGGCATTCTTTGCTATCGATCTGCTACTTCTCGTTGGCAATGCGATGCGCTAAGGATTCGGTTGGGTGGACGATGGATCTGCTGTGGTGGTTGAGATCTGGCCCATTTGTTCGGGATATCTGTGAAAGTTTGTCTGCATTTTGTGTTTTGCCAACCTTTTGGTCTGCCTGGACAAGAGTTTTGGATTAAAAATAAAAAATAAAAATCAGGGTTTCGTATTACGATTAATCTTGGTAACGTGCTTTTTGACGCTAAATTTTTTCGTTGGGATATGGTCTTTGCGTTTATGTAACGAACGCAGAGCAAAATATTGTCTTGGTCTGTTGGTCATGTTCCACATTCCCATTGCTTTTATCCTATTTCTTTCCATGAAGCGTCTCTGGATAAAATGCTAATAGAAGTAGAATCGGTTTACGAGTATGCTCGTTTGCTTTTCTTTTTTGTTTCTGTTCTGATTAATTACTTAATGAACTATTATTGTTTCTTGGTAATTTTCCCTTTTGTTGTGCTTTCAAATGTTTTGCGTTCGATTTCTTTTGTCCAAAAGCATTGATTGTTTCAGTTGTCTCAAATTTTTATGATATAGATTGTTTTTTTTTTTGCTTAAAGAAATTATTTGTTAAGTTTATTTCCTTGATTGTTAAGTAGTTATTGAGTAGACAATGAATCAATTTAGTTTCTATAAATCTTCTGAAACTTACAAATATATGGAGATGGAGACGATATATGAAACTGGAGAGAACAAGTCCAGAGAAGTGAGAACTACTGAGAATGCAGTAGTTGAATCAGATTGTCAGAATTATGCCCTTTTGTGCAATCTTACAATAGAGTTTCTGAATTCGAAGAGGGTTCAATTACAACTGATGAACTTCTTTATGGAGTCTGTTTTCTCTGCATTAACTTATGGAGCCTCAAATTACTTTGTTCCTCTCACTTTGACTGAGCACATAGGTTTTTCTGATAATATCTGATAAAGAATGGCTTATGACTCTTGATATTTGAAGAATTCTGCCAGAGATATGAGAGAGAGAACTGCTATTGTATTTCTCAATTCTTGAATAATTATGTGCATGAGGACCATTGCTATCTATACACTTCTTCCCTACTTATTTATGGAATGAAATACAATCAAATCAAATAAAATCTGTCAATAAAATCTAATAAAATAAATCTGAAACAAACTATCCATATTTACAATATATTCTACACTCCTCCTCAAGTTGGGTTGTACATATTGTACATGCCCAACTTATCACATAGGTCTTCGAAGTTGATTCATGGGAGAACTTTTATAAGTATATATGCAATTTGATGTCATGAAGGATTATATGAGAGTTCCACAGCTAGTTTCGTCATGTTTTTTGAAATGAAGTGTCTTACAATTTTTATGTGTTTTGTTCTGCCATGGCGAACAAGATTCTTTGCAATGGTGATGGATGCTAAATTGTCACATTGTAGTTTAATAGCTTTATTTGTGATTATTCCATGTTCTTTTAGGATTCTATCTGTCACGCCCTGAGAGTATATTTGTCCATCGAACGAACGGTACCCTCATGTGACAATATAAGATAAACTACTGATACATGACCTAAATAGTTGCTATCACTGATAAGCCATAAAACACAGCAAAATACACCAACAAATAATAAAGATATAAGAACTCAAATATATGCATACCGGTACAACTTTGACACAATAAGAAAACATAGTCGAAACCAACATCCAAATCAAATCCATAGTAAAGGTCAAATACATACAACACAACCATACACTCAAAATGCGGAAACAACATAGGATAAAATCCCAAAACAAACAATCCAAAATAATACAACAATATGGAATAAAATCCATACAATCGGTGTGAGATGAGATTAGCTGGCGGAGCTCCGAGCACCCAAGGAATCTTCTACCTGTTATCTGGGCGACAAAAAAATTAAGGGTATGTGGTGGTGAGTATAAAACTTAACGGTAATATGAAAGATAGTGCATGAACAACATATAACCAATGGAGATCAAGAGGTATACATATGGAGATCTACAGATATACATGTGGAGATCAACAGGTATACAGATGGAGATCAACAGGTATACAGTCTTAAAGGTAATAACAAATAACCTGTAGTATAACTGTAATCAATGCATAAACAAACTAACTGATCAACTGAACATAACGTAAGGTACTGACATACCTGAAGATCTGCAACGATACAACCTGAACACATATACCACAATATAACACATACAACATAGAAGAACAATACTACACCTGTAATCAACACACTGCCATACGAAACATCTTATAAACAAATACATCAACGAACCTAGTCCATCCTATACAACAACATGACACGATCAATGCGATAACAATAATCAATCTAACTCAGATATCAGACTCACACAATAGTATAAAATATGCAAATAGTATGCAAAATGATGAACAAACATATATAACAAATATAGCTCAAACAAATGCAACATCACAACAAACATATATAGACTATATCTATATATACTGATTACACACAGACGCCATCATACATGGTAACTCAGACACCCCCGCTACTACACTCTCAGGCCTCTGGGATGACAAATACATAATCGCTAACTCAATAACTACCACTACTCTCGAGTGGCCGAGTGGGCAGTATGAATAAGTAGCGACAAGCTAAATAGCTATAAGCTACACAATAGGGGTCTCTGCTGTTGGCCGCTCTAACTGTCACTACCCATGAGTGGTCGAGTACCACACACAAGACAAACTGCACACAACTCCAACTACCACCATCGATAGTGGTCGAGTGCGCAACTTCAATTACCACCATCAACAGTGGCCAAGTAACGCAACTCCAAACCACCATCTATAGTGGCCGAGTGTGGCACTATAGATGAACTGCGCTCAACCTTGCTACCACTATCCTGAGTGGTCGAGGAAGCAGGATGACCACAAGGGAGATCCAGTCGACAACATGCATGCAATGTAATGATGCATAACTCCACAAACATAATATCTACAACACTCTCTCTATCACACAGAGAGATATAACAACTGACAGTCAACCATGCTAGGACCTTTAGTATGTAAACAACACATACACATAAATCCACAACCCACTCTCTATCCCACAAAGAGTCCTATACAACAATCAGCCAACCACACTAGGACCACCAGTTCGTAACAACACACCATCGATAACCCACTCACCATATACAAAATATGATCCACAATAGATGCACAACATAAAGGGATGTGACACGACGATCAAATCCACATTTGGATCCACCGCCTACAACATGTCAACCCAAACCAAAACTACAACTGTACTCAGCTACATGCACTTACACAACATCTATAAATAAGACATATATAGAATCTGTAATCCACAATAGTGATGAACGAAATTGTAAAGATAACAACAGAGCATCTCAAAGTTCAAAGACTAAGTATTAAGCACAGGAATAATAAGAGTGGAGTCAAGGTAATGATACTATCATCATCATTAATGAATCCATGCACTAGGATCAACAAACTACCTGACCAAGGTAGAAATTACTCACCTGATACATAGCTCGTGACGATAATCCTCATGCCCGTGAACCTGCCTTGAATTAGAGTCCTGAAACATAGTATATGAATTATATAGAATTCTATCACAATCCAATATCCCTAGTAACCAGTTCAAATCCGATTACCGTAGAAAATACTTCTACAACTCTACCGTGTTATACCCAATAGATTCACTCAATCCATCACATAGATAAATAAACTATAATTCAACCAACTGTAAGTCAGATACCAAATTTATAACATTCAGATCCAGACTTACCCATTCTTGCTTCAATCCTCCACCACGGATCTGGAACCAAGTCTACTGTCGAATAGAGACAACACTACTCAAGTCTTATCCATCGCTTGCAATCCATCACCAATACATGAAATAGAACAGGATAATATTACCTGCTATAGATCTAATATCACATACACATAATTACCCAGATCAAACTCACCTCATACCGATTCACTTTTCCACTACGAATCTGAAAGAACAACCCATTATCGATTAATTCCCTTGTTAAATCCAAGAGTAATATCCTTGCATAATCGATTTCATAGCTATAACACAACCAAATCGATACTTACCTTATACAACCGATACAAACCCAACCTTCTCAGCTCAACTTCGATCACCACGGCAGCTCTACTCCCACCACCTACTGCCTCCTTCAAGCTTCTGCCCAAATAACCGATTGCCAACCCAAACTCAAAACCACACAGAAACGATGAATCGCTAGCCAAAATCGAACGTACAACTATTAAGAAGTCAATGAATGCTCCAGAGATTTGAGCTCCCGAACCACCGTGAGCTATACCAGTGGCGTTCCTCCCAATTGCGTTGGCAATGCCACTGGCTGAAGAGGTGTCGATGGTCTGAGCTACGACAGAGGATGGTTGTGGTGATCGAGCAGTGAGGCTAGCGACGATCGGGCGTGGCTGCTGCAGACGTTTGACGAAGATGGCGACCGCTCCGGCGACGCTTGAGGGGAAGAGGAGAGGCGGTGAAGATCGATGTGGGATCGGGATGGAAATCAAGCACGGGAAGTGGGGAAGAAAAAGATCGCGGAAGAGAAGCCGTAGAAAATGAGAAATCGGGGAAAAATTTTGAATTGGGTTTTATATGCAACTTAATCTTAGGGTTAATTTGAATTAACCCCTAATCAACCTTTCATTAACCTAATAATCCAAACAATTTTTTTTCCCGATATCTCACACTATGAATTCATATTCCTTCACAAATTTCGAGTGTCAGAGCTCTAAATTCTGCTTCAACATTGCTTCTTGCAACCATATACTACTTTTTTACTTCTCTATGTTATCAAATTATCCCAGACATACGTGCAGTAGCCCGAGGTCGATCGTCTATCTTAAGATTCCCAACCCAATCCGCATCTAAGTGCACATGTATACCTTGATTTTCGTTCTTTCGAAATAGTAACCCTTTGCCTGGGGTACTCTTGAGGTATCTCAAGATTCTGTAGACAACGTTCATGTGTTCTTCTATAGGGCTATTTATAAATTGACTTACTACACTGACGAGAAGCCCGATATCAGGTCGTATGTGGGATAGATATATGAGGCGTCCTACAAGTTGTTGATATCTCCCTCTGTCTACTGGTGCATGGTCTTTTCTAGAGCCAATTTTATTGGAAGCATCCATCGAAGTATCCATAGGCTTGTACCCAAGCATGTCTGTTGCTTTTAGTAGGTCCAACGTGTATTTCCGCTGTGATAGGAATATTCTGTGTTTAGATTAAGCTAGTTCCATGCTAAGGAAGAAATTTAGATTTCCAAGATCTTTGATATTAAATTTCTCAGTGAGAAGCCTCTTTAGATTTGCAATTTCTTTCTCGTTATCACCGGTGATGATAATATCATCGACAAAGACAATAAGAATGGTGATCTGCCTTTCAGGTGAGATTTTCACAAATAAGGTGTTATCTGCTTGGCACCGAGTGTATCCATGCTTTGTCACAGAAGTAGCAAACTTGTCAAACCATGCCTTAGGAGATTGCTTAAGACCATATAATGACTTGTGAAGCTTGCATACTTTATTGTTATGGGTGCCAAGGCCAAGGGGAATTTCCATGTAAACTTCTTCCAAGTCATCATTTTGAAAGGCATTCCAGTTAGTGTAAATGTCAGTCCTTGTTTGCAGCCAGAGAGAATAAGATTCTCATAGTATTGACCTTAGCCACTGGAGTAAAGGTTTCTTGGTAATTGATGACATAGGATTGTGAGAATCCTTTAATTACAAGACATGCTTTTAGTCTTTCAACTGTACTATCGACTTTGCGTTTAACTTTAAAAATTCATTTGCATCCAATTGCTTTCTTTCCATTTGGTAGTTCACAAGCAGACCATGTACTATTCTTTTGTAGGGGTTTTACTTCCTCATCAACAGTTTTTCTCCATTCAAGGTGTTTGAGAGCTTTATTAATGATGGTTGGAACTTGAATATTTTCAAAGGTAGGCGACACATACCCGATAATTTGAGGACAGTTCTTCATAGGAAATAAAGTTAGAGATGGGATGCATCATACTGGATTTAACTCCCTTCCTTAAAGCAAGTAAAATAGATTCGTGATTGAGTATCGTACCTACGTGAAATGTCGGGGAGTTGACTCCGATTTTGATTATTGAACTGGTGTTGAATGTGTCTTTCATCTTATGTATACACGAAATTGCTTCACTGCGAGAGGAGGTGAAGGAATGGGATGTGACACAAGGGGATTGGATAGAGGGTGAATGATGTCAGGGTCTGATATGGAACAATGTGATGGATGATGATATTCACTTAGATTCTCCCCCTGAATATCAAAACTTAGTGTGGTTGTTGTTCAAAGAAAGTGGTGTCCATGGTGTTGTAGGTTTTCATAGTGACAGATGGATAACATTTGTAGCCTTTTTGGAATGGTGAGAAGTCGAGGAAAATTCCTTTGGTGGATCTCGAATCAAGTTTACTACAATTGTGTTGGTGGATGTGAATAAATGTTGTATAGTCAAATATTTTTGCAAGGAATGTTTTGAGAGATTATCTTGGTGTGGGGATATGATTTAAGGAGAACTTGAATTGGACTATGGGAATTGAGAACTTGAGAGGGCATTCAATTGATGAGATAGGTGGTTGTGGAGATGACATCACTCGAAAATATTTTTGGTACATTGGAAGAGAACATGAGTGAGCGAGCTACCTCGAGAAGATGTTTGTTTTTACGTTCGACGATCCGACTAAGGGTCCGACTTGAACTCTTAAGTTGAGATTGGACAGTAATACTACTATCCAATATTGGTTTATTTTTAATTAATTAGCTTTATTTATTTAGGGCTAAAAGAAAGGCTCATGAGGCTGGTTCCTCCTATACTAAAACTACAATCCGGTGCACGAAGCTCTCACCACGCGGGGTACAGGAGAAGGAATCCATTGTACGCAGCCTTACCTTGCTTTTTGCAAGAGGCTGTTTCTAGGATTTGAACCCGTGACCTCTTGGTCACAAGGCAGTAACCTTACCGTTGTGCCAAGGCTCCCTTCTTGGTTCCTCCTATACTCCTAGCACAAAATTAGATTTCCTACGGAGGCACTTAGACTTTGGTTTTATGTCACTACTTATATTCTTATGCCTATTAGATATCTCAATAGGATATTTTTCTATTAGATTATGCATATCTATTGAAGAGGTCATAGACTATAGCTTAGGAAACTTAGTCTACTGTGCGGGTTCGGTTAACATAGATTTATGTGTCGAATTCTACAATAACCTGATTAGGATAGATCATCTCACATACTTTATCAGAGTCAGCGGTAGAGATGTTATTCTTATCTTGGGGTATTGAGAGATTGTTTAGGTCTTGGGCATTCATTATGCCCTTTTGTTTGTTTTCCACCTAGGGAGCTATCTTTTAGTGATCCATGCTACCACATTACCCTAGATACAATACACTCGTATTTCTTTGGGGAGGAGTGGATTCCTACAGTTAGTCAGTTTAGCTTCACTAGACTTGGGGTACATAATTATGTCCTATATAGAGTTATAGTTAATTGTATTTTGCCTTTTAGTACTAGGGACATCGCTATAATGCACCCTTTTCATTCCTTTCTACTTTATGCATTTTGTCATAGGTTAGATATATAGATATTAGTTTTCATATATTTCATTCCATCAAACATTGTTCTAGGATTATCACTCGCAGTAGGGTTTCATATGTCTTACTGTTACATTTTGACATCTTTACTAGTTGTATTAGAGTTTGATATCACCTCAGTTAATGTTAAACGACTTACAGGGTGCGTTTGGTTCAAGTTATCATGCATAACTTTAGTTATGTGATTATCAGATAATCACATAATCAAAGTTATTGGAAATAAAAATCTAATGTTGTTTGGTTCAATTTTAAACAATGTAATAAAAAATTATTTGTTTGAAGATTTTATCGTATAACATAATTTATATTTTACTGTATTACTCTTGGAGCATAAATATTTTTTTACTGCATCCATGTGAAATTAGATGGTTACAATTGATCATAATTTCATATATATATATGGCACTGTTACTATGGGCGCGGACTGTGCGCATCTCTTTGCACACAACACATGCACAGTGCACTACAGTGAGATGCACCTTGGGCGTGTATAGTGCGCGCCAAGGGTAACAGTTTTGTATATATATATATATATATTACAAAATTAAGTCTGTTTTTGTTATAAATAGTTATAATTATAGTATCTCTCTCCATGATTTTCAAATCATCCCTACCCTTATCGTAATTAATAAAATAAAATAAATTTTTTGATACAAACTATAAATAATTTTATTTTTATTTTGCTTTGTTTCTGACTCTTGTTTCTATTGTAATGTGATGCAACTTAAAAAAAGGGTGCAAAAAAGGGCAAGTTAAAATGTCATATTAAATATATATATATAAATCCAGGATGCGTGCGATCGAGGAGTGCATGTTGTGTAATCGTGTGCTTTCACCGTGCATCCTGGGCGCGGATAGTGCGTGCCTATATATATATATAGCTTGCATAAATATTGTTGTCACTAGTTTTTCTAACAACATTTGCTTAAAATATAGCATGATTTGTGCGAAAGGGAGAAACACTCGGCTAGGGTTCTGCAGGACGGATTGAGATTTGTTACAAATTTAAGGGTATTTTTGTTCGAAATGATAAAAATCTTAGAATAATTTTGAAAAAGAAATATTGTTAACCTCGGAATCAATAAAAACGTTACGCTTTCGAGGTAATCAAATTCCGAGTTATATGCCCCTTTGCTATCCGTTACTTAGGAATCACCGATTGCCTTGAATAAAACAAGGTTAAATAACATAACCGTAGGCAGATAATCAAGGTTATGAATAAAAATTTGGAACCAAACGCACCCACAGAGCATAACATGATAGGTCATAGTAAGTTCGCTTTAGCTAGGATAGACGTAGATGATAACAATTCGCTTTAGCTAGAATAATATATGATGGAATAAAACATATGAAGATTAATATCTATATCTAGTTTATGACCGTATGCATAAAGTAGAAAGGAATGGAAAGGGTATATCATAGTGATGTCTCTAGTACTAAGGGGCAAAATGCAGTTAACTATAAATATAGGACATAATCATGTACCCTAAGTCTAGTGGAGCTGAATTGACTAACTGTAGAAGTCCGCTCCTACCCAAAGAAATGCGAGAGTATCGTTTCAAGAGTAACGTGGGAGTATGGATCACTAAAGGATAGCTCTCTAGGTGAAAAACAAACAAAAAGGAATGATGAATGACTAAGACCTAAATGATCTTTCAATATCCCAAGAGTAAGAAGAACATCTCTACCACTGACTCTGGTAGAATATGTGAGATCATCTATCCTAATCAAATTATTATAGAATTGACACAAATCTATGTTAATAGAACTCGAACATTAGACTAAGTTTCCTAAGCTATTATGGTCTATGATCTCTACACTAGGTATGCATGATCTAATGAAAAATGTCCTACTAAGAAATCTAGTAGGTATAAAAATATAAGTGGTGGCACATAAATCCTAATCCCAAGTGCCTCCGTAGAAAATCTAATGTCCATACTAGAAGTAGAGGAGGAACCATCCTCATACAAGGTTTAAAATCTCGACCCGTATCGAGATTTCGATCAACGATCGGAACGATACGGTTTCGATACCGTATCATCCGTGCCGATACTATTTCGGTATTTTTTTTCTTTTTTAAACATTAATATTTAATTATTTGTTTTTTTAAAATTTAGTTAATTTAAAAAAAAGAATTTAAGATTTAATTTTAAATAAATTATAAATTCGAATTTTAATTAAAATATCTTTTATTTTTTATATTTTTAAATAAAAATATAAATTTATATAATTATATAAATTAATTAATAATTTATTTAATTAAATTTTACAGCTTAATTAATCGCGAACGCGTTCGCGTTGCGCGATCGCTTTCCCGATCGCGTAGTGTGATCGCGAACTTCCCGCAGCGCAATCGGGAATGTGATTTCTACTGCTGTCGATCGCGTCACCGCCGTCGCATGCGTGCCGGTGTCGATTCCGGTTCCATGTCGGAAAAAAAAATTTCGTTCGTTTCACGCGGAACGGCTCGGTATTTAATACTTTGCCCTCATGAGCCTTTCTTTTAGCCCTAAATAAATAAAGCTAATTAATTAAAAATAAACCTACTTAACGAATAATGTTAATTTAAAAATTAGGTTTAGAGCATTATCTGGGCATAGTCGATGAATAGGATAAGAGATGATGACCTAGGCGATTAGAAATAGAGAAAATTTGAGGAAGAAAAGAAGTTTGAGGTGCTTGGGAGTTGTGCTCTTTGCCCTCCTTTATAAGTTTGGTTAAGGCACTTGGACCTGGTCAATCGCTTGGGTTGGTCCCATCAATTTACCACGTGTTACACCCTAGGCGCCTGTACTTGATCCAATCGCTTAGAATCATGAAAATTACCACCATAATAAATTATGTTACGATCAATGCACTTGGACAGGTCTAGTCGTCTGGGTCGGTCAAAATTAGGTGGTCAGTCAAAACGTCTTCAATTCTAAAATATTAATTTTTTTTAGGTCGCCTAGATCAGGTCTAGACTCTTGGATTATATTTACGAAAATTTTGAAAAATTAATTTTAATTTTTCAAACTTAAATTTTTTGAAAGTGTTTGAAAATTATATTGTACAGACAATAATTTTGAAATTGATTAAGATATCTTTTCAACTTAACATTTCAAAAAATATTTTAACACTAATTACTTTAGTAGTTAATTTAGGGAATTAATTCAAGCATCCCTTAAGTTCTAGGCTTCTCTTAAGTTCTAGGCTCCCCTAATCTTAAATAGATAAAATGTTTATTAGTTTAGCTCATTTAATCTTATTCATCTCACCCAATTTAGGTTTTTAATTAAAGATTACCTTAAGTGTTATGTGAAATGATGTTCCATTTTTACTTGATTAATTTTAATGATAATTATAAAAAGGTGCTTGATCTTGGGTTAAATTGAAGTTTAGTTTTGGGTTAGTTAAGTGTTTATTTTCTAAACCAATTTTCAGGTCGTGACGAGTTTATAGGATTTCTTTGATATCGGAACAACGATCATTTCTTTAGACAAAATTGATATTGAAAACTTATACTTGACTGACTTGCAACTAAACATTGGTCTAACTAGTTTAGAACTAAGTGAGTTAGCTTAAGCTAGTTCCATTCATCTCGGTGCACCAAGTAGAATGCACCTTATCCAATCGAGACATGCACTTCGATGAATTTTTCTAACGTACTATTAACTCACTCAATTCATATATATGTTATCAAGATCGAACTATCTTCTTTTCTATATAGTCGTTCTAAACTACTTGGAATTTGAATCAACTTTTTCAACATATCTTTGAGTTCCTCAATTTTGCCTTTCAATATGAAATTCTCTTCCTCGAGTTTTGCAATTTGAGTTAAGTTTCTATGTTGAATATGGTAAGTTGAGGATTTTGAGTTGACTTGTTTCTTAAGTACTTTTGTTAGTTCAATCGGTCCCAGATCAATGTTGACCAGACTCGAGTGAGACTCGAGTATGGTTTTGATGTTTGACAATAGACTTTGATAATAGGTTTAATAATACGTTTGACATACATATTGAGGGAAATTGTTACGAGGGAGATTGTTGGAGCAATCAATCTCAGGTCAAGGTTGACCAAGCTCGAGTGAGACTCGAGTGGAAGTCCAAGAATAAATTCTTAGCAATGGAGAAGTCCAAGTATGGATACTTGGCAAGGAAAAGTTCAAGTTTGGAGACCTTGGCAAGGGAAGTCCATGTATGGATGGAGAAGTCTAAGTTTGGAGACTTGACAATGGAAAAGTCGAGGGCGTAGTTTTGGTTGTGTAAGTCCAAGTGTATAGTCTTGGCGGCGAAAGTCCAAGTTTAGAGACTTGGCAATAGAAAAGTCCAAGGGTGTAGTGTTGGCCGTGTAAGTCCAAGTGTATAGTCTTGGCGGTGAAAGTCCAAATATGGATATTTGGCAAAGGAAAGTCTAAAGGTATAATCTTGGTTGTATAAGCCCAAGGGTAGAGTCTTGGCAGTGTACCCGTTAGCATGACAAAGTCGATGGAAGCACTTGAAGACTAACACGAAGGGTGAAGAAGTCATGGAGGACTCGCATGAACCCTGAGGGTGTGAGACTGATGGAAGTGACTTGAAGGCTTAAGTCTAGATTAAGATTGAGTGTCAAGTATGAGCGGATCATACTTGGGTTAAATCTCACTTTTGAGGTTTACCAGTCAACTGGTGGTATGGACCAGTCGACTGATTGAGTGCTTAACACTCAGAGGGCTTAGTTGACGAGGCGATCGGGGTTATGACCACCGATCGATTGGTTACGAGGCAACCGAGATTCGCTGACCGCGACTCGACGGTACGATCGGTGAGTTAGTAGACAAGGCACAGAATGTCTCATAGTCGACTGCTGGCTTTTACAGTCGACTGATCGGGCATTTTTTGACGTGGATTAGTTCGTTGTGAGACAACGATCAAGCGGACAGTCGACTGGTGGTAAAAGCAGTCGACTGGTAGGTGAAAAATCAGCCCGATGCGGAACTTTAAATGGAGGTTGCGAAGGAGGAAAGAAACGCCGGTTCTTGGAGCTCTTGGAGGGAAATTGCTGTTGCGTTCTAGACCTCCTAAGTCATTCCAAAGCAACCAAAAGCGCACTCGTGTGAAACATTTGGTTTGAGTTTTCTTATTTGTTTTGTATTCTTGTCTTTTGGTTGTAATCATTCATTGTAAAGCTTTTGTAAGAGATTTCTCCACCTCTGGATTGTTTCTGAGAAGGAGAAGGTATAGTAGCGGCAACATCACTCGACTCGGCTGTGGAGTAGAAACTAGGATTTCAAACCACGTAAAATATTAGTGTTGTGGTGTGTGCTTGTAGTTTGTTTTTGCTTTATTGTTTCTGCTGCGCACTAATATTGTTGTAGACGAGCACGAACGATCAAAATCGCAACGAAGGGTGAAATCGCTATTCACTCCCCTCTAGCACCACCAAGAGGTCCTAACAATTGGTATCGAGCGAGGCCGTTTTTTAAGGATTAACCGTCGTAAGAGCACGAGCTAGAGAGTAGAAGAGAACAATGGAGTTGCCTAACAATGGACTAGGCTACAACATCCTAGTTCCACATGTCTTCGACCGCGAGGATTTCGGATATTGGAAAGGAAGAATGGACTATTTCTTGATGAACGCATAGAGGATTGGATTGTCGTCATGCAAGGATTTGAAGCTCCCATGGATAAGAAGGGTAGAATACTCAAGATGAAGAAATGGACGAAGGAGCAACTTCATAAGTCTGAAAGAAACGATAAGGTAACAAAAATGTTGATAAATTAATACCTAACGATATTTTGTGCAAAATAGGAGAATTTAAGGACGCAAGGAAGTTATGGAGCAAATTGATAGAGCTTCATAAGAATCCCTCATCGGCTCAAGATGATAAGAAGGAATTCAAGGAATCAAGTTCAACATCTTAAGAGCTTGAGGGTTCCAAGGTTGAGAGATGCTCAACATCTGAAGTGGAAGAAATGGAAGAAGTCTCTACCTCTAGGATTGAGGGGGAGGATAGATAACCACCACTGGAGCAAGACAAGAGGAGACCTCTATATCTGAGAGCGATGAAGAATGAGCTCAAGAGTCTCCTATCACCCCCATAGATAACTCGAGCATTATTTGTAAAAATAAAGATTATATTATATGCTTTGAGTGTAGGGAAATAGGGCATTATAAGAGCAAATGTCCATAAAGAGTCAAGAAGGCGACTCAAGTGCCAAAGGCCAAGGAGAAGGTAAAGGAGACTGGAGCCCCGATTTGCAAAGGCAAGGAGCATATAGTGTGCTTCCGGTGCAATCAAAACGGGCACTACCGGAGTCAATGTCCTAGCGGGAGACTCCCAACTAAGGACAAAGGAGAGAGCTCAAATGTAAGGGGAGCGTCTACGGTAAGGCCTAAGGTGTCATGTCAAAATTTACTTGCAATTGTTCATTATAAAAAGCATGATAGAAATAAATTTTACTAATTACATGCTAAACATCATGAATTTAGAACTAAGGACAATTGTGGAACCACACTACCTAAGGAAACCATTAGAAAGGATGGGAAGAACAATCTAGGCAATAATGCTAAGAAAGACATATACCTAGGAAGATGATTGCTCAAAGAAATAATGGAAAATCAAAACTTGGGCACCTTAAGGTAGAAAATCAAGCTTTAAGGTAAAAACTTGAGGAATTAGAAAATACCTTTCAAAAGATAGAAAATATGATTAAAATCAAGGTTTTAAGAGGCAAGATTCTTCTAAGGATAAGAAAGGTTGGAGTCACAAGCCTAAGTCCAAGGTAGATAAACCCTCTTACCATAGTGTTCTATATAGTTATGGAACTAGCTTTAGGTCTAGGAGTGTTAGGGTCACAAGGGAAGTTATCCCTAGAGTTGACTTTGACAAGAGTCAAGTGTCTAAGGTTTCAAAGAAATCTAAAAAAGTCACTAAAAATGTTACAAGAAAAGATATCCCTAGAGTTAATCTTAAAGAGACCAAAATGATCGAGGCTTCGGAAGGTACTTGGGAGGTTATTCCTAGTGAGTACTTCCAATAGGTATTGGGTTCTTAGGAGTGTGATCCCTTCACAGTAAATGAATTTAGAGTGTGTCAGCCTCAAATGGATTGATAGTTAACCTAATCATGGTAGAGTTGACACTTTATGATTTTTAAGGTAATGTGATACCTTAGAAATGAGATAAGAAATAGATCCTAAAAGATTTTAAGATGTGCCAATAGAAATTATAAAGTTTGAAAATTGTTCATATTTGACACAATTAGGTTAGCGCTAATAGTGTGTCAAGTTTGAGATTTTTTGCACACTTAAGGGATTTAGGTATTATTATGGCAATGGTTGTATTTGATAATGACAATTAGACTTAAATTTAGGTATCATCATACCTTTATATTATATATTTATCATGCCTTGATTGCTATATTATGATGCAGGCGCATCCATCACAACACGACATGCTCATACCCCTTAACATGAGTATGCGTCATTTTGGACCAAAACAGGATATAATAGAGCTCCTAGAGACTACCACGGCCTATCTGTGGTCACCACCACAAACATGGATCATTCCATGGCTCGACACGGGATCTCCAGCAAGGGCTATGGCCTAATCATGGACCAAGCCATGGTCGTAGCATGCCGCCGTCGCTATTTAGAATTTCATTAATATTTTATTATGAATTTTATTAATTTCGAATTTTCATTTAATTTTAATTTTCCATTGCTATTTAGAATTTCATTAATATTTTATTATTAATTTTATTAATTTTGAATTTTCATTTAATTTTAATTTTCCGTCGCTATTTATAATTTCATTAATATTTTATTATTAATTTTATTAATTTCGAATTTTCTTTTAATTTTTAATTTTTCGCCACTGTTTATAATTTCATTAATATTTTATTATTAATTTTATTTATTTCGAATTTTCATTTAATTTTAATTTTCAATCGTTTTTTAGAATTTCATTAATATTTTATTATTAAATTTATTTATTACGAATTTTTATTTAATTTATTTTTTTTTAATTTTAAAAATTTGATATTTACTTTTCTGTTTCTTTAAGAAATTTTTGACTTAGTCTTTTTATTTTTTTATTTTAACTTTTTTACTTGTTAAAAAATTTCTATTAAAGTTAGTTTATTTTTTTTAGCATCAAGAAACATTCTCTTTCTAAGCCTATTTAAACATAAGTTTAGGCTCTTGTAAGATATTCAGTTTTGATTAATAATATTTCTTTTCGTTTAAACTAAGAGGTGTCCCTCTTTTGTTTACGAATTCCCTCTTCTCCTTCGATTCTCTCTGCCTCCTCTATCCTAACCTCACGCATGGAAGATTTTTAGCGCTCACCCCGCTGCTCCGCCTGCGTCAGTTGGTATCAGAGCCCTAGATCCATGGAAGGTCGACGAGGACATGGTTATGGTCATGATCGGCAGGTTCCGATTGAGGAAGTCGCACCCCAGGTTTAAAGTACCCGTGAGCTCATTGATCTACAGAGACAAATTATGGAGTTATATCGACGACTACGATTCATAGATGGTCGTCATGGTTGTGATCATGGTCGTAACTGGCAGGTTCTGATTTAGGCAGCCTCACCCCAGGATCGAAGTTCCCAAGAGATCATCAAAAATCTACATAGAAAAATTGGAGCATTAACTCGGCATGTAACATTGCGAGAATTTGAGATAAGTCTTCGACTGTCACGCCCCGAGAGTATGCCGTGCCGAAAAGCAAACGGACGACATCTCCCCTGTACGTGGCAACATCTCGTGTTAATACAAGGTCCGTAGGCCACAACAACAACAACATATATATATATATGTAAACAAACTACAGCGGAAACTAACTACAGCAACATAACAAACTACACAGTGCATACCGGTATGACTAACCACATCACAACTACATACAGAAAACATCGGCAAAAATTCGAAACCACAAGTGTGTACATCACATGACAATCCACAACACATTACACTACGAAAAAAAAACTCTAAATACATAGCACACATACGGAAAGCCGAAAACGACCACAAGAGTCTCGGGGGTGAGATGAGATGTCACCAGGTGCTCAAGTCACACGAAGACTTTTACATTACGCAGGGCGATGAAAAATTCAGTGGTCCGTGGTGGTGAGTATAACTCGGGTAATAGGAATACGATATATCAAATATCACATGTAATTCGACAAAGATAACCTGAGAGGTACAACAGTATACCAAAGACAAGATATAAATACATGCATATACCGTATAACCAAATAAACAACGTATAATGCAGACATACCTGAAAGTCTGCTATGCTACTCTGATCCAACCTGAGCATATATTCAATATATATAACAGGAAGAGTAATACTAACTCACAATATACTCATGATACAGGTCAAGGGTATCTAATGGTCTGTCCAACAAATATACAAGTATCCGACACAACCGTATAACAAATGCTAGAAGCATATATGAATATGATCTACAACTAAATGCAACAAGCATAGTACAATCAAATACAACATCACAATAAGCATATATATATAGACTGCCTATATATATATATTAATCACAACCATCCATAAATATATATACATGTATATATGTATATATATGGTAATATGCAAAATGCCATAAGATACTAACGCAATACGCATGGTTATGCTACAAGACTCTACTACTACCACGATCCCTGTGGCATAGGTGACACGATGACAACCGCCCAAACTCAACACTGAACCGCTCTGTAGTAGCCGAGTGGGCGATGATGATCAAGTAGCGTATGAGCGTAAAGAGCTCGCTACTGATGGGGTCCTCCGGCCGCTCGACTAATACTACCATGAGTGGTCGAGTGTCACTGCAGACTGGAGACAGCGAACTCCAACTACCACCGCCTATCATGGTGGTAGAGCGTGTAACAACAAATGCTCGTTTCACACCGCCACTCGGGAGTAACTGGGAAGCAGATGGACGACCGATGACTCTCTCAACCCCAAGGGAGACTATCGTCGAAATGCATCTGAAATGCATGAATGTCATCATACGCATAAACATCTACGGACTCTGCTCAATGAGTCGTACCCATTTGATCAATACACTCTCTATCCTGTAGAGAGTCGTACTCAACTGATCGACGGACTCTCTATCCTGTAGAGAGCCGTACTCAACTGATCGACGCACTTTCTATCCTGTAGAGAGTCATGCTCAACTAATCATATCAAGCTAGGACCACCGGTCCGTAGTAACACACTAATCACCCTTCACTTAATCATTACACAACACGTGGTTGGTAATAAGTATGCAACATACGGGTATTGGAATAAATCCTACATTTAAGGCATTACCTACCCACCGATGAACTTTTACCCAATTTACAAATTAGGTTATCATCCGTACTCCAACATCTACACCCTACTAAACATTTATAGATCTATTACATCACATCTGTAACTCCTAAATCATGATAAAGGAAAATATGATATCAACATTTGAGCATATATAGCCAACAACAAGTATCAAGCATACAGATAAATAAGAGCAGGGTCAAGATAATATGAACATATAACATGCTCATATTTATGTCTAAATCTGAATGCAATTACATCTACCTGACCAGGGTAGGATATCACCCACCTGATACGAAGCTCGAAATAATCCTCACAGTCGTGGATCTGCTTCGTATCCCAAACCTGCACATAATAGCAACTATGATTAAGTACAAGTATCCGACAAATACATAACTACTACGTCGTTTCTATACTCCCGTCCTTTTATCGAACGCGAGTCAGCACTACGAGCACACACCTCTCGTAACCCCAAATCTACATTCATCCTTGGTCGATTCACGCCAAACTCAATCCACAACAGATCACCAACATCCACAAGATCAATTAAAGTAATTAGATCTAAACAACACTCAAATAACTATCCAATCATCTAAACATAGTCTCCACACTTCAACCTAACCAATCCGTAACACCATTGCTTAACTAGCTCACGTTACATTGCTTTATAACTTCTTGACCTCAACTAGGATCTCAGATCCATTCACTTCCATAATCCCCTAAACCTGGTACTGATCAAGAACAACCCATTCAACCAAAAGCATATTAGCTACAATTAAATCATATCACAACCAACCAGATCGGACTTACCTTGCACAGCCCATCCAAATTCAGATTTTCACTAATTCCCACTCCAATCACGGCGACAAATCCATGATCACAGTTTATATTCAATCACCCTACAACTCAACAGCCACACAGCTGGCATATCATCAACAAAACCAACGTCCACCACAAATTATGATGATACCCAATAAGAATCACACACAGAAATTGATTTATGCTAAGAGGTAATTAGATCCACTTACTTGCCCTAAATCCCTCGGCAGCCACCCTTCCCTTCCAACCTCAGTTCATCGGCCCAAGCCCTGCCCAATTCAACGGATCAAGCTCAAATAAGAAACAAAATCACAGCTTGACCTTATATCTCATCCAAAATCGAAGAAGAAGAGCACTGACTCACCTACTCCGGCGGCGATCCTCCCCAAATCCTCTGTTCACTGGCAAACTCGGTGCCCACACACCTCCTGCCCCATCTCTAGCGACGATCGACCAGGTCAGCTCACAGTCAAACCAAACGTTGTTGTTGCCGGTCCTTGGCACCCCGATCACTCCCTCGAACCACACCCGGCGACACTTATCGCCATCGTCTCCTCCAGCCGGATCTCCCACCAGCGAGGCGTTGGTAGCGACTGGTGCGCGGTGGAGTCGAGGCAGAGAAATCGCGGGAGGGAGAAGGAGATTGAGACTGGGATCGCCAGACGTCGGTTACGAGTGAAGAGTGCGGCGGAGGAAAACTCGGAGGTCGCGGCGAGGTGTTGCGGTGAGAAGGAGAAGTCACGGAAGGGAATGAAAGAAAACCCTCGGAAAATAAAGGCGATGGCGAGAAACGCGACGGTCGGGCGTTAAGAAATGGAGCGGGTCGGGTCCATTAACGGGTCGGATTTCAGACCCGTTAAGTCCTTTTAAATCCTTCTCTGCAAAGAGTGTCTTAGGAATTTCCATTTAAGTCCAGAAAAATTTCTAAAAATTCCTGAAAAATTCCATAGGACAATTTATTAATTAACAAGGGTATTATTATTATTATATATATATATATATATATATATATTTCAATATTGTATTTTTCCGGTATCTTACATCGACGCTCTAAAATTCTACATCATCAAGAATATTGTGGTTGTAAAGAATGACATGAAGATCTCGTCTACGATGACGATGAAAATTCTATCTACGATGAGAAAATTGAAGAAGACACAAAAGACCCTGCCTACAATGATGATGAAGACATGAAATATTTTATCTATGACGAAGAAATTGAAAACTCTGTCTATGATGATGATAAAAGTATTGAAGATTCTATCTACGACAAGGAAATTGAAGAAGCTCCAAAACAAGAATATCCTGTTTACGATGATAATGAAGACATGGAAGATTCTGTCTATGACGAGGAAGTTAAAGACCATGTCTATGATGATGATAAAGACACTGAAGACCCCGTCGACAATGATGATAACATTGACGAGGTCATGGGCGACCCCATCTACGATGAGTACGACGATGATGAGGTTATTTGCGAAGATGACCATGAGACATTGTCCGATCTATCGCCTAATGATGAAACGAGGGATGAATGGTTGATGATGATGATAAGCACCCGTATTGAAGGACCAGACATTGTACTAGCACTCTAGCAAGAGGATTTCACTCTTTTGATATCTTCTATTTCTCCTCTTCTTTCTATACCCAGGTGTTTGGTCGTATATGCCCTACCACTTTATCCGAGCAACATCTTCGACTCAAGTCCGAATTTCTCCATCAAAGATCAAGTCTATCTAATCGGAACTCGAGGACGAGTTCTTTTCAACCCCGAGAGTCTGATGCAGGCGCATCCATCACAACACGGCATGCTCATGCCCCTTCATGCGTATGCGTCATTTTGGACCGAAACAGGGTATAATAGAGCTCCTAGAGGCTACCACGACTTATCTGTGGTCACCACCACAAACATGGATCATTCCATGGCTCGACACGGGACCTCCAGCAAGGGCTACGACCTAACCATGAACCAAGCCATGGCTGTAGCATGCCGTCGTCGCTATTTAGAATTTCATTAATATTTTATTATGAATTTTATTAATTTCGAATTTTCATTTAATTTTAATTTTCCATCGCTATTTAGAATTTCATTAATATTTTATTATTAATTTTATTAATTTTGAATTTTTATTTAATTTTAATTTTTCGTCACTATTTATAATTTCATTAATATTTTATTATTAATTTTATTTATTTCGAATTTTTATTTAATTTTTAATTTTCCTCCACTATTTAGAATTTCATTAATATTTTATTATTATTTTTATTTATTTCGAATTTTCATTTAATTTTAATTTTCGATCGTTTTTTAGAATTTCATTAATATTTTATTATTAAATTTATTTATTACGAATTTTTATTTAATTTAATTTTTTTTAAATTTTAAAAATTTGATATTTACTTTTCTGTTTCGTTAAGAAATTTTTGTCTTAGTTTTTTTATTTTTTTATTTTAACTTTTTTACTTGTTAAGAAATTTCTGTTAAAGTTAGTTTATTTTTTTTAGCATCAAGAAACATTATCTTTCTAAGCCTATTTAAATATAAGTTTAGGCTTGTAAGATATTCAGTTTTGATTAATAATATTTCTTTTCGTTTAAATTTAGAGGTGTTCCTCTTTTGTTTACGAATCCCCCTTCTCCTTCGATTCTCTTTGTCCCCTCTATCTTAACCTCATGCATGGAAGGTTTTTGCGCCGCCTCGTTGCCCCGCCTGCGTCACTATACCATATTATGACATCATGTTTCATATAATTATTTGAAATGTCATGATAGTACTTAAAATTGATTAATGACATGACTAATACTTAGATTTATCTATATTATGCCATGACATCATGAATCATAGACAAATACTTTTAATTTATGCAAATCATTTATGTAATTATCATAATTCATGCATTTAAAGTTATAAAATTGAATTTAAGGACAAATGACCTTATTTGATGTCTTAGATAAAGGAATCAAATAAATATGCCTAGATAATAATGCATGAACCCTTAGATTTAGAGAAAAATCAAACTTACTTCTCACAAAGACCACAAGGAGATATATGTGTGTATTGAGATACTCTAGACACATGTGAGAGGTTAGAAATATGAGTTAAGTTCAATGTGCTTATATGGTAAATCAGAATGAACTTGAACTCTTTCAATCATAGGAAGAAATCATGAGGAAAGTTAATGTACAAGTCATGTACACTTAGCCCATAAACCATGATTGAAAATAAGTTTTGAAAAATATTTTAAAATAATTTTAGAAAACCTTGGTGAAGTCTATCTTTTGATAACAATCACTATTGAGAATTTTAATACAAGTAGGAAAAAACATTGAAGTTTTTAATGGTTTTGAACTTTGTATTATTCTCTCAAAATATTGGGTATTTTAATATAAAATTATTTTTCACCCATTATATATAGGATAAGTAATATGTGTGAAATTTTATGATTTTTCGAAAGCTATAGACTTATCCATTTTCGAATTCCAATCTGAAAGTCTGATTTCTGCAATTGCAGAAACCAGCCGACTGTCTCATGGAGCAGTTGACTGGTGGTAGTGGTAGTCGACTGCCTCAATGAAGGCATTTATGATGAGTCTTGGACTAAGGGAGAGAATGAAGGATCTCATTGGAAGATGAGACATGGAAAACCTTGGTAAACTTTTTGATGTATGCCAAAGGGAGAGAAATGAAGGGTTTAAGTTAAAAACCTTCATTATACCTTGGTATAAGAAAAGACAGTCGGGCTTATGGGTTAGCCTAACTTAAAGGTATTGTCAAACATAAAAAAAGGGAGATTGCTGGTGCAATCGGCCCCAAGTCAATATTGATCAGATTCGGATAGGATTTTGATGTTTAACAATAAGTTTAACAATATGTTTGACATACGTATTGAGGGAAATTGTTATGAGGGAGATTGTTGGAGCAATCAATCTCAGGTTAAGGTTGACCAAGCTCGAGTGAGACTCGAGTGGAAGTCCAAGAATGAATTCTTGGCAATGGAGAAGTCCAAGTATGAATACTTGACAAGGAAAAGTCCAAGTTTAGAGACTTGACAAGGGAAGTCCAAGTATGGATACTTGGCAATGAAGAAGTCCAAGTTTGGAGACCTGCCAATGGAAAAGTCCAAGGGCGGTTTTAGTCGTGTAAGTCCAAGTGTGTAGTTTTGACGACGAAGTCCAAGTTTGGAGGCTTGGCAATGGAAAAGTCCAAGGGTGTAGTTTTGACCGTGTAAGTCCAGTTGTGTAGTCTTTGCGGCGAAAGTCCAAATAAGGATATTTGGCAAAGGAAAGTCCAAGAGTGTAGTCTTGATCGTGTAAGCCCAAGGGTGGAGTCTTGGCAGCATATCCGTTAGCATGACAAAAGCCGATGAAAGCACTTGAAGGTTAACGCGAAGGGTGAAAGAGTCGTGGAGGACTTAGATGGACCCTGAGGGCGTGAGGTTAATGGAAGTGACTTGAAGGCCTAGGTTTAGGCTAAGGGTGAGTGTCAAGTATGAGGGGATCATAATTGGCTTAAACCTCACTTTTGAAGTTTACTAGTCGACTGGTGGTATTGACCAGTCGACTTGTCGAGTGCTCGACACTCGGAGGGCTTAGTTGACTCGAGCAGTCGACTAGGGTTATGACCCAGTCGACTGGTTGTGTAGTCGATTGAGGCTCAACTACTGACTGTGACTATGGCAGTCGATTGGTCAGTTAGACTAGTCGACTGGTCACGGGCAGTCCACTGCTAGAGATGAACAGTCGAATGACCTTAAGTGGACAGAGCACAGAATGTCTCGTAGTCGACTACTGGTTTTAATTAGAGATTGCTACTTTAGCATGTAAATCTATTGACTATGGATGATTCGGTCTATGGAACATGATTAGGAAAACGACTGATTAAAATGAATGGATTCAAGCTAGAAAAGGAAGATTAAAAAGATTTACATCTTTGAAGGTTATTCGCTGGTCGATCCATTTTTGTTATGTACAGAAATGAATTGTGAATATTAAACTATGGAATATGCTCTTGACAAATTGATCATTATGAGGAATTAGAGATGTTTATATTGGTGTAAATAATTTAATCTGGGTAAATAGCAAAGCATGGATGTCTCCTGGAGAATGGTTGTGTGCCATCGAAGAAATGACTATGTGCCAATTGGAGAGTGGTTGTGTGTTATATATATTTGGTTGTGTGCCATAAGTTGAGTGACTAAGTAAAGTGTAACAACTTTCTTAGAGATGATCGTTCAATGAGCAGTTCTGTAAAGTGTAACAATTTTTTAACATTGATTTCTCAGTATATTTATAGTCACACGAATCATTTTCCCTAAGTATGAATTGGATATTTTAATCTCATCTTTATGACGAGGACCTCTATTCATCTAGTCTTTGTGACTAAGGATCTATTCTCTATTAGTCTATGTAGCTATCTGATCTATGTGACCGTTTTGTCTTTGTAATATAACTTGGACAAGTGAGAGATATTAGCATTACTACGGTTGCATGTAACATATGCAATTGTTGTGCAGTGAATGATGGTTGCATAGAAGTGAATGGTAGCTGCGCATACATTGCGCAACCAAGTGTAGTAAACTCTTCACATAAGTGCTGCACATACATTATGTAGCCAAGATGTTAATGCATGGAGACGAAAGATCTCCACAAGTGTATTCGTCCAAGCTATAGAAGAAGAGGAGATCGAGAGAATAGAAGTACGACGACTCTATTGGGATTTGTTTTGTGAACCAAGAAAAGCTTTCCGATATTTTGTACTGTGATTGCTCTTCGGACAACGAGCAGAGATCCGAAGGTCTTTTGCAGAGCAAGCAAGAAGAAGAACTTAGAAGCGAAAGAATATTATAAGTGTTTACGGTATTTGTAGTCAAATTCATGCATTATATATTGTAATCTTACCAACACCTGGAACACAGAATTAGCATAAGGAAAATAAACAATAATGGACAGTAGTATTACTGCCCAATGTCATCTTACGAGTCCAAGTTGGGCCCTTAGTCGGATCGTCGTCTATCTTTGTCCTCAAAAGAGGACTCAACCACTCCACTCTACTCCAGAGAATAACTTTCAAACTTATGTTCTACCTGACCTATTTGGGCTTCCACCGTTTGACGTCTGATCTCTCGATCCACTAGGATTTCCTTTCTCGATGTCTGATTTTTCTGACCCATCGAGTTGTCCTGTTAGATGTTCGATTCTACTGATCCATCTCGACTTTCTATTAGTTGTCCGGTTCTGCTGCTCTAATTGAACTTTTTGTCTGGTGTCTGATCCTCTTGATTCGTTAAAACTCTTTGTCTAGTATCTAGTCCACTTGACCCACTATGACTTCTTATTAAGTCCTATACACTTAACGACATCATCAGTTTATAGATGCTTAACTTTAAATCTTTGCTAATATCAAAACTCTAAATTTCATCTAGTGTTCTCTGTATTAACAATCTCCCTCTTTTGACAATCCAACGGACTTAATTTTTGAAAACTCTTTTCCAACGGAAAGGTTCTTAAAACATAGATTTTGAAACTCAAACTTAAGTTTTCAAACTAACTTAGCATAAGTTCGAAATTTCCCTTTTAAACTTCAAATTTACAAATTAGTTTCTTTTTGTAAAATCTACCTCTTTATTAAGGATTATTAAACATAAGCAATCTTGAAGATTCGTACTTCTGACAACTCTTTTTCAAAAGAAAGGTTCTTAAAACATAAATTTTTGAAACTCAAACTTAAGTTTTCAAACTAACTTAGCATAAGTTCGAAATTTCCTTTTTAAACTTCAAATTTGCAAATTTATTTCTTTTTGTAAAATCTACCTCTTCGTTCATGCTCTCCTCCTTTGAAAATCCATCATACTTCAAATTTTCAAAACTCATCGTACTTAAGTTTTCAAAACCTATCATGCTTCAATCTTGAACACCTTTAAGCTTTAAATCAATCATACTTAAATTTTCAAAATCAATCGTTACTTAACTTTAAATCTCCCATTACTCTCCTCCTTTGTTATACATCAAAATTGGGACAGATATAAATTTTTTACTAAATATTAATTTCAAGCATGTATTTAGAAAAAAAAAATGCAATTGAATATGAATTCTGCATTATTAGCTCAAATAATAAGTTTACAAGTATTTAATTATTTAATAGTGCAAAGTCTCTAGCATGAATCCTTATCAATTTGATGCAATTTTCAATAATTAGTAATTACACATATTAGTAAAAAATACACATCTAAGAAATAGTCTTTAAATAAATAAATGTCTAACTCTTTTTCCTTGGACTCAAATGATATAAATGAATCATCAAGCCTAGGTAGAGTTAGTCACCGAACTGATTTATTTAAATTTAAAAATATCTTTTTGTTCATGTCGATGTACTAGATCTACATCTTGATTCTTGAACTTAATATCTCATATATGTGGCTCAATACACAAACAATTAATCTTAGATATTTATGAGATGCAAAAGCTACCTAGATCCCCAAGTGTATGAATTCTAAGTTTAAAATTTAGGTTAGTTCCATTTTCATTTTTCAATAATTATAACAATTATAAATTTATAGCAAGAATAAATTTTCATGTGATAGAAGAAAATAAATCTTATTCTACAAAGCATAAACCTAATTAAGCAATCGGAAACAAGAAGTAAGCATAATGATAAATATGTCTCAAAAAGATCAAGTATCATATGTCAAACTACATGGGTCACTACATAAATCACTGATCAAACTATAAATGTCCTAGTCCGCTGAAGGGGGTGGAGGAGGTGGATGCCTGATGCTTCAATATCGAAGCATCTCCATCAACTCTCTATGTTGAGTCTGGTGCAGCTGCATCATCTCTGAGTGGCGTGCCTACTGTTGCTCCTCTAATCTTTAGAATCCTGCAACCATTGTCTCCTTAATCTGGAGACTCGATCCTCTAGTGTGGGAGGCATTGGCGGAGGAGGGAGCTGAGGAAAATTGAGATATCCAAGTTTGACATCTCCTCCTCATCTAGTGGAGGTTGATGTTGGAGTATTGGGAATACAAAGTCCCACATTGGTAAGACATGGAAAAGATCATGTGCTTATAAGATGAAAAGATATCTCCATTGGTATGAGACCTTTTGGGTAAAGTCCAAAATCAAAACCATGAGGGCTTAGGCCCAAAGTGGACAATATCATACCATTGTGGAGATATGTGAATCTTATAAGCACTAACAATTAGTATCAGAGTCATGGTCCATGTCAAGCCATAAACCTCGAATGAAGGAAGTTGAGCTTCCATATCCGGATCAAGAGAACTAGACACCAGGCAGAAAGTCCAGTTGGGTCGGGAGGACCAAACAACTAGCAGGAAGTCCAGTTGGGCCAGAAGGGATGGACAACTATAGGAAGTCCAGCTGGGTCAGGAGGACCAGACAGTTGGCAAGAAGTTCTGATGGGTTGAGGATCGGACATCAAGAAGAGGATGTCCTTTGAGGACGGATAGGCTTGAGGGGGGGGTCAATGTGGTCTTTCGTTTGAGGGGGGGATTGTTGGAGTATTGGGAATACAATCAAAGTCCCACATTGGTAAGACATGGAAAAGATCATGTGCTTATAAGATGAAAAAATATCTCCATTGGTATGAGGCCTTTTGGGTAAAGTCCAAAATCAAAACCATGAGGGCTTAGACCCAAAGTGGACAATATCATACCATTGTGGAGATATGTGAATCTTATAAGCACTAACAGTTGAGGCAGGGCCCTCCGCATCTAAGATAAGACATTGTTATCATCTACGTTTATCCTAGCTAAAGTAAATTACCTATGATCTATTATGTTATACTCTGTAAGTCGTTTGACATTATATGAGGTAATATCCAACTCTAATGCAGTTAGCAAGTATGTCTAAATGTAACAGTAAAGCATATGAACTCTATTGCTAATAATAATCCTAGATTAATGTATAATGGAATGAAACACATGAAGATTAATATTGTCACGCCCCGAGAGTATGCCGAGCTGAAAAGCAAACGGACGACATTTCCCCTGTACGTGGCAACATATCCTGTTAATACAAGACATTCCGGCCACATCCATACAAACATAAACAAGTATATCTATATCAAAACACAGTGGAAGACATCACAACAAAATAACAACTCACAACAACCCATACCGACATTAAAATCCGAAACAAACACGGGTGTACACCTACAGAACAAGTCCACAACACAAAACGTCATATAACTCCAAATACATACTAAAACATACGGAAACTCAAAATATCCACGGGAGCCTCGGAAGTGAGATGGGATGGATCGCTGGCGATGCTCCAAGCCGTCACAAAGACTTCTACCTGTTACCTGGGCAACAAAAAAACCCAGAGTCGGTAGTAGTGAGTATAACTCAGCGGTAATAGGAAAGAACATGTATATATCAAATATCACATGTAATTTAACAATATACGTGTACATCAGGTAAACACTAGTATAATAAACATATACATGCATATACCTTCTAATCAAATGAACAACGTAAAATGCAGACATACTTGAAAGTGCTATGCTACACTCATCCAACCTGAGTATATATCCACAATATACAACATGAAGAGTAATACTAACTCACACTATATCATGATACGGGTAAAAGATATCAAATAGACCGACCAACAAGTATACAGATATCCGACACCCAACTATATAGAAAATGCAAGTATCATGTATGAAGATGTACAAACAAATGCAACAAGCATAGCACAAACAAATGCAACATCACAATAAGCATATATATAAACTGCATCTATATACTAATCACAATCATCCATATATATATATATACTACTACCCTAAAGCTACCACGACCCCAGTGTGGCCTCGGTGGCTCGACATGACAACTGTCCCAACTCAACACCAACCACTACTTTCGAGTGGCTGAGTGGGGAGTATGGTCAAGTAGCATATAAGCATAAAGAGCAAGCTACTTGATGGGGGTCCTTACTGTTGGTCACTCTGATAGTCACTACCTATGAGTGGTCGAATGTCATACACGCAGGACAACTGCACGCAACTTCAACTACCACCGTCTATAGTAGTAGAGTACGGCACAACAAATGTTCTGCCCTCACACCAGTTACTCCTCCATGAGTAACCTGGGAGGCAGGATGACTGATGACTCTCTCAACCACAAGGGAGACCTAATCGCCAGCATGCATGTAAATGACATGAATGCACAGTCACACAAACATATATCCACCACAGACTCTCTATCCTACAGAGAGTTATACTAATCTGATCAATACACTCTATCCTGCAGAGAGTCGTACTCAACTGATCAACTCACTCTCTATCATGCAGAGAGTCGTACACAACTGATCATAACACTCTCTATCCTGCAGAAAGTCATACTCGACTGATCAACACACTCTCTACCCTGCAGAGAGTCGTACTCAACTGATCAACAGACTCTCTATCCTACAGAGAGTCATACTCAATCGATCACAACCAAGCTAGGATCACCGGTCCATAGTGACGCTGTATCGACAAATCACACGTCCATACCCGACTACATGATCCATAGTGGATATGTACACCTCATCAGGATCTAACATGAAAACTCAACTTTGCTTCTAGAATCATCCACCCTCGGATGATTTATCTAAATTGCACAATTCAATTTTACAACCGAATTTAGCTACATACAAATAAGTAAACCACTACAGGTCCACTTACCACAATATCTATAATTCCTAACAAAGTTGAATGAATAGATAACAACAATAATAGAATATTTAAGTGCAAAGGCAAATATCAAGCATCAGAAAAACTAGAGTGGATTTAAGGTCAAAGTGACAATAATATGAAGTTATATACTTCAGGGTTTAGCTGCTACCTGACCAGGGTAGGAAATTACTCACCTGATGTGAAGACTTATCTGAAAATATCATTTGTCTTCATGTCCAAGAATCTATCTCAAATCAACGTCCTGTACACAACATATACATAATTAAGTTTTATCGTACATCACATAATCGAATCAAACCCCACATCAACTTTGTATCTCAATCCATAAGGTTGATTTAGTTATCCACTTAACCTAATTGACCCTTCACATCCATCCCTATAATTCATCACCAACCAAAGCAAAACATAACCATATCAAAGCTTACCTCATCTGATACAATCAACCACAACTGCTTGATTCCCTCCCATGAATCTAACTTGCTCAATCCAGATGAACTGAAGACAACCTCCAAATTCAAAATATTAGACACCTGATAATTAGATCATAAGAAACTTACGAGTTGCTTCACATACCTCCACTCCCAAACCACCAGACTGTGTCAGGTCCGTGCTCACCTTCGATCTTGCTGTGGATTCACCGACAAAAACATTGGCTAATACCAGCTTTGCCTCTTGCACACCAAGATCATCAAATGGTGAACTGAGCTCCTCCCTCTTTGATCTGAGAGTGAGAAGATGACTGGTGGTTGAGATCACAGATCTCAGCTCGCGGTGAAGGCGGTCTGGTGCTCACAGCAGAAACCTAATTGGAACAGGAGGCTACGACAACGCCACTGACCCCGATTGATCACAACCCTCGATTGCGATGGTGGTGTCACGACACTGCAACCAGAGAATTGCTCGATGAAGGGCTGTCGGTGGAACTGGCCAAGGTGACACCACAAGGGATTGAGGGAAGAGAAGGTGTTTGCGATGAACAGGTTGTCAGTGCTCACCGTCGTCTGGATCAGCAGCGCACGGTAAGGAGGCAGTGGCTGGATCTGGCTGCCGGTGAAGATCTCAAGCATGGGCGACGGTGCACAGGGGAGAAGAATCGCGAGAGGGAATGCTGCCGGTGCAGCGGCTGGAGCGATCGAAAACTAGGGATCGGGAGAGAATCCACGGTGAAGGAGAGGAAGAAGGGACTCTCGACTGCGACTGGGAGGAGGAAAGTCGCGATCGAGGAGGAGAAGAAGAAGAGAAGTCGCGACGGGGAGAAAGAAATGGGGGAAATGTGAAGTCGCGAGGTGGATAAATAGGGAGAAAAAAACACTCGGGGAAGAAAAGTCGACGGCCAGAAACGCAACAACTTGGCGTTGGGAAATGAAACGGGTTGGGTTTTGCAAACGAATAGGATTTCAGATCCTAAAAGATCAAACCCTTGGTTTAATTAAATCTAGATTAATTAAACTGTGAAACTCTTAAGCTAGGTTAGGTTTAATTAACCCCTAACCATTCCTCAAAATTTTTTAATTTATCTCAATAACATTACTCCTTTAGCCATATATTTGTGGTATTTTACAAATATTTATATCTGGCCTATGACAGAAAAGTAGAAAGGAATGAAAACGATGCATTATAACGATGCCCCTAGCACTAAGGGGCAAAATGCAAATAACTATAACTTTATATAGGACATAATTTTGTACCCTAAGTCTAGTGGAGCTGAACTGACTAACGGTATGATCCGCTCCTCCCTAAAGAAATACAAGTGTATTGTATCCAGATTAACGTGGGAGTATGGATCACTAAAGGTATCTCTCTAGGTCGAAAACAAACAAAAGGGCATGATGAATGTCTAAAACGTAAATGATCTCTCAATACTCCAGGGGTAAGATTAACATCTCTACCACTGACTTTGTTAGAGTATGCAAGATCATCTATCCTAATCATGTTATTGTAAAATTCGGCATATAAATCTATGTTAATCGAACAGTAGACTAAGTTTCCTAAGTTATATAGTCTATGACCTCTACACTAAGTATGCATGATCTAATGAAAAATGTCCTACTGAGGTACCTAGTAGGCATAAGAATATAAGTGGTGGCATAAAATCGAAGTGCCTCCGTAGGAAATTGATGTAGGCACATCAATCACAACACGATATGCTCATGCCCTTTAACATGAGTATGCATCATTTTAGATCAAAGCAGGGTATAATAGAGCTCCTAGAGGCTACCACGACCTATCTGTCGTCACCATCACGGCCGTAGATCATTCCATGGCTCAACACGGGACCTCCAGCAAGGACCACAGCCTAACCATGGACTAAGCTATAGTCGTAGTACACTGCCACCGCTATTTAGAATTTCATTAATATTTTATTATTAATTTTATTTATTTCGAATTTTCATTTAATTTTAATTTTCTGTCACTATTTAGAATTTCATTAATATTTTATTGTTATTTTTTTTCGAATTTTCATTTAATTTTATTTTTTCGCCGCTATTTAGAATTTCATTAATATTTTATTATTAAATTTATTTATTACGAATTTTCATTTAATTTTATTTTTTTTAGTTTTAAAATTTTTATATTTACTTATTTGTTTCGTTAAGAAATTTTTGTTTTAGTTTATTTTTTTTTTAACTTTCTTATTTGTTAAGAAATTTCTATTAAAGTTAATTTATTTTTTTAACATCAAGAAACATTCTCTTTCTAAACCTATTTAAACATAAGTTTAGGCTTTGTAAGATATTCAGTTTTGCTTAATAATATTTTTTTTCGTTTAAACTAAGAGGTGTCCCTCTTTTATTTATGAATTTCCTCTTCTCCTTCGATTCTCTCTGCCCCCTCTATCCTTTTTTTTTTTTTGATTAACCTGAGGTGTCGGGCGTACGACCACTAATCCTCATGGCCGACCGGCCCTGCCCCACGGCCTTCAACGAGAGTCCCCACCGGTCGACGAGGGTGAAATCAGGGTGACGGGTGGCCCATCGCAAGAGGGCCCATGGGCGCCTGATGGGCCGACCACGCTGGGACGAGGGGGCATCGTGCACCACCACTCGCCCAGCGCGCACTGCCAGGGCGGAATCGACCCCAAGCCATTTCAGAGGAGCGCTCCGCTTGTAACCACCACGCCGTTGCCCCCTCTATCCTAACCTAATACATGGAAGGTTTTTAGCACAGCCCCGTTGCCCCGCCTGCGTCAGTTGGTATCAGAGCCCTAGATCCATGGAAGGTCGACGAGGACATAGTTATGGTCGTGATCGGCAGGTTTCGATTAAGGAAGCCGCACCCCAGGATCAAGGTACCCGCAAGGTCATTGATCTACAGAGACTAATTATGGAATTATATCGGTGACTGCGATTTATAGATGGTCGTCATGGTTGTAATCATGGTCGTGACGGGCAGGTTTCGATTGAGGAAGCCTCACCCCAGGATCGAAGTTCTCAAGAGATCATCAAGAATCTACGGAGAAAAGTTGGAGCATTAACTCGATGTGTAACATTGCGAGAACTTGAGGCAAGTCTTTGATGCTTTAGAATTCTACATCATCAAGAATATTGTGGTCGTAAAGAATGACATGAAGATCTCGTCTACGATGATGAAAATTCTATCTACGATGAGGATATTGAAGACCATCTCTATGATAATGATGAAAACACGGAAGACTGTCTACAACGATGATGACATTGACGAGGAAATTGAAGACCCCGTCTATGATGAAGACATTGATAAGGAAATTGAAGACCCTATCTACGATAATGATAAAAATATTGAAGATTCTATCTACGGTGAGGAAATTGAAGAAGATCCAAATCAAGAAGACCCTGTCTACGATGATAATGAAGACATGGAAGATTCTGTCTATGATGAGGAAGTTGAAGACCATGTCTACGATGATGATAAAGACACGGAAGACCCCAACTACAATGATGATAACATTGACGAGGTCATGGGCGACCCTATCTACGATGAGTACGACGATGATGAGGTATCTGCGAAGATGACCATGAGACATTATTCGATCTCTCGCCTAATGATGAAATGAGGGATGAATGGTTGATGATGATAAGCACCCGTATTGAAGGACCAAACATTGTACTAGCACCCTGGCAAGAGGATTTCACTCTTTTGATATCTTCTATTTCTCCTCTTCTTTCTATGCCCAGATGTTTGGTCACATATGCCCTACCACTTCATTCGAGCAGCATCTTCGACTCAAGTCCGAATTTCTCCATTAAGGATCAAGTCTACCTAATCGGAACTCGAGGACGAGTTCTTTTCAACCCCGGGAGTCTAATGCAGGCGCATCAATTACAACACGGCATGCTCATGCCCCTTAACACGAGTATGCGTCATTTTGGACCAAAGCAGGGTATAATAGATCTCCTAGAGGCTACCACGACCTATCTATGGTCACCACCATGGACGTGGATCATTCCGTGTCTCGACACGGGATCTCCAACAAGGACCATGACCTAACCATGGATCAAGCCATGGCCGTAGCACGCTGTCGCCGCTATTTAGAATTTCATTAATATTTTATTATTAATTTTATTAATTTCGAATTTTCATTTAATTTTAATTTTCCATCGCTATTTAGAATTTCATTAATATTTTATTATTATTATTTTTTTCCGAATTTTCATTTAATTTTATTTTTTTCGCCGCTATTTAGAATTTCATTAATATTTTATTATTAAATTTATTTATTACGAATTTTCATTTAATTTAACTTTTTTTAGTTTTAAAATTTTTATATTTACTTTCCTGTTTCGTTAAGAAATTTTTGTTGTAATTTGTTTTTTTTAACTTTCTTACTTAAGAAATTTCTGTTAAAGTTAATTTATTTTTTTTAGCATCAAGAAACATTCTCTTTCTAAGTCTATTTAAACATAGGTTTAAGCTTTGTAAGATATTCAGTTTTGATTAATAATATTTCTTTTCGTTTAAACTAAGAGGTATCCCTCTTTTGTTTACGAATTCCCCTTTCCCCTTCGATTCTCTCTGCCCCCTCTATCCTAACCTAACGCATGGAAGGTTTTTAGCGTCACCTCGCTACACCGCCTGCGTCAGAAATCTAATGTCCGTACTAGGAGTAGAGGAGGGAAAAGTCTCATGAGCCTTTCTTTTAGCCCTAAATAAATAAAGCTAATTAATTAAAAATAAACCTACTTAACGAATAATGTTAATTTAAAATTTTGGTTTAAAGCGTTACCTAGGCATAATCGATGAATAGGACAAGAGATGACAACCTAGGTTGATAAGAAGCACAACGATGACTAGAAATAGAGAAAATTTGAGGAAGAAAAGAATCTTGAGGCACTTAGGAGTTGTGCTCTTGGTCCCTTTTTATAAATCTGGTCAAGGTGCTTGGACCTAGTCCGGATTGGTCCCATTAATTTATCAGGTGTTACGCCTAAGTTGCCTAGGGTTGTGAAAATTACCATTGTAATAAATTTTATTACGGTCAAGGTGCTTAGACATGGTCCTGTCACCTGAGTCGATCAAAATTAGGTGTTGTCAGTCAAAATGTCTTAAATTCTAAAATATTAAATTGATTCAACAATTAAACAATTGAACAATTGATTCAAAAGGTCTCTTTTTGTTATCTTTGAATTGCTTTTTCCTTCATGAAGCTCGATTAATTTTTCCCAAAGCTCTTTGGAATTCTCGAATGGCCTGACCCTATTAAGCTTCTCTTTTGTAAGCTCGCACTACAAGGTGTTGAGCGTCTTATAGTCAACTCGGACCTTCTTCTCCATTTTGGAGATCCACTTTTTCGATTTTCATAGTTCTCCGGAGTCGTTCACTGGAGTTGTGTATCGTTGCTTTATGTCGAACCACATCTCTATATCCGTCTTGAGAAAATACTCCTCATTTTCAGTAATTGAAATTCTCTCCATTAAAGAGAGGTGGGTGGACGGTGTTGTATTCCTCTTGATGAGATATAGACATTCTATTGAAAAGAAATCTTGCAACACAAATATAGTCTAGAGATTTTCAAGACTAAATCTTGGGTAAGTAGTGCGGTATAAAAAGAAATTAACTAAAACAAATTGAGAAAAAATATTTTAAAAAATAAAGAAATTTTTTGTAATGCTCAATTCGATGGTTGCACTAAAATAGAGCAACCCCACATTGGATACCAATTGTTGGGTCACAAAAGACCGAGAGAGGGGATGAATCTAGTAATTAAAATTTTATTTATTATTTAAAAAATTTCTTTTTAAAGATAATGCAGTGGAAAATAAGTGAGACTATTATTTTTATTTTGTTAACAATCCTTATCAGATTGCTACGCTAAGGCTCACAACCCTTCTAGAGTTGTCTCGATGGACAATCAACTAAATACTCTTTGATTCGAAAACTTTCGAATTTGGAGGGGTAAAAAATTATAAAGAATGAGGGTAAGGTAACACTCTAACTCCCCCCTACAACAAAAGTACAAATGCAATAAAAAAATGAAGTTATACTGATAATAATAAATGATGCATGATCTTTCTCGGTTGTCAGTACTCGTTGAAGCGGCAGGGCAAGGCTATTATTGGAATGTGAAAATAAGGCTTAGCACTGAGAGAGAGGATGACTGAGTTGATTTCTCATGGCTGTTTGGACCCTTTTTTTATAGGACTTTTCTAGGCTTCTGGATCGCCCTCTAGACGCCTCCAGCTCGGACTATCGAATAGGCAACTCAACCCTCCCAATCGCTTGGACCGAGTCCAAGCACCTTCAGCTCAGCCTTATCTGCTTTGATACTTTTCTAGTATTTTCTTGCCCCAGTCGCTTGGTTCCACTTGCCATTTATACCTCTAAGTTGCCTGGATCCTGTTCGGGCTCCTTGAATTCGACTTGGCCACATATGCATTTGAGGCGCCTGGACTAAGTCTACTCGCCTAGACTTCCGGTCACACCTTACCAGGGCACTTAGAATCTTGCAACACAGAATTAGCACAAGGAAAATAAATCAATATTGGACAGTAGTATTATTGCTCGATCTTAACTTAGGTGTTCAAGTCGGACCCTTAGTCGGATCGCCGTCTATCTCAGTCTTCAAATGAGGACTCGACCTCTCCACTCTACTCTGGGAGAATATATGTCAAATTTGTAGTCTACCTAACTTATTTGGGCTTCCACTGCTTGACATTTGATCTTGCGACCCACTAGAACTTTCTTCCTCGATGTCTGATCCTCGTTGACCCATCGAGTTGTCTTGCCAGATGTCTACTTCTCCTTACCCATCTAGATTTTTTGTCAGTTGTCCGGTTCTACTAACCTAATTGGACTTTTTGTTTGGTGTCTGATTCTCTTGATCCAAGATTCTTTGCCTAGTATCTAGTTCATTTAATCTACTACGACTTTCTGTTAAGTCCTGCACACTTAACAACATCATCAATTTTTAGGTGCTTAATTTTAAACCTTTGCCAGCATCAAAATCCTAGGTTTGATCTGGTGCTCCTGCACTAACAAAGATGTATGTTCTTGCGTTGGGCAATCTCATTTTGTTGAGGAGTGTCAATAGGTGAGTATGATCATTAAAAAATGAAACGAACCAATGATTTCCTATAAGAGTTTTAACACGGGACGATCCCCGAACGTCATTATGTATGAGCGAAAAAGATTTAGATGGTTTATAACTTAGGCTTGAAAAGGATACTCGTGTATCTTTAGCAAGTTGATAGAATCACACTGAAAAGAATTGACATTTTCATTAAGAAATAAGTTTGAAAATAATTTTGCAAGACTTCGTTCAGTTGTATTGCTTTATTAAAGAAGAAGTGGTGTTAAAAAGAAGATAGGAATTTGTTTAATTGTCGATTAATGTTTTATACTAGAAAGAAGGACACCGAGGAAATAGATGTTCAGGCCATAGCTTATCCATAGTATCGTATGGGATGGAGATGCCTTCTTTGCAATTTACAATCCCTCATCGAAGAAAGAGAAAGAAGACACTTTAAATCATGAGTTAACTTCTCTATGGAGAATAAATTGTAGTTCAATGTAGGAACATGAAGATTATTTTCAAGTATATATTTGGCGTTATCATTACAGAACTAACACCGACAATTTTTGCGACATCCATTTGCAATATGAATAGTAGAATTGTCTCGACATATAACATAATTATGAAGGAGGGATATATTGCTTGTCATGTGATTCGATGCGCCCGAGTCACTAATCCATCATCCGAGATACCTGTTTATATTTAAGGTATTAGGGAAAATATTTTCAGTGGGTTGAGCAACTAGTGGGCTTCAGATGGGTTGAGACAGCAGTGGGTTTTTTTGGCCTAAGTAGGTCTAAATTTCAGATTGGACTTGATTTTCATTGGGTATGTCTTGGGAAAAGAACCCAGCTTGATTCTCAGCCTTCCGATGTCTCTTGCTACTTAGTAGGTCACGCAACATCTTTATCAGCAAGTCAATTTGTTCAGAGTTGAAGGGGTTGGTTGTCGACAACTAATTATGGGCGACATGAGCTTGGGGGTGGCGCTCCGACTTGGGCGTCTAATCGTGTGGCTTCTCATGAATCATCCAACATTTATCTTTGGTGTGTTTAGCTTTGCGACAATGGTCGCACCAAGGACGACCACGCCGCGGCTAGTTGTCTCCATCATTCTATCGAGGCTCGCGATTGTCATTGTTGAGTCGAGGTTGGAAACGACAAGTCGCTAATGTAGAAGCTTTAGCTGCTGTAGTTGGCCCAAGCATAATCTTTTGTCAGCTTTCCTTGCGACGGACTTCAGTAAACGTCTCACGCACGCTCGACAACGACTTGAGGCTGAGAATGCATGAGTGTACATTGTCCAATGAGGAGTTTAACCCAAACAAGAACTTTAAGGTCCTCCTCTGTTCATTGATTTTTCGATGGAGTTCAGCGTTGGCTTTACATGCCCATTGATGAATATCAAAGATGTTGACTTGCTACCAATGGCGAAAAAGGGTGTTGAAATATTATATAATAGATAGCTCACCTTGTCTAAAGTCATGAAAATTCAATTCGACCTTGAATAACTCTGACGTATTGTCCGAATGTGAGTATGCTTCCTTCACAACTTTTCATATATCCTTTGCAGATTGGTGGAGAAGAAAGTTTTCCTTGATTTTGTTGTCATTGAATCTAAAATATCGACATGTGATTCTTAGCATTCCAGAGTTTGAATTTTGGGTCTTTAGGTAAGGGCGCGATAGAAGCGCTGGCGAGGAAATCCTCATTCCCTTTGCCGTAGATATATATCCTTGTGGATTGCAACCATTAGAGATAATTTTTGATGCGGAACGGGTGAAAATCTGTTCACTCCTTTCCAATGCAGTGAAGCACGGAGGGAGATCTCAGAGGGTTCTCACGGGCCGCAATCAGTAAAGAATAAGAAGATGAAGTAGATGGAACGCAAGAAACCGACGCCAGCAATCGAGACTCAGACACAAGATGTAACGTGGTTCGGAATAAGGATTCTTACTCCACGGAGGTGAGCTTTTCTCACCGGATGCAGTGCCCAAGCACTTTCACTATGAAAGTCCTCCTTTACGGAAAGTAAGTTTCCGAAGGTGGAGGAGAAAAACATCTTACAGTGATATCACAAGACGAGAAAAACACAAGAGATGTAACAACGACAGATCTCCGTCCTTTTTCTCCGGCGAGGCGGTTGTCGCTCCCTTTCTCCTCCTGCGTCTCCCTCTCTCTTGCTGGGTTGGAATAATTGCGGATCCCCTTTTCCTCCTTGCTTCCTCCCTTTTATCTTCCCCTTCCACATCATTATGCGTCGTGGGTTATCTCCATCGTACACGTGGCCACCACCACCTGGGGAATAATTCTGTTACAGATATAAGGAGTGAAGACTCCTTGGAATATTGCGTGGGGCCTCCCCAGCCGTTGTCTAATACCTTTTCCTCTACTTTTCGAGAAAATAGGTTAGATTATCTCCCTCCACCCTCCGCTTTGAGTGAAGCTAGCTTAGGTCTATAGACGGGTGCCACCTCTAGGGTTCCTCATCAACCCGAACGATTCCTCTTTTCCGTGCGGACTTCCTTCGTATAACCATATCGATCGGTTAAGTCGACCCTCTATCCATCCCATCACGGAATTATCTAGCGATTCTTGCTCATCTTTGGAAGTGCCTTCCGTCTCTTCGCTATATCAATTACTTCTACTCTCCGCGCTAATTGCTTTCGATATTCTCCCGTGATCAACGGCCTCGATATTCGCGAACGATTCTTTCTTTTCTCCTTCGTCGAGAATATTTTGGATTGGATCACGGGTCCCCGCTAACCCTTCTATCGGGATTATATAGAAAAAGGTACCCGTGATATCGTTAGTCAACGAAAAATAGTTAAGCGAAGTTATAAAGCTTGACTTTCCAAATGTATATAAAGTTTACGACCTACTCTTCATTTCTCAACTTAAATCCATCCGCTCCCTTGTACCTCCCTTAGGTATACTCAAGGAGGCCCGATGGGCTTATGGGCTCGCTCCTCCTCCTTCTTTCAGTTGAATAATCGTCACGGAAAACCTATATAAACCCCGCCTTCTCCTTTAGGTATCATTTAGCATGCTTAACAATCCTTATTCTTCTCCTTAGTGATTTTCATGCGGCGTTTGTGACCGATCCTTCCTTTCCCCGATTCTTCCTTAACCTCCGAGTAAGTGCTCGCTTTGTTCACACCATGGCTCTGAGACCATCTCTTCACCCACTTTGGTATGAGCATACCATAACCCAGCTTAGATTAGATTGTAACCATTATTTCTTTAATATTAAGAACAACTACATAGACCCTCTATAAAATGTTGTTTCACGACTAAACCTGCATCGACCCATAATCCTCCTCCTTTTAACATGCTTTTCTCTGAACAATTTCTTAATGGCCTATCCTGCCAGATTACCTGGCCTATTTGGACCTTCTAAACTTCTATGGACTACCTGAACCAATTCACCCCCGACTCCTTTCGAATTTTTATTGGGAGCTCACATGTTCCAACACTTGAACCTCTCTTTAACCCCGAAATATTCCATTGCTTCTTCCAATTAAAGTCTTCCAAGGCAGTCTCTTCTATTTATCTAGCCGTTCAGATTCGTCGATTTTGGTGAACTGCCCACTTTCCACAAGGGTTGGGAAGAATTGTATTTCTTTGTCTGACTTCGAGTCTCTACCTATTACGATATATGGAAGGTAGCCCTTCCCGACCGCCTCCTTCCTGGAAATAAGGACCAAATGTCCCTTCTAAGTATATAGAGTATTAGGAGAGTTACATTCTTGCTCAAACCATCTAATAGAAACTCCTCTTTTAAGCCATTTGGATTGTCTCCTCTATCTTTGGCGACTTGGTTCTTTTGGTAGGGTGATACTTACCTGTGATATGACTTCCTTTATGTTATTCATCTTTCTTATCAAGATACCTTGCAGGATAATCTAATCTGAAGGCTTTAGTGGAAGGGAGGCGATCGAGGCGAAGAAGAAAACCTCGACTAAAGAGGCAATCGTGGCCGCTCCATCATCCCCCGGAAAAGCTGCGGCTCGTGAAGAAAAGCCCCAGTTCATCGGCTCGTCTCCCTCGCCCTCGGACCAACCGGTCTCCTAACCATTTATGAGCGAAGAGGAGGCACTACCTGCCCTTTCTCCCTCTCCTCGAGGAGGATTCTCCTCCCGGTTTCTTCATTCCTCCCATCCCTGAAATTCACCCCTACCTTCTCATGCGGAGTCCCTCAAGCTCATATACCTTCCGAGGCTCAGTGCTCCTACCCCCTTTGTCGTCTCGGGCCCCGTCTTCCTCGGAAGGAGGATCTTTCCTTCCGTTCCTCGAAGGCCACGCGTTGGGATCCCTCAAGATTCGGCACCCTGAGGTAAAATTCTTGATTAATCGGGCATACTGAGGCCCGTCTGCGAGCAAGTGAGAGCTGTGGCGTATCTACTCTTTCTTTTCTCCTCTTCATTATGAGTATCTCTACGCCGATATATATCGATAATTTTTCCTTCCATTTAGGCCTCCACCCAACATAACAAAATGGTGGTTCAAATTGGCCCAATTCCAATCTAGTGTGGAAACTCGCCATTTTTCCGCTGTATCAGCAAAAGGAGCTCGTTAGGCGGTTAAGCGAGCGAGAGGCGAGGAGGCAGGCGACTTCTAAAGGCTGTGAAGATGCCATGATACAATCCAGCCCTCGTCCGTGCGTGAAAGAGGAGCCGCAACGAAAAACGAAGAACTTGAAGAACTTTCTTCATACCAATAATCGCAATGTAGATGTCCCGACTCGCGAACCGGGAGTATAAGGATATCTGGGACGCCACGATCAAGGTCACGACTGACTACTATTATAGCCTTCAAAGAAGAGCGACACCTACCGAATTGGAACGCCAATGGGAAACCACCATGAATCTCAGATGAGAAATGTCGTCGAGCTTTCTCCACGGTGGCGCTTTTCTCACACCTTATCGCTTTGGCTCAAGAGAACCTACTCCTCCACCAGAGTACTGAAGCTCTTTCACCTTTAGGGCAGAGTTATAAAGGCAACACCGAAAGAGATGCTTCGCTATCAATCGTAAAGTCAAGCTCGTGGTTCAATATCAAGACCAATCAAGGAGCAAGAAGCCGACCTCAAAGGACGCTTATGTCAAGAAGGGGGTAGATTTATTTATACTAGGTTTGAGGGGTCCTCCTCAAAATGCCGAATGTGATACTCGCCCCGCACGGACACTAGCTATTTAGATCCCACTGAGGCGCTTAGCTAAGTGTCCGCCTAACTTTTGAGTTGTAATTTCTACGTAATTTTGTAATAGCCTTTCTTTTGCTTCCGAATGAGAATTTGTCCATATGTTTAGTTATCATCATCTTGTCATGTTTCTCGACTGATCGGGAATTCGACCTATTTTAAACTCCTCCTCTCAGATCACATCTCTTTCCTGATTGAGGTATCTCGACAACATTATCGTCATCTCAATAACATTATTCTCGGGCTTAATTCGAGGTATCTCGAATAACATTATTCAGGTATCTCGTCCCAATTTTTGGTTCTCCGAACTACCAAGTATCTTCTCGATTTTATGTACATCCGTCCCGATTTCGCTCTGGGATTTACTTTAAGTGACTCTTGCCTATTGGTTTTCCCATTCCTTTATCGCTTCAAATCAGATCAACCTCTTCGCCTTCTTCTCCTTCCTAAGAACTCATTGCCGCTTCCATTATAAATCATCGCTTCCATGCCTTCGCCCTCCTATCTTACTATCATGGCTTCGAGGGACACCCCATCGAAATTTCTTCCAATTCGTAATCTTTCGAGTCATGCAGGATCGGTTTCAAGACATCAAGATTCGAGACCCGCCAACCGCCACTTCACTCGCCCTCTTCCTTTTCCGCTACACTCCAACTCCAACCCCTCCTACAAGGAGGTCCTTTCGCTCCCTTCCCTTCCTTCCGCAATAACGTGAATCCTCCTTCACGGGAGTATCAGTGGGAGACCCCTACGCCACGCCAACTTCCTCCACTTCCACCAATGGCTTTCATCCCCGTCCCGGTGGAAACTCATCCTTCTCCGTTTGAAGGTCCATCCGCCATTCCTCCACCTCAAGGCGAGCGCAAGGTCATCTCGGCGCCTCTCCTCAAAGAGGCCTCTCCCGCTCGTCTGTTAGGAGTAATCGTGAGAAAATCAGATAGATCAATTTACTGTAATCATTTCAAATATATCAATAAAAACGAGGGGGGGGGGAACTTGATGTTTGGCTATTTTTTCTCGTAGGCGTAAGGTTTCGCCTTCACAAGGATCGTAATCTGTCCGAACATACCTTCTTCTATCCTCGCCTGGATTCTAATTTTAATCGCAGCTTATAATCCCGCCGACCTTCCCCTTATCGCCCTACGCTTCTCTTCTTACCGACATTTATCATTCTTATTTCTTCTACCAATAAATGCACTTTCCCTTCGCCGCTATAAAACCTTCCGCCTTACTCGATAGCTTCCATCCTTTCCCTTTCCTTTTATTCACATGGATGTAATATCAACAGGTAGTAGCTTTCTCCCGTCAAGAGCAGATAAACGAACGCTGCTATATATCTAGTCCGAGGAGCAAGTGAAGTATTTATACAACAATCAAGGAAATCTCGCCAAGAATCGCTTCCTCACAATAAATTGGTCGGGTCCCAAAAGGAATTGCCAACAAATCTTCCTGCAGAATCTTACTGTTTAATTATCACGCAACCTCGATCGCACAAAGGAGCTCCATCCATTCCTCCCAACAAAAAGCTGTAATACCCTAGATGTATAAGGGTTTCTTTTTGTTATTTCCCTCTTGTAAATGACTTGAAATATGTAATTTTTTCGCATCAATGAACTTTCCTCGCTTATCTTCTTCTTCCCGTATCTCTTGAGTCAGGCGGCTTTACTTCTCTTCGACGATATATAGTTGGCATATTTTGGTTCTCCTTCCTTTTCGCGCTCTACCGGAATATGTAACCATTAAATGAATCGACTGCTTATTTTACAGGAATAAAACAATATCAAATTAAATAAGGACTTCAACTTCTCCCCCTTTACGGGGATAAAAAGTAATATATAACTGAGAAGATCTCAGTTCTTCCGTTCCGCCACCACACGGGGATATCTTCCACTTCGCGGGGATAAAAATTTTGAGTATAACCGAATGAATTTTGATTCTTCCGTTCCGCCACCACGGATATCTGGCCATGGGATAGAAATTTATATATATATAATATATAACCGAGAATTTCGGTTCTTCCGCTCCGCTGATATCTTATGGATAGAAATTTTGAGTATAACCGAACGAATTTCGGTTCTGTTCGCCACCACACGAGGATATCTTCCGCTTCGCGAGGATAAAAATTTATATATATAATACATAACCGAGGAATCTTGCCTTCCGCTCCGCCATCGCACGGATATCTTCCCGCTAGCGGATGATAAATTTATATATATAATACATAACCGAGGAATCTCGGTTCTTCCGCTCCGCCACCGCGACGGATATCTTCCGCTCGCCTGCGGATAGAAATTTATATATATAATACATAACCATTTTTTCTTCCGCTCCGCCACCGCACGGGATATCTTCCGCTACCATGTGGGATAGAAATTTATATATATAATACATAACCGAGGGATCTTGCTTCCGCTCCGCCACCGCGACGGATATCTTCCGCTTCGCCTCGGGATAGAAATTTATATATATAATACATAACCGAGGGATCTTGCTTCTTCCGCTCCACCGCACGGATATCTTCCGCTTACCATGGGGATAGAAATTTATATATATAATACATAACCGAGGAATCTCGGTTCTTCCGTTCCGCCACCGCACGGGGATATCTTCCGCTTCGCCTCGCGGGGATAGAAATTTTGAGTATAACCGAATGAATTTCGGTTCTTCCGTTCCGCCACCACACGGGGATATCTTCCGCTTCGTCTCGCGGGGATAGAAATTGATATATATATATATATGGCTCAGAAGCCATCAACATAAAGGAGACAACGTTTTCATATCATCCCTCTTTTGTGCTTGTCTTCCGAAGGGGAACGCCTATATCCGCCCCTTCCCATGCAAATGAAGGCTTTAGTACATTCTGGGCTATTTAGAAAGAATAACCTTTTTTTTTTTCTTTTCACTTAGGGTCTCCTTTACCACAGACGAGGAGCCCAATAATAGTTACCAGCCCACTCTCCTCCCTTTTATAGGGGATTCTTTTGTCTTTGTTTCTTTTGCTATCTTCATCCCTTTGCCTTTTCATCTCCTTCTTCTCCGTCTGTTCGTTCCTCCACCGCCATACTTCGTTGCCTCGATCCCTTTTTTCAGCCCTTTCTCTTTATTCTCAGACCCTCAAAATGCATTCTACCTTCTTCCAGGAGATAGCGGGTCGTTATCCATATCGCAAGAGGAAGGCCCCGTCATCTCTATCTTCTTCTTCACTTTCCCGGCCACCACCACACCCGCTTTCATCTGTCTGCCTTCCTCTCCTCCCCTGATCCTTGTTGCTTCCACCCCGAGGAAATCGACAATGTCCTTCCTCGATTTCTCCAAGATTTACAAACCCTAGCTCTCATACTTTTTCTCCTCTGCCACCAATATTGAAGTCGCTTCTCCTTCACTGCAACCCGAGGATTTAACTCCGGGAGGATGACTTCCATGTCACCACGATGCAGAGGCCGCTCACCGCTTTCTATCTCCCCGAATATCATTCTTCTTCCAATCCATGGCCGATTAATATCCCCATCGCAAACTTCCCTTCACTCATCGCTCTCAAGAGCCCTTCTCCTCCCACAAATATCATCCCCTTCTCCCATCACCAGGTGAACTTCCCACCTCAAGATCATCCGTCCCATCTTCTTCCTTTTCTCCTGTGAGTCTTGGATCCTCGAACTTAGAGGAAGTGGTTTCTCGACGGAAAGCCTACGCCACGCCTCGGATTCGTATGTTTTCTCAATTAGCTTCCTTAGCTTTTGCATTACTAACCGATTTCTTTTTCACAACCGCAAGACGCAGCCTCGACCAACCATCAAGAGTTGGATCGCTCCTCCATCAATATCGGGCTCAAGCTCAAGAACGGGAGCGCAAACAACGGGAAGATTTAGCGAATACCAAAATCAAGAACGGCTCGCTGCAATAACCGTGACTGCGCCGGAGCAATTAGCCAAGCTCGCCAACAAATTCGTAAGGACGTCGACACTATCAGCGTTAAGGAACAATAACGGCGGTGTGCAGCCACCACGCCCCCAAATGGAAGTCCAACCGGCTCCTTCGATATAAGGAGTCTTCCTACCAAGAGTTAATGTCTCCAAGGGCAGGTAGCAGAGCTCCTCAAGAGGAAGCAACAGGATTCCGACACCATCGCTCGCTTTCAGGTTCAATACCGGCAAACACAGGATAAGATAGGAGACCTCCGCACCCGCTTGTGCAAAGAGGTACAAGAAAACTCATCCCTCATAAATTCCAGGGCACATGCTCATGCCCGTCTTACGCAGGCAAGAGACTTCCCTCCAGAGGTCGACCGAACTCACCCGACGGATCTTATTCTCAAGCAAATGGAGGGGATTTCAAATTCATGTGTCAAAAATACGATGGAGATGACGACTCGTGCGCAGACCAAAATTCCGAGCCGACGATGTTTCCATACTAGCCGATGCCATTATGGAGGTGTCACGCCGCTATGTTGATGTACACCGAGAACTTCAAGCACAACAAGAAAAATGCCAAAGGCTTCATCGAGAGCGAAGCCCTGACCGTCCGAACCGCCAGGAGCGACTCATCATTTTATTGCGCGCCACTTATCAGGACAGATTTAATGAAGCGGTTCGGCAGTATGCCGACCAAGGATTACCTCCCCCAACTTATTCATTTTCTTTAAATTGGGAGGCTGGCTTTCGACGTTATCCTCCCGACCGATTTAACCTGTAATTCTATATCTTGTTTTTAAACGGAAATTTGCATTACAGTTTCTTTCTCTTCTTGAGATTTATTACTTGATGCGTATTGCTCTTGTAAATAACTCATTAATGAAATTTGGAAGTACTTGGCATCTAATTGCGATCGAGTTAAGAGTACACTCCTTTAGAGTCTCGTAATTTCTCTTCTTCTATTCTCTGCTAAATACGATGTGAAAAAGTTTTAAATGAATGACATTAGGTCGTGGAAGTTCTTTACCTTGGTCATCTTTCGGATAATATCTTGACCTGCTACTATGCGTTATTTCATGGTCCTTCGGTTTGGAGCTAGCTTTTGGGGTCTCAGTGGAATTAACTTTACGCAATCTTGAAATCTTGAGGCATCACTTTCTTATTAAAGGCTCATTGCACTCTTTGCTTGTAGAATTCCGCTCGCCTCAGTATCGTTTCCGCTTTTCCTCCACGAGTCGATTCGGTGTTTGAATAAGTTGGTTACGATTTGGTTAAATGCGCCTTTATCCGGCGTTATTTAACAGAACTTGGCCGGAATAATGACTTAGTCCGTACACCAAATCGAAGGGAGTTTCCCCCATTTGGGTGTAGTTCGATAGGCCGGGGCGCTGGTAACTCTTCTACCTAGTTTCCCCTCTGAGCCCTCAATTTGGTCTTTAATCCTTGAATGAGGATCCTGTTAGTCACCTCGATTGCTCGTTAAGCGAGGGTGAAGCTAGAAGTGAAAGCTTGCTGAATGTTGAGACTTTGGCACCGTTCTTGGATCTTTTTCCTTGGGCTGTCGTCCGTTGTCGATCGACTATTTTCGAGGAATCTGTATCGACAAACAATGTTTCTCCATAAGAATATTACGGTATTCTCGATAATTGCAGGGGCTCTGCCTCCACCCATTTGGAAAAATAATCACGACTACAATAAAAACTTCCAGAAGGTGCGCGCATCGGACCTCTTATATCCATTCCCGTTGATCGAAAGGACAGAAGAGACCACGACTTTCATTAACTAAGAGTTCGGAGCAGTTCTTATGCTTCGACAATGAGGCAACTTGCCTTATCTGGCATCTTCGGAGAGTAGGCGAAATATCCTGCTAATAGGGCCTTTCTTGCTAAAGCTTTCCCTCTAAATGATTCGCTGACCTTCATGAATCTCCGAGTACCCATTCCATCCTCATTTCCCAAGCATTTGATAAGTCGTCAGAAAGAAGTCTTGTCTGAATCTCCGTTTAAGAGGGTGAGCACGTTTGGCTTGGCTTATTAAGCGGATCTGCATTATTTTTCTTCGGGACCTTCATTAGTAAATAAGCTATGATGTCGATCCTCGATCAAGAATTAGGCTTGATTGGTGCGTCTTCCTCCTCGTATTGCTAGGGAAGTATGGATTTTTCGTATGGACCGTTTCAGGGACTTCATTCCTTCCATGCTAGCACTAGCCATCAAGCGATTATTACATCTTCCCGTTATTCTCCGATTTGCTTTAAGAGGACTGTGAATTGAGCTTTTTCTTTATCAAAAGCCTTCAAGTACTTATGCAGACTTTCCTCTCTAACCGAAAAAGAACCTTGAACTTGTGATATTACCAAGAATCGAATGGATTCTGATGGAAGAAGCCCCACCGCTTTAGCGACCTGCAATCCCGCTAGGATGGCCGTATTCCACCTCATTATTAGATGCCCGATATCCCAGGCGAACGGCTAATCGAGTTTCTTCACCATCAGGGGAAATTAGTAGAACACTGACGCCGCTGCCCGTAGATCCCGAAGAACCGTCTACGAATATATTCCATGCCTCTGATCCTTCCTCTTTTGTTGCTGAACCATCTTCCGAGCCGCAGGGTACCTCATGAGAAAATCGGCCAGCCTTGATAATTGTTCGAGGTTGGTAGTGAATATCATGCTCGCTTAGCTCTACCACCCATTTGGCGATCTTCGGAGAAATTGGGCTTAGTAGCGACCTTAGCCAGTCATTTGTGTTAGAGCGGTGATGGGATGAGCGAAAAATCTGACCTTAACTTGCGGGCGATTAGCACTAGGATATATGCCAACTTCTCTAGCTCGTATAGCGAATTCCCCCCCCTTGAGATATGGTTGGTATAATAAATATTCTTTGGTGAGAACCTTCTTGTCTCGATAATACCGAACTAATGGCTCCCTCCGAGACGGCGGATACATCCGTAGTGGTTCTCCTATTGGTTTGGCTAACGATGGGAGTCCAAAAATATTTCTTGACTCACGGAAAGCTTGTTCATCATTGATCATCCCATCGAAATTTAGTAGCCTTGAATCTTGAAGAAAGAAAGCGCAACCTTTGCCGATCCGCTATGAATCGTGATAAAGAAACGATCCACGCCTACCTTACGGGTTTCCCAGATTAGCGGGTGACTTCATGTTACATAGCACCTTCTCGAGCTCTTGCTTCAGACCCTTTTTCACCACGATGTACCCAAGAACTTCGGCTCTTTACCCCGAACAGTATTTGTTAGGGTTTAGCTTCATATTAAACCGCCTTAATGTAGCGAAGGTTTCATTTAAATCCTTGACTAAATCCGAGTGACCTTGATTTGACTAATATGTCATCCACGTAGACTTCGCATTTTTACCTTTACATTACGTGAAGATTTTGTCCATAGGCTCGATAAGTGGCCCTGCGTTCTTTAATCCGAACGGCATTACCACATAAGCGTATAACCCTCGCGATCCAAAGCTAACTCTCTTTTGATCTTCTTTGGAAGGTATTTGATGATATCCTTGATATGCATCCATTAGGGACACCACTTCATAACCAGCGATAGAATCCACTATTGATCAATCTGAGGCAAGGGTAGCGATCTTTAGGCGTCTTTATTTAAATCACAAAATCGATACACGTCGCCATTGCCGAAGGTTTGGGGACGAGGACTACATTGAAACCCATTCGAAGCTGGATCTCCTTTACGCACCCGCTTTTAGCGGTTGTCTACTTCTTGGCTATGTCTTGTCCTTTCGTCCAAAATGTCGCTCTTCGCTGGACTGCCTGCCTTTTTAGCGATAGATGGTGTTCAAATGCACTGAGGGTTGATCTCGGTGAGATCATGCACATCTTTTTGCAAAGATGTTTTCATTCTCCTTCGTGCAAGCCACCACTCTTCTTGGTTTCCAGTCAGCTATCCGCGGTGGCCTTTCCTCGAGCAATTTCCACCAGCCTCCTTCCTCTATTTTGCCAGCCTTGGGAGGGGATTCTCTCCAGACACGTGTGACATCGCTGATGATGACACTTGCCTTCGAGGTCACTGGTTCGGCTTTTCCGACGTCTCCAACCATTTGCACGAGTGCCTCGAGGCCTTCTGCTCTCCACGGACTTCTCCCACCAATCGACTCCACCGGAAATTCACTCGTGGTACGGGGAGGCCACTAAAAAAGGGTGAGGAAAGGGCGCCAAGAATAGCGCTATAAGTGGACGGAGCATCCACACAAGGAAAGGGATTATATCGTTTTTTTACCGGGCTTTACGCCTGCAGTTGGGAGGCAATGAAATCGCCCGTAGGGTGTACTACATGCCCCGCTAATCCAAAGAGAGGGGTGGCTACATCTTCTAGCCGGGCATTCCCACCAGATCCGGGTCCAAGGCTTCGAAGAGGATGTTGACGGAACTTCCGAATCGACTCAACACCCGTGCCACTTCATAATCGCCAAGGATATAAATAACCAAGGCGCCCGGATGGGCAAGGACACTCAGAAATCTTCCGCCCGAATGAAACGGTGCAACTTGAATAGTCCGTCGTGACGATGGCCAAACTCCATGAGACGCATACGACTTTCCACGGCTATTGAGTCCCCATCGCAGGTCCTCCACCTATAACATGAATAACTCTCGTGGGAACGTTATCTAGATCGACGAAGGGCCCTCACCGATGGGCCTCCTTGGGAGACAACCTCGGGACGGCGCTTGAGGGAAAGTGACTGAGGTTGTTGATTGTAGGCCCCGACGAGTTACATTAGGTCGGGCCTCGCTGCGCTTGGCCCTCCCGTCAGAACCTTACTTCATGGATATACAGATGGAGGCGATCCAATCTTGCAATCAAACATCGCCACTAGTGTGGCCATATTCCGTATGATATATCGCGTAAGAACTGGGCAGGGGGTTACGGGATCCCCAGATCCTAAAGGTCGCTGCAGCACTCGCTGGTCATAGAATTCCATTTCCGCTCTTTCCAAGTCCTCACAGAGGAAGTGCTTCAAAGGGCCATGATTCAGTAATGTATGGACGGGCTAACACCTTAGCATAGACGAGGCCTCTAACCTCCCGTCGAAAAGGTCTTGTATACTCCCGCCGAGGGGCGCTGAGGAACAATGGGACGAGTTTTTCAATCGGGATCGGCAAGTACCTCATTCACCTCTCCGCACTTTAATCCTTCTTCTTTCATAAAACCGCTTCGCACGGGCCAAGATCCTCATAACTATCCGCAGTTGCCTTAACAAGGAATCGAGGAAGGGGCCCCTTTCACCACAATAATACGTCAAAGATTCGACGGGCCGAGGGGATTCCCTACCGCAGTATGAATCACGAAGATACTCAAGGGATTCTCAAGGTCTCGGGTGATATGCATTAACATAGAGGCGCCCTGCTTATACGCTTTGCAAAATTGACAAATTCCCGATCAACATTTTCTCGAAATCAAACAAGTGATGGATCCCGGGGCGTAGTATTGAACCACTTTGTGCCGAGCCGCTTAGGGTGGTTCGAAGACTCACACTGAGAGCGCCAAGATAACAAAGGAGCGAGGCCGCCCACAAATTAAGATATGTGCTTTGGGGTCCGCCGAACCATCATACTTATTGATCCGAGGATTCCTAAGTAAGACGGAGGGAGCTCGTGAGAGAATGTCCATTGTAAAGGGACTGGGCTCAGATATTTCCGAGGTCCGCTGATTGACTACTCGCTCTTCCTCGCTTGGTGAAGGGCATAGTGTTCTCGAGGCGCTCTTCCCAAGTCCGCCTCCGCAATATTTCCCCATTAACTACTGCAGACGAGACGGAGGAGGCATTTCTGGGGGTGGGCCTCGAGAAGAAGGTTCACCAGAATGACGATGCAGATATCCCGTCCTTCTCCTTTCACTAGCGAGGGCTTCAGACGGGCCATCCATCGTGGCCTTCACCGCGATGGTAGAAGGGTGATAGGCGCGCCTCCACCGCAGAGGTAGCAGTTGTTGTACTTCTTCAGTCAGATCAACGCCCGTACCAAAGTTCCCACAGACGGGCGCCTAACCGACGCGAACGGGTGAAAATCGCTCACTCCTTTCCAATGCAAAGAAGCACTGAGGGAGATCTCGAGGGTTCTCACGGGCCGCAATCAAGAAAGAAGAAGAAGAAGAAGTAGATGAACGCAAGAAACCGACGCCAAAGAATCGAGACTCGTGACATTAAGATGTAACGTGGTTCGAATAAGGATTCCTACTCCACTGAGGTGAGCTTTTCACCGGATGCAGGCTCAAGCACTTTCACTATGAAGGTCCTCCTTACAAAGTAAGTTTCAAGGTGGAGGAGAAAACCTCTTACAAGAATATCACAAGACGAGAAAATACAAGAGATGTAACAACGCATGATCTCCGTCCTTCTTCTCCGAGGTGGTTGTCGCCTCCCCTTCTCCTCCTCGCCTCCTCTCTCTCTCTCACTGGGTTGGAATAATCATGGATCCTCTTTCCTCCTTGCTTCCTCCTTTATCTTCCCCTTCCGCTATCAGAACGTGGGTTATCTCCATCGTACACGTGGCCACCACCTCCACCTGGGAATAATTCATGTATATAAGGAGTGAAGACTCCTTGAATATTATGCCTCCTCCTGCTGCTAATACCTTTCCTCTACTTTTCGAAAATAGGTTAGACTATCTCCTCAACCCTCCGCTTGAGTGAAGCTAGCTTAGGTCTATAGCCCACGGGTGCCCTAGCCCTAGGGTTCCTCATCAACCCGAATCTTTCCACTTCCTTCAGATAACCGTGATCGATCAAAGTTAAGTAATTCTATCCATCCCATCGGCTGAATTATCTAGTCAACCAATTCTTGCTCCACTCTTAGCGAAGTGTCTTCCGCCTCTTCTTCACAGACAATTACTCACGACTCTCCGCACAATTACTTTCGATATTCTCCCGTATCAATGGCCTCTGATATTCGCGCCCGAACCAATTCTTTCTTTTCTCCCTTCGCCGAGCCAAATATTTTGGATCGGATCATGGGTCCCCGCTAACCCTTCTATCGGGGATTATGTAGAAAAGGTACCAGCAGTATCAATTTTGATCATTGAATTTATGGCTAGTGATATATGGGCCTTCGATTCCGATGGAAACATTAGTGGTGGACATGACTTTCGCTTGAAGAAAGAGATGACTAATGGCTTACTGAGTTGGAAATAACTTTTGTGACAGAATAGATTTAATAGCATATTGCAGCTCTAATACCATGAAGAATTTTACGGAGAGATATGAGAGAGAGATTGCTATTCTATTTCTCAATTCTTGAATAATTATGTAATCATTAATATTTATACACTTTTTCCCTATTTATTTATGGAATGAAATACAATCAAATCAAATAAAATCTGGCCATAATATCTAATCAAATAATCTAAGTCAAACTATCCATATTTACAATATATTCTACAATATTATTTTCCTCTCATTTGCTTTTATCTATGTCAATATTATGAAAACTCCTGCAAAAGCTATGCATTATGTGAAATATCTTGTTCTTTCTCTTTGGCTTTTCTTTCTGCTACGTTTATATGTAGAATAGGCAATTATAGATTTGTCCCGACCTTTTAGAACATTGGATGATATACAAACCAAAAATGTTCTGGAGGCAATATTTCCATTATATTTCATGCCTCACTAATAATGAACGGACTCATGCAAATGGATTCGTTCACCAGCTACTGCTAGATTTGTAGAATATACTCATTCATGTTGGCCATACACAATCGATATTTATCATCTTAGGAATATTATAGCTTTATCACATGATTTTCATTTATCTTTCTAGATTGAAATCATATCTGAAATGTCTGCCTTGATGACACGTCTGATTGTTTATTTTCTGTAGTCTGATGGGTAAGGAAGTAACAGGACTTCTAATAGTTGAAGAAAACAATTGTGAGCATGCTGCTAATGGTAAAACTTATCAAAACAGTCCAAACAATCCTTCTGGAACCGCATCATCTGATGAAGACATGGATAATAATCAGGAGACTTCTAATGTCCAAGTTCATGTTTTACCTCGAATTAAAAATTTGAGAATGGATCAGGAGAAGACAAGAAAAGAGTCTGGTGATCAGGAGTCAGTGGCATCAAACTCTGTTCATGGAACTGGTCAATCAAATCAAACCATTTCACATCCATTTACAACAAAAAAGCATGCTTCTCGAGAATGTCATGCTTTTGTTGCTGGTGTTTGTGAAGAAAAATATCCTAATATTGGCACACAATCAGCAAATATTCAAAAGGCTACTCAGGTGCTTTCGATTGTATCAGAAATCAGTATGATATGTACTTAGTGCAGTTTAGTTTGAGTATTTTCAGAATGTAAAGTTATCACCTTTTGTGTTTTGTCTTCCAACATATTCTGTTCACTTTCTTTTGGTAACCACTGCAATGTTCAATCTATAATTATCTTATTGCTCTTGTTAGCACTTGATACCAGAAGAGAGAGTTAAATTCTAGTGCATTAAACCTTTATATATTGGAAGATTAATTTTCTTTTTTTAAACTCTCATTTTTAATCATAAAATTCTATAATTAGAAAACTTATATGGATTTTTAAAGATAGAGTTCTTCAATTTATTTGCAGGGTAATTCAAAGGTCCCATATATGAAGCCACTGCATCCTGATAACATAATGCACCAACCAGATGAAGAGGACTCTTGCTCCATTGCTTCTTCGTATACTTTTCACAAACTTTTTCTGAAATAGCTTTACTTGCTAAAAGAAAACTCTGAAAATATTTTCCTGAATTATTCCCAGCATGGCACCATCTATAAAAAGTATGAAAAATAGGGCAACAATGGCAATTGCCCCAACATTCAGGAGCGGTGAACGTGCAGAGAGGCGTAAGGAGGTGCTTATTTCATTGGTTTGAAGCCCTTGGAGTTGATTGCTCACCCTGAATCTTTGAAGAGGATCTAATAAGCTCTTTACTTGTCTAGTTCTACTCAAAGTTAGAAGAAAAGCATCAGGCCTTGGAAGCAGAGAAGCTCCAAAGTGAAGCCAAAACTAGGGTATGGTTTCTTCTGTGTTGCAGTTCCTTGTTTGAACATAGTTTCATATACAATTGTTTTGACAAGACATGACTTCGCAAACAGAATAGTTAAAGAATGCTTTCAGTTTACTGTTGAGATGGAACATATGAGTTGAATTATTGGCTTATTATATGTTGCTTAACAGGGTCTGTTTAGGAAGGAGTGCCCATTATCATGTTAACAATTTGATAGATTGTCAGGCTTATCATGCAGAGGAAAAAGAGATTATTTAAATCATATTCTTTGGAATGATGTACTATATTTGTAATTTATCTATTGTTAAATTTTACATTGGGCGCATATATCCTTGTGGCGTTTGCATGCAAATGCATAACAGCTCGTTTGTTACTGACTATTTAGCATTTTATGAGTGATTTTTTTTATTATATTAAGGGTGCTTGTATTTTGTCATGACGTAACTCTTAGAATGATTGGTTTGAACTATGGATTGAATTTGTGTTTGTTAAATTATTGACTGCCTTGATTTTCTGAATCTTCTTTAACTAGGGAAGAATTATGTCAAAGTTGTATCAATGCTATCTGATGGCCTAAGTAAAATTGACAGCACGAGACATAAAAATCTGCAATATTTGACACTACATCCGAGAGAAAATGTTTTATCTATAACTTTAAGGAATAACATATAATTATTGCTGCCTTTTCTCCTTCAATATATATCTGATCATATTATAAGATCATTTCCCCTCAATTATACTTATCATCTTTTAAACATGAGTTTTATATGCTATTTCCAGCAATTGTTGGATAGCTATGAGCTTCTTACTTGCCACAATAGCCTGAGCAAGGCCTTGTTAATACTCCCATTTTATGTTGTTAATCTTATATTTGATGGATGATTTATATGAATCATAAAAATTTTCTTTATGCTTAGGTGATAATTTGTAAATATTAAGTCTTTTGAATTTGATTTTAGGAGGGTGATTTTTCCCTTGTAGCTTGTAGGTGATTAAATACTTTTGAGGAGTCTGACCTAGTAGAGTTGACTTTGACTTATTGAATTGTGGTAGAGCCTATTACATTCCAAAAGACTAGTCATAGACATAATTTACCACTGCAGTTGTCGACGGACTAATGTGCATGGAGTTTCTTAGATTTAAGATACTCTTTCATGCCCATCACTACTAAGAGGGAAATGCCTAGTTTAGATACCATGTTGAATTCAGATGGAGCTCATTCGATCTGAAAATAATTAGTCATTTGAGAGCTTGGGGTGTCCTACCTTCAACGTTTGTACTTTGTAATGAACCATCTAGAGGAAGAACGTAACTAAATCAATATGGAAAATTTCAACAAAGATGACCAAAGTGGCAATACTAGATGCTAGTTCCTTAATTATGTACATAGGGTTCAATTGTGATAGGTTTCAAGTATCTTCCATTGCCTTGTGGTGCATTTTCAACTGGCAAAATCATACTGATCTTGTTTCAAAGCTGAAATGCTTCTGCAAGCCAATGAGATCGATTTTTTATTAGTCGGTGGCCTATCTAGGAGCAGAAGTCATTGTATTCATGAGGGCACTTGAGATCTGGGGCTTTACTTCTAGATAATGACCTGATTCATGTTTGGAAATTCGAGTTTTATTACTCAGTGACCTATGTAGGAGTATAAGGCGTTTATTCATGTGATTCACTTGACATCTGGGGCTTTGCTCTCACTTCAAGACCACCCATATGATAGGAACTTTTTGAACATAGCACAATAAACATGTTAAATCAAGAGAAAAAAAAAATGCATTGGGAAGGATATTATATGGTGCTTAAACTTCAGCTCCAAAGCGTGTAGCATAAGCCATTTGTCATAGCCAGGAATTTCATATTCCACTCACATCTTGTCTGTAATGGTATGCAAGAGCTTGTTTGGTGAATTTTGTAATTAATACGATTAACATGTATTCTCCTAAATATAATGCTTAGCATTCATGCCTGTAGCATTTAGTTAATATCACATCAATTGTTAATAATACTACAGTTATCATTATGCTTCATATATAATCAGGGAAGGTTGTTCCTCTCTCTACTTTGAGAATAATGTTCCTTTTGCTTGATATCTTATGAATCACTTCTGAATGATATTTCCTGCAAACAAACATTTTTTGCTAGCTTCTTTTCTGAGTTTTTGATGTTTTAGGAAGAACAAGAGGCTGCTCTCAAGCAACTAAGGAAAAATTTGACTTTCCGAGCTACACCAATGCCCAGCTTTTATCACGAGGGACCTCCACCTAAGGTCGAACTTAAAAAGGTAGACTTAATAACTAGAGCATTTAAGGGAGTTGTTAAAATAAAATGTTATTGTCTGGATAAATTATATAATTTGAACAGATTGGATTTACTGGGGCTATATAAAGTCTTTTATGGCTGTTTTTTGTTCCGTATTCAATACTGTTTTAGTAGAGGGTTGAGTTCGACGCATAAGTTTGCATGATAATTGATAGTTTGCCTATTCTTTATAACCTTGAACTAAAATTTGACTAGTAGGTGTTAATACTCAAACAACAATCTTGAAAACACATTCTAGTAAGGAGAAAAAGAAATGCTTCTTGTCTTTTTAAAATAAGTTTGCATTAAATCAGGTACACATATGGTCAGGATTATGGTTTTTTTTTTTTTGTTCCTACAAGAAGATCAAGTGGTTAGTACGGACGGTAGAATTGCTCCAAGAAGCAAGGGTCAATCTCTAGGGATTGCAAAGCTTTTCGGAGTGCTTACCCTCCCATCGTGCTAGTTCTTGGTTGGGCAAAAATGTCCCTCGTGATTTATCTCCCTTCATCTAGCAGTGGGACCGGTGATGAGGGGCGCCTAGGATGAGCACATCACTTTTGCCCCAAGGATTATGGCTTTTTAACTTATCTTCTGCCATGATATACTAATATGTTCACACAAAAGCTGACTTAGCCATAGAGAATGTCTTATCATGTCAGTCTTATTTGAAGATGTGTAGCATCTTCCATCTGACATAGCCGCACATATTATAATTTTTTGGTTTTGCATGTATCATATATTCTTATTCGGTGTATACCTAATGTGATCATAATAGGTCCCCCCTACCCGTGCTCGATCACCGAAGCTGGGTCGAAGGAAGAGCTGTGGTGACATGAACACGACCACTGAAGGAGAAAATGGTGGCCGGGGCCGTGGTCGACTGCAGCGTCACAGTTTAGCCACTTGCAAGGATGCTACAAACAAATTGAACACTATCCCCAGGAACCAGAACCCAGTGAATAAGCTCAAAGAAGGGATCAAACCCACCAGAGAGAACTCTAAGCAGCAGCCCGCCAACAAAGAGGTCTCTCAGGCTCCATCTGATGTGGTGTCACCGGTCAGCCCCAGTGTTTAGCATCTCGTAAGTTGTTCTAATCTTAATTTGCTTGAACTTGCAAAACTGTCCCTATAATTTATAATTTATCTCCATATCAAACTATCCAATTAAGATGGGTAGTGTGAGTGAACTTCACGGGTATAATGTAAATTTTGTAGGTACCTATATATGTTAGATCATGGCACTGGGTTTGCTGCGATTTTAGTTTTTGATTATGATCCTAATAGCATCAGTAGGTCGTGCCAATATTAGTAGAATTCAAGGGACACATTTGTAGTGAAGGTTTGCTTTTTTGTTTTTGCTCCTGTGGTTAGCGCCACGCCATGTTTACTGCCAACAAAGTGAGAGGAGGAAATTACTGATTTCAAGGTACCTCCCTTTGTTTCTTTCTCAAACTTTAGGAGGAAAGATTTCCATCAGGATTCCATGGATGCGATTTAGAGCAAAATGTTGTTTGTCCCATGGCAAACATAAGCTCTCTCCATAGTTTTGCAAGTGAATGGTCAGCTTTGCTCTTTGTAGTGAGCTCAAGCAAGGTGATGATGGCAAGAGGTGTGCTTGGGAAGCCATGGTGGATGGCGGATGATGGATGGTAGGCATGAACAAGGTTGAGATGAGGGTGAGATTGAGCGTTGGTGAGGTTGAATGCGGGAAGGTTGAGGTAACAAATGGGTGAGGTTCAGGTCGGTGGCGAGCGGTGAGAGAGATGAATAAGGAAATGAAGAGGTTAGTGAGGGTTCTACAAACAGGGCATTTGAGCAAGGGAAGGTAACAGGCATTGAACAGGCAAGGCAGGTGAGGAACAAAAGGCAGTGAGTGGTAGGGGTTTCACAGGCAGGGTGAGCCAGCAAGGAAGATGACAAGGATGATATTGTAATGTTTCCCCTCCCTTCGAGAAGATGATTATAAATGAGGGATAATATCTCTTTACTTTTCTTTCATCTCTTCTCTTTGCTTGTATCAGACAGTAAACACAACATTAGGTCTGATTACTTGGATCAAAGATGTTAGCAAGGGAAGGTGGCAGACAGTGAACAAGGTAAGCAAGCGAGGGAGGGAAGGCAGTAGAATGAAGGTTTCGTGGGTGGGGCAAGCCAGCGAGGGAGATGACAGGGTGACACTGTAACGCCTCATTTCCCCTCAACGAAGATGATTGTGAACAAGGGATAATAATTTTTTTCCCCATATTTCTTTTTTCTTTCCTCCTATAGAAAAAAATAAACCCAAGTTTAGGTCTCAAAGAATAAACACAACTAAGTTTGATTATTTTAGCTGAAAGCCTCTCGAAGAATAAACACAACTTTAGGTCTCAAAGAATCACCCACCACCAAAGTAGCCTCTTGTTTCAGGTCTCCTTCATTTGCATCCTCCTATTATCGGCCTTTCTGCTTATGGCCGATGCCAGGTGGGTGTTGCTCAATCCGAGTCATTTGTCTATGTTGTTTCTCTTTCAAAGTGTGCCGCCTAACGTCTGTTCTGTTTGCTCTGCCAATCCTTCGGGATCTAGCAGGCCCTGCCCTCCTCACTAAGCAGTTACGTCTAACATATGTTGGATGGACCGAACTAGCCATTGGTGGTGTTGCTAATAACATCCGTAAGTATGGTATTTATGATAGGTCTAAATCTACATACATATTTGTGTTGAGTGGGGTGGAGATATCAAGTACTGCAGTCTATAGTTGGTTCCTACAGTATAAATAAGTATGTTTGGATTGTGATGTGATATGCTATATATTGTTCAGATAAATTTCTATGTGAGGAATCAGTTCTCTAGTGTCTTTAAAGTCTGATCAACCAAAGAATTAGCTTGTGTTAAAATAATGAAAGTGTTTTTTGGTCGAACTGAATTATTGATGGATTCAATCAGATATGACTTATGAAGATGAATCAAAGTCAGAAATCAAGGTCAGTAGATGGTAATGTGAAGTGATATAAATTTACTTTAAGATGTGATATGTTTATAGTTTCAACAAGGATGAGTATGTATTCCATACATTAAAGCCAGCTGCTGAATTAGTGATTAGTTACTTAAGAAGAGGATACCCTTCGAATATGTAGATGCAGTGGAGCATCACATTTATTCATATTGAAGTTAATGAGTATAAGTGTTTCAAATTTACAAGTGTAGTTTTGATACTATCTTGAGTTGCAGTAAAATGCATTCTATCCTAAAATTTCTAGTCATTTGAGATAGCACTGCCCTTTTGATATAGGTAGACCATTATGCTTGTCTATGTGTTGTGCAAGTAATGATCATAGAGCATTTTAGTTTCGACATACTTCCTTGTATTCAATGAATTGCAATACCTATCAAACCAGTTAATCACTTGGGAGAGTAATTCCTTTCTAATATGTATTGGCATAATGAATTATTTAAATTCATGTGGGACCATTGACTGAAATATTTGGTTCTAACATCCCCTCAAGCTCATCATCGGTTGCCATTTGTACCTCTCGAAGATATATTTATATAATGGATTATCATACTAGTCTAGAACAATGAATGGGGAGCATCCTAATTTCAACACTAGCTTTCATTAACTTTAGCCTAGTGCCACTAGTGTTAAGCTTAAGCCTATGTAGATAGAGATGAAGCTAACCCCAATCCTCATCAATAAGATAGAGATGGATCGTCGACTTGGTATCATCTGGTTCAATTGGAGGAAAAAAATTCTCATACCCAGCGGTGTCAAAATGGTCTAGTTGGCTTTTAAGTGTTTCACTAAGCTAGGCATGGCACAAATAGTTAGGAGTTGCGCTAGATACGAGGCTAGTTGGGCCTTTTTATAATAAAACATAAAAATATATTTAAAAACTAGAAAAATCAAGAAGATAAATAAGAGAAATGAGAAAATATATATAATAGCTAAGAAAGAAATAAAGAAAGTTGTAAGTGAAGTTAAGAATGAAATTTTTGAATGTTTATATTACAATTGGATACAAAAGAAAAGGAAAGAGATATTTATAGAATAGCTAAAGCTAAAGAAAGAAAGACCATATATCGTATCCAAATAAGATGCATTAAAGATGAATGCAATAAGATATTATTAGACAATGAGGAAATAAACGAATGATGAAAGGTGTATTTTCATTAATTTTTTAATGAAAGTTTAGATAATCAATTTAATTTAGATAATTTAAATGGATCATAGGAGTATAAAAATTTAAAATTTTATTGTAGAATTCAATATTTAAAAGTAGAATAAGTTTTAAATGAAATACAAAATGAAAAAGTAATTGGATCAGATGAATTCTGACAGAGGTATGAAAGTTTCTTGGTAAGTAATATATTGAATGACTTACAAAGTTATTTAATTTAATATTAAAAATAAAAAAAATATTTGATTAGTGGAGAATAAGTATTCTAGTTCATTTATATAATAATAAAGAAGATATATAAAATTATGCAAATTATAGAAGTATTAAGTTAATGAGTTATACCATGAAATTATACGAAAAATAATAGAAAAAAAAATATGGAAGGAGACCACGATGATTAAAAATTAATTTAGATTTATGTCAGAAAGATTGATAATATAAGATGTATATTTTCTCCGACAATTAATAGAAAAATATCGAGAATTAAAGCAAGAATTGCATATGATATTTATTGACTTTGAAAAAATATATGATAGAGTTTTAGGGGAAATTAAGTGGAGAATTTTAAAAAAGAAAAATATTAGCATGATATATATTAAAATAATTAAGGATATGTATGAGGATGTAATGACAAGAGTGAAAACACCAAGAGGATTAACTGAAGCATTTACCGTAAAGATAGAGTTACATTAAGGATCAACTTTAAGTTTTCATTTTTTTAATACTAATTATAGATGAACTCATTGGACATATTCAAGATACGGTCTCATGGTGCATATTATTTATAGATGATATTGTTTTGATAGATAAGACATGTAAAAGAGTAAATGTTAAACTTGAATCTTAAAAGAAAATGCTAGAAGTGAAAGGTCTTGGACTCAATATAATAAAGATAAAATATATAAAGTTGTTTGTAATTGAAAGGTTTAAATATTGAGAATTATTTTTGAAAAAAAAATGAAATGATCGAGAGAAATATCTTACATAAAATATAAACAGAATGATTGAAATGGAGAAGAACATCGGGTGTTCTTTGTTATTATAAAATATTTTTAAAATTGAAAGGGAAGTTTTACAACATAATAGTTAGACATGTTATGTTATATGGAGTTGAATGCTGGTTATGACTCAATTGCATGAGTAGAAGATGAAATGTTAAAATAGATGTGTGGACATATAAGAATATTAAAGTGAAAGTTAATGTTGTATTTATTGAGGGAAAGTTTTAGGCGATGTGTTTAAGATGATCGATAAGTATTTCAATTAGGTGATGTGAAATTATTAAAAAATATGCAAATCAAATGAGAAAAAAAAAGATCTAAAAGACTTGATTACTAATGATAAAATAAGATAAAATTTATTTAAATATATATGATGATATAGTAGGAGGTAGTATCAAAATCTATATAGTTAATCTCACATATAGGAATAAAATTTGATTTACGTTGTTTATAATTTTTTAAAAATCTTTTTATAAAATTTGGATTGAGTTTAGAATGTGGCCCAAACCCGGGTTAGCATTGTGCATGGCTTCTAAGCTAAATCACCCTGCCCAAGCCCAATTTAACCCGCGAATTAGCTTAGATTTGGCATGACAAAGGCTTAGTCCAATCGGATCATGCTGAGTCCCTGCGTTTATATTTCTTGTCTGGGATGCTACAGGGCATTTGTGGCTTGTACTGCTGCCTGCTGTTGTTGTAGGTCATGGAGTTTTTGTCTGATGTTGTCTTCATACTCAAGGTTGTAGGGGGTACTTGTAGAGGTCTTGTACCAATTGTTGGTATTGCTCAACGAGCTGCAGAGGTTGCTGAGGACTGTGGTCATCTTCGCTTGAGCTCTCTCGAAAGGTTTTTCCTTTATCTCTTGAAGAGCTGACACCACAAGCTCCAACTTGCTCAGGGTCTCTTCCGATCATTCTGTAATAAGAAGACAATTAATTAAATGGGACAATGCATCAGCCAATTGATTATCCTTCTTATCAATATGTTCAAATTGAATGGGAATCCTTATGTCGGTGATGTAGTCGGTGAATGCTATCCATCTAACTCTGGAAGGCTTGTTAGCATATTTGTCAAAGAAGCTGATTATGGCTTGACAGTCAGTTCTAATGATATGCTCCTTTCTGTCCAGATAATAAATTTTTAAGGCTTCCAGTGAATTCATCACGGCGTGAATTTCGGCGTCTATAGTGGATTTTACTGGGGAGAATTTTTCACTTGCATAGGCGTAAATTTTTTCAGTGGTTTTAGGGCCATATTTGTTTTTCTTCCATTTGCAAATGCCACGCCATCCCTCCATACATCCATCGACTTCTAATATGATAAAACATTCTTCGGGCGGAACTTTCAAATCTGGTAGGCTCTGGATGGTTTCTTTAATCTTCCTTATCAGAGAACAATCTTGTGAATTCAGATGCTTTTCACCCATTGGGCTAGTTTTGGAGTATAATGGGCTTAGTAATCTGCCAAGGTTAGGAATATAGTGTCTGACATAATTAAAAAGGCCCAACCAGGAACACATACCTTGTTTCGTCATTAAAGTCTCATCCTTGAAATCTGCAATTTTCGTAATTATGTGGGGTTGCAGCTTGATTTTTCGGTTGCCTAGTACTGCCCCTAGAGATTTGCTGTTGTTGTATTGGCTCTTCAGTTTTCGTCAATCTTCTTAAGCTAGGATAGTCCATTTCAAAGCCAACAGCAAGTAGGTGACCCCCACCAGCTTTCGATGTGAAGGGGTTGAGCCAGTCGTCATCATCAAGAGAGGAGTCCTAGATAGGCGCATCTTCAGAAGTCGAGTCAGGAGGGACATGAGAGAGCCCCACCAAATATTGAATATGTTCGAGGAAGTCATCCTCAAACTTCGAAGTTTCTAAGGAAAAGTCCTTGGACCGGAGTACAGAGGCCCATGGACTTATAGTTCCGGCAAGGGATTCCGTTAGATCCTTCAAAGGGAGGGAGTCATCCTTAAGGAGTACTGCCATGGTATGTTTTGGTCGTGGTAATAGTTTATCAAAGATAGTCGGGTCTTGCACAGGAACTTGACTGGTGGAGCTGAAACCTTGTGTGCTTTGTGATGTTTTCGTTCCTGGTAGATTTCTGCTACAAGAATAGGTTCAAATATGATTTGGGCAATAGCCTGTCCAGGCCAAATATAGGCCTTTGTGTCTGAGTGATTGAAAACCACCATCATTACTTTGCCACGATAATCACTATTAATGATGTCTGCTCCAACGTCAAGACCAAGTTTCCATGTTGCACTTGGTTTAGTGATAATGCGGTCACATGATCCTTAGGGAATTTCCAGACTTAGCCCTGTTAAAACCAGGCCTCGTCCTCTGGGCTCTATTACACAAGCTTTATCTGCCACTAAATCAAATCCTGCAGCACCAGAATTCTTTTGTTGTAATATAGTGGCAGTTTCAGTTAGTTTGCGTACCATGATAACTAGATTTGCATCTCCTTCGTATTTCAGGCATTCATCATATTCTTCGTCATTAACATAAGTGAAAACTCCTGGCTTTGATTCTATTAAGACCGCAAAAGTATGGGAGGAACATAATTCCTCTTCGTCACTTTCATGAGATGTTTGACTTATCGGTGCAACTGCATAGTTAGAGAAACTCAGGGATATTCTTCCATCCAATTAGTTCCTACTGTTTACCTCCGAGGGTTGCATATGAAGAGTAATTTGCGCTAGTCTGATTATCCAGTTTAACCCTTGTAAGGAGGAAGTAGAATGTCTCCGTCCTGGGAGTGCTCGAACTCCACGGCTAGTGAGGTAGTCAACCACACCTTGGACTTCATATGCGAAGCCTATATTCAGGGTATTGGATAACCTTCCCACTAACCCCTGGTTATCAATAAGTTTGCTTCTCCGTTTTGTCATTGTTCATACCCTCTTGTCAGAATAGAAATCTGAATATTTCTGAAGAAATCACTAATTGTTAGCATAACGTTTGGTATAACATAGACTAATTAGCTGTCTCTTGTAAGATCAACTTCCATTATTGCCAGAATAGATTGATCGCCTATCCCGCGATCATCCCTGAATATGATAAGGGCCATTGTTCCCCTCCTCCTGCCTATGTAAAGTTTGGATTCTCACCTGTAGTACTCCGAGGTGTATGTACTGCATTCGGCTTCTTTGCAGTTGATTGAAGCTTTCTTCTTGTATAAACGTTCTATCGATTTGGTTGTCGTCAGTAACCAGCAAAGCTTCTTCCAACCTATGCACATAGACCCTGTGATAGGTGTCATCTCTTCTCGAATGATAAAAAGAACCTCCGCAGGAACTATTGATGCTCTTTCCTGCATTGATAATCGTAGTTGAGTTTGAGGGTCAATCTGTTATTCTAGTGTGAAGGTTGGCATGCTTTCTCCTACTATGAGTCTGCCGAATCTTCTCACAGCTTGTTGAGCATTATAGAGTCTTCTCTGGTTCCGTCTGGAGTCCCTTATCTAATCTTCAAAGAGGGGTGTAGAGGTAGAGGGTTGCCTCATCAAAGTCCTTGTTGCCATCAACTCTTGAGCTTATCTTGTTCTTCTTTCAAAATTTTATAAGGATCTTTAAAAATCCGAAGTTTACCTCTTCCTTAGGCTTTTCTGAAGGGCCTAAGGATAAATTCTTCAGTTTGTCCACCAATTCGTCTGATATGGTGGTTGTTGAGACTCCGCTTTTGGTTTGCTCTAGGAGAGTTTTAAGATTTGTCTGGATGTCTCTTATGCCTTCCACTATTTGAACTAATAGCTAGATTTGTGTATTGTTTTGGCGGATGATAGCAGAATTTCCAGAATTGGGTCCCTGGAATTCACTTGGTTTGGTGAACTCTACTGCTGGCGATTCAATTTGCTCAGTAGCTTTGTCGACACTTCTATATGCTTGAGTGTTTCTTGTCAGAATATGATCACTCATGAAGCAGTCCACCTTTCCAGTCTGCGAAGAAGGCCTTCTACTCTATCAATCTTCTCGTTAAGGTTCTCAGTTAACCTTAAGGCCTCCCTTTCAGCAAGTAGTGACTGCTTTGTTGTTTCAGCAACCAGCTCACGAACTTCCTGCTTTGTCAGGGGCTTATTGTCCGTATAGACAATAGTTAAGTTTTTCATAGCAGTTTTAAGTTTTTGGACTTTTCTAGAGCCTGACATTTCTCTAAGAGGAGTTTAAAGTTCTTTAAATGAACACGGGAAGACAGATAGGTTCTGTCGTAGATTACGACAAGGTTATTGGCTAATTCGGTCGTGGATACTTTTGTGGAGGAAATAAGGTCAAGGTATTCTAGGTTAGGTGTTTGAGAGTTTTCGTACCACTCTTGTATTGCCTTTTCCCAGGTTTCAGGCATTCAATAGGTTTCATAAACAGGGTAATTTCTTACTAGTTTTTCTCATACAAGTATGCCCTTGGACTTAATTCGGGTTGCTTTTTCCAATTGTCAAGTTAGGACTTGTCCTTTTGCAATACCTAGTTTTCGTAATTACCAATAGCTTATTTGCCTATATGCGTTTTTACATAACAAGAGGGTAGATTGCACTCTAATACCTTTCCTGATGAATACTTGACCCTTATAGCGTTTAAGCTAGTATTATAAACATGGCTCTGATACCAAGGTGCGAGAGCGTTCCCAGTTAAAGCACTTCAAACAGAGATAAACAATGCTTGAAATGCTTAAAAGAAAAGACTTACAAAATATAGAGCTAGCTTGACTATAAACACAAGGAGAACTCTAAGTAGAACTTATAGGGATTTGCCCTTGATGTTCTGCAAAGAAAACTAGAGTGTTTATATAGAAGGGGGAAAGAGAGATCGGGTGCTCATTGGGCCCCCATCGAGGTCTCACCTTACTCCCTGCTATCACACCTTTACAGTTGTCTTACCAAACCAAGGGCGCCAAACCAGGGGGCGCTCATGGTTTTGTAATAGTAGTAAGGACGACTCCCCGAGGCTCAGTCCTTCTTTACAACTCATAGATAACCTTTATAGTACATGATGATAACTAGTGGTTAAAGCCTTGTCCTTTACAGGTCCACCACATCCGCAAAGTATCATGTGATGTTTATAGTTTGAAAGGATGGTTAAGCCATCCTTCTGTAGACGTCCTGTAGTAGGTTGGCGGTTTGCTCCAGTTGGTCATCCACTTGTTTAGTGGCTGGATACGAATCAGACCACCAGTTATCCTTGGTGCTTCTTTGTTGCCACTCATATTTCTTTATTGAGTGCAGAATTCTTTGTTGGGCTTAATACCAGTCCATTTTGTTGGCAGATTCTTAGCATTACCTTCAGTTGTTTGTGAGAATACCAAAATGTCATTGATATAAATGGCAATGAAATCCTTTGTTCCTTTGAAACAGTTATCCATCTTTCTCTGAAAAATTACAGGATCATTCTTTAAGCCAAATGACATTACCAACCATTCATAAAGACCGTCGGGAATCCAAAAAGTTGTCCATTCAATAGACTCTGGGTGCATAGCTACTTGGTGAAAGCCACTTTTAAGGTCAAATTTTGAGTAAATCTTGCTTTTACTGACCTTTTGGAGAATTGTATTGATTCTAAGCAGGTTGTATTAATCTTTATTTGTTACGTCATTTAGGTGCTTGTAATTGAAAATCATCCTTTCTTTTCCTTTGACTTCCCTTCTGGTCTTTGGATCTATGGTGGTGTCTGAGTTAACAATCATTGTCGTAGTTCGATGTCTGCTCTTGCTTCATTTTTGGTTAGGAGTTAGGTGCTTTAATAGTCTATCTTCGATGGTGAAATCTGGATTCTTTATGTCCAGTTGGTAAAGAATCTGATTCTTTGACCAATGTAAGAGGGGATTATCTCCTATATATCCCTGGTCCTTCAGTTCCTTGAGTAAAGGTCCAAACTGTATTTTGAAGTTTTGGGATGATTGACCAATGGAATAATAAATCATTTCCTTGATTTGGATGTATTCCACCTCTAAATCAAGCTCCTCGATGGCTCTGAAGTAATAGAGGGTAATGTGTTGATAACAGTTAAATTTTTATAGAAGGTTACCACATTTCCTTCTATGCGTACACGTCCATGCATTGCTCTGATGAAGTTGCAGGCGATGATCATCTGAATGTTGTCACCAAGAATCATTGGGAAGCTGTAAGTATATGAGATTCGAAAGATGTTTTCTCCGATAAACATTTGTCATTGCTTTAGCTTCATTTTGGATGTCTGCTGCGAATTTATCCCGTTGAAGTGTACTATGAAGGTATTGTTTTTCAGTGCTTCTTTAGGGATTGAATTTTGGTCAACGCAGCATGTGGTTGCTCCAGTATCAAGAATTCCAAGAATCTCCATTTCAACTTGGAGATTATAAAACATATTTTTGACCAGTCTGGGTCCCTGTATTTCTTGTGTTGTTGTAATCTTCTGAGTTGTTTCTTCATATAACACGTTCGTCGTTTCAGTTTCCTCCTCGTTAATCATTATACCTTTTCCCTTGTCTAATATAGAGAGGTCCTTTTCCTGCTCTTGTTCAAGTAGGCGACTTTGTAGTAGGCCACTTTTTTTTGTAGCCTTTCAATTTCTCCGTTGCACCATGCTATGTAATATTGTTGTTCCTGTATTAATTTGTTAGGAAAAATTGGAGTTGGAGAAGAAACTACGGGTATCTCTTTCTTGAAGTAGTATGGCCCGCAGAGGTTGCAGGTTGTTACTAAACATTTAGGGCAATGGATTCTTACCCTTGTCATCGTAGCTCTTTTGCAGCAGGTGCGGTTATCAGGTTGTGGGCGGTAAATGTTTTCGTTCAGATGCCATTCATGCATGCAGTTGTATTATTCAATGGTCACTTTGACCTGAGGGTGGTATCCATCGTCTATTTGTCCAAGCATAAAAATATTTTCATGAAAGGTCAAGGTTTGAATGGACCTGTGGAGGTCTTCAAAATCTTCTCCTCCTTCGGAGATACTAAAGATTGCATCACTTTGTGCTTCTCCCTCTTGGACAGATAGGATGTCATAATCTTCAAGTATGCCAAGCTGCTCGAACATTGCTACTCTCTTATGTTTCTTCTGTCACTAGGGCATTCTTTAGCAAAGTGTCATTCTTATCCACATAAATAACATTTGTACTTTTTATTTCTGACCAAGTACTTTCTTTTCTCTATCCTTACATGGGCTTGCCTCTATAAGTTGATGTCATATTTCTTTTGTTCTTTATAATATCCTGGTATAGGAATTTGGTTGCAGAAGGACATATTCTTTAGGGATCTCTTAAAGGCTGCATCCTTGTATTCTTGTTCCAAAAACTTATAAGCAAATAAGATTCGTTGGATTACCTCAACTGTGAGGTCAGAGTATTTTTCATCAAATGAGGCCTTAATTCTGTTTCCCAAATCTCCAGGCATTTTAAATCAGAATTTTTCAGATAATTCTGGCCCTGTGAATAGCCTGTCAGTTTTCAAGGTCAATCTCATATAGTCATTCATATACTGAATTATATTCTTGACACAGGATAATTTTTTTCCAAGTCCTTGTAGGCTACATTCTGTATTACTGTAGATCCTTGAGTAGGATCTTCTGATGAAAATATCTCTCTCATTTGTGATAGAACATTTTGCATCCTTTGTCTGCCTTCAGTTACAGTGACTAACGCATCATATTCAGTGGGATACGTCATTCTCCATTGTATCCATGTTAACTTTTCTGTCTCTCTGAGAAGATTTTTCATATATTCAACCTTATCTCTTGGGTCAGTGAATCCTTGGGCTACAACGTGGTCTAGAGTGATGGATTCTTATCTTGAAAATACATCATGAAATAAGTTCAATTGTTAAGGAATAACAAATATTGCCTCCTTGTTGCTGAGCCAAAGGGAGTGCTCACATTTCATTATTCATACCTCCGCGGAATCTTGGAGTTGGGGCCCTTTGCTCAAATATAGGCGGTGACAATCATGAGGGTCCTGCATCAGACTTGTTTTAGGCTCATGAGCCGGGTTGTTTTCTCATTGGACCACCTAAGGAACTTTTGTGGGAGAGATCGTTTTCGTACTTTGGCGTTAAACTTATCGGGTTGGGTTTGTAATGTTACTCTGGATATTTGGGCAAATTTTCTCGCTAAATCAGATACCTGATTTTTTTTTTTTCAAATTTTAAAAAATAAAACAAACTCTTTTTTTTTTTAAGTAAAAGATATCTCGATGTGGCTATCCATCTTTAGGACTATGCTTATTGTTAGATCGCGGCGAGTGGTAGATCAATATTGGTTGGCATATATTATCCAACTAGTCAAGGTCACTCGTCTTATTGAATTTATTTAAACTTATTAAAACAAAATTGTCTTTGCAATTTAGTTTAAATATTAATATGGTAAATAAATGCAATTTATATATTCTCATTCTCAATATATTATAAATAATGTACATGTATAAATCTTAGCATATTATAAATAGTTTATAATTATAAAATGTTTAAAGCATTATTGTTTTTATTTGTATTTGAATTAAGCAATAACTTATATACGTGTATATAAGTTATAAATCATGCCCCTTACGAGTAAAGTCCGATGGCTAGTGCAGTGTAGCATTGTAAGAGTAAAGGTCAATCTTCGTTATTGGACGAAAATATCAGTTCGAGTGTTTGTCCTTCATTGTGTACAGATAGACGTTGGTACGATTATAGATTGATCGTGATTAATTTCTTTTTCTTCGTTGTGGGGTAGATGAGAGGGGCTCTCGGAAGGAGAGATTTCATCCCTTTTGCAATTTGTCCTTCAAGTTGTTTAGTACAAATTAAAAAATTGAAAGAACAAATGATCAACTTGCTTAACTCATATAACTTGACATGCTTACCTAACACACCCGACTGGATTTCCCACCAAAGTGGAGCATGAAAATGAAAACCTACTCGAACCACATGACTTGATTGACCCAATCAACATGCCAACCCATTTGACTTGGTTGTCTCGCTTGGCCTAGTCCGTCCAAAATCATTTGACCATTTAGTTGAATTGCCTAAATCACATATCCAATTTCAATGAAAAAGTCAGTATTTTGGTATGGAAGAAAGATTTGATTTTCACCTGATTTTAGGACCATAATTATGGATGAGAAGAGAGAGCTTTCTCTCATCCATTCAAATTGTTCACCTTCTCTGATATGTTTATCTGAGCATATAGTAAAAAGGATTAATTTTTTAAAAAAAAATTGTTACCATTATCATCCATACTCTTAATTTATTTATTTTTACTTAGATTTTTTTTCTCTCTCAGCATTTTCATTAAAATAATATTATTCTAATAAAATGATATGATTCAATCTCAAATAATAATGGAGCTCCAGAATTGATGTGTATTTGAATTGGCAACATTATTGTTACTGAAATTAAAAAAAAATGCTAAATATGCCACTAGAAAGATTAGAAGTAATAATCCCACCTTATCAGAAATAAATAAGGAGTTATTTACTTGAAGTTTAGAATAAAAGTTTTTTTTTTTTTTAAATTATCCAGTAACAAATTAGATTAAGAGAATTATAATTTGAATCACTGGAGATTAATATTTTGAAGTCAATTTTTAAGTGTACATAAATTAAACTAGAAGACAAGATCATCTATCTTTGGAATTGGTCGGATGAAATTTGAAAATTATAAAAACAAAAAAAATAATACAATGAAAACACCAAATGGGTAGATTTTGCAAAAATAAATAAAAAATGGTACACCTATACTAGAAACAATCGCTCAAGTCTAAGATTCATAATTAAGTAATTTTATAAGCATTATATTTTGAAATGGAAAGTGCCTTGGCACCATCGACATGAATTTACAGCCTCCTTGAAAATATTACTGTTTTTCTAGAATGGTCTCCAATCACATTTGAAGATTTTTAAATTTGGGTGTCTTTAAATGAGGAAAATTTTCTTTAAAAAAAAAAAAATTCTTTGCGACTCAACCCAAGGTGATGATCAATGTTCTCATTAAGGTTAAAAACTATAAAATTAGAAATAGTAACCAATAAATTTCTAGCAAAGTGGAATACTCAGGCAGTTGAATCGTTTGGAGTTTTTAGTAAAGTAAAATCTAATAAATTAGAACATTCAAATGTAATTCCATCGAATTTAATTCCATTACCCGATAGGGTTATCAATTCCATCCATCTTCAATGGTGACGACGCGGGTTGATGGTTGGGACATCAATTATGGTCTACAAAGACTCAAAGTGAATAGTTAGATAGGTGATAATTTCATCTCTTTTTGAAAGAAAAAAAAAGTTTTGTAATTTCTTAAAGTGAGAATTCCAATCCAACCCAAAATAGTATGTGGAGATGTCTCTCTTCCCACTTGGCAATGTGTCATAGAATTGCCCTTGTGGATGTGGCACGTTGATAAATCAATGGATAAATTTATACAATAGACAAAGATCGATTCCGGAGACGATTTAAAATTTTATTCCGGACTCAGATGGTCATCCATTGTCTTACCAATTGCATCCACGGACATAGCTCTCTCATGATTTACTTCCTCTCGAATTCTAAGAGATTGAGATAGAGTCACTAGATTGATAATTCTAATCTTTTGAAAAATGTGTAGTAAAATTAATCAGCCCAAGCAAATAGAATACACGCATAAATGACAACATGTGAAAGAAAAAACAATCATAGAATATATGATATAAACAATTATAAATACTTAAGGAAATTCATAACATGTTAGGCTCTCGTAAAACTCAAGTCCTTTCCACACTACTATCCAAAAATGTAAAACCGCTACACGACTCTCCCTCCCTCCACGACTATCCCTAATCCTTGGAGGGAAGTAAATTACGAATCCCAGAAATCAATCCCCTCTCATTTCGAATCAATACCTTTGCACCTACCATCCCATCTAGATTAGCCCTCAGGGCTACCAAATTGTTCCCTTGCTTGATTGTAACCTCAATTTTCATTCGTATTTTTTAAACTTTTAAAATATTTTGTAGATTCTATGCAATAATAGTTACTAGCATTGTAGTTGAAATATATTGTTCCCCTTTTTACGGGCCATTTGCAGTGTAATAGACACTAAGATGATTCCCTTCATGCGCCAAGGGAGACTCCATTTAGTTTAGTTTTTGGTAATTTAGGCTTGATGGTGAGGAACTTCTAATGGGAGAGAAAATATAGATTTCCTTCCACTTGGGTAAAAATATTGAGAAAAAAAAAGTGTGCATCAATGAGAAGAAAATCACCAAATCACCTCGAACCTTACATCCTAGGGCACTCGTCGCATCTCAATAAATTTGACTCAGAACATTCCACGTATTATCCTCAAGTGAAGCCACAGCCCTATGTAAACAACGATTTGAGCCTTCCCTCAAAATAATATAACTGCAATTTAGACTCAACCAACAGAAGATGCAAAAATGCTAGAACAGGAGATCCTAAAAACTTTGACTAAGAACACACGATGATGATCCGATGCACTTCAACTAATATCTACTACGGAGTCGTTTGTAAATATAATATCGATGCTCGAGGGTTTGTCATGCATTTTTGGGCTTGGCCTTTTCAGGCAATGTAAGTCGCATAAATGTTCAAAGGCAAACAAACTGAATCAAGGGGAATAGAAGAATCACCTCATAACGAAATTCTTTAATTTAAGAGGAAAAAAAATGAACACGGGAAGTAAAACTCACTGCAAAGCTAAGAAGAAAAGATTACCTCGATAACACTCGTTGATAGGACAAAATGACCAATCCTAGTTCTCAAGGCCAAGGCCCATTAGCAGGACGATACAAAAAATATCCATTCCCCCCTCTTGTTAAATGGTCTCCAAGTTGGTGACGATATCTACTGCCATCTCCATCTCCCAATCGGAGCATGGATGGATCAGTACTCATGTAAGGCAAATGATTCCGCATCAATCCATCAAACTGGCCATGTATATTAGAATGAGATGAAAACTCTGGCTGCTGAAGAAGTCCATCTCGCAGCCCCTGAAGAGGGTTACCGGAAGCACCATAGGACCTAAGAAAGCCCTCTTCATAGTACTGGTCATACTCGCTGGAGGCGGTTGACAGATTGCCTGGTAACGAGCACTGCCGATTGAAAGTATGATGGGGACCTCTAGCTGTCCGTCCAAAGTTTTGTTCATCGTCCAGTAAGTCATTGATAATATCAAGATGAGGAAACTCCTCTGCTATGGTCCCATGTACCTGAGAGGGCATAGACCAGGAAGCAATCCCACCTAACTCTTTTTGCGACTTTCCGTAAACATCGAGTGTCTCCCGGTTATTATCCATCGAAACTGAACCATACCTCTGACTGCTGCTTTCGCTGCTACTGCTGGGTCTGTATTGGTTACTATCCTTCCATAGGTGCTGGCTACGGACTGCTTCCAGATTAAGGCACCCAAAGGTCAATCCAGGCCGAATCAACATTTGGTCCGTCCTTGAAGGCATTTGAGGTGGAAGCTTTGATGGAGATGATAACTGCTGTGAATATACAGCACTTTGCCCTGACAGAGCATTAACATTGGTGGAACCTGCCATCCTTACATTTGTAGTTTTGCCCATTATAGCGTTCCTATATGATTGAGGAACATAACTTGGGGCAGATGGAGATGGATCAGTCCCCAACCGACCAGCAGCACTGACTGAGCGGGAAAGTAGAGGTACCGCTTGGACAATGGGAGAAATAGATGCAGTTGATTTTGGTGCTGCTGTAAGAGGGGCACTGGATGGCCTTGGCGTTGCATTGGCTTGGTGAGCACTGCTATGTTTTGCCAGTGCATTTTGCTTCTGAGCTTCGGCAAGGGAACTGGAGGACATTGGTCGAGATCCTGATGATGGAGCAAGAACTCTATCACTAACGGCTGTGCTATTTGAAAGTTTCAAAGTTGGTTCAACTATATTGTTGGAAGTGCTGACAAGAACGTCCGAGGTAAAGGTTGGTGATTGCTTTGAGGGCTGAATAGAGTTGTTTTGCTTTTCACCAAGATTTGAACAGGACTCTCTCTCCACAGCAACCTGATCCTTGGTCATTTGCTTGTTTTGCAGGGAAGGAACCTGCTAAAATGACACAGTATCATTAAGTAATTACATTCGGAGTACCAACCTGAAATGTTCGATATCTATGTATATAAAAACTGAACCCGAGAACCAGAATGGAATATTGGGAGAAAATTCAAAGTGATTATTTAGTTTAGTTTAACTCGAGTTCATTACACACACATGTATGTATTATAATGATATGTGTATTATATGTGGCTATCTCTATGATATAAAGTAAAACACAACCAGAACATAATTTCAAAATATATAAAGCGTGAAACTGAACCAAATTTGAAAGAGAAAAAAAAAAGTTAACTTCCGAATCAGTTAGTTTGGTTCCATTTCAAGTCAGGTGAGTTGCATTTTTGCCCATCCCTAATACACAGAACAAAACTGATAGTTCACTGTGGCAAAAAATTCTACCTTTTCAACTTGAATTTCTTGCTGTCGCATCTCAGTCTTCAAGGATGATTCAGTGAGTGAAGATTCTGATTGGTCAGCTTTGCTATCTGAGACATGATTTGAATGTCTATCAACTTGGATGGTCGAACTTATTCTGCTGTGTGTTTCTTTACGCTGGTGGTTCTTTCCTCTGCAGATATAGTTTTTAACGCCTTAAACATGAGAGGTCTTACAATCAAAACTGAAGATATGCAAATCTAAATTTACCTGTGAGGAGACAATTGAGTTATATTGATTGGTGAAATGGTTCCTTTATATGCTCCAGTAATGAAAACAGAAGGGACGGAATCAGTAGAACAAGTTGAGGAACTATCATCGATAATAGATTGGCACCTCTTATCAATGTGCTCGTTCTGGACATCACTGCCACTAGCTTCAGTGGTAAGATGAATTTCTGAAGTATCTGTATCCCAATTAATAAGACTGGCAGCTTGGTCATCTAAATCAGGTTGAAGCATTTCAGCAGCAACATCTCCATTATCAGAAATATCAGATGCATCTTCATGTGCATTGATCTTCTTGATAGAATGTTCTACTGGCTCAGAATAGAATAAATCTGAAGTCCTTTCTTCTTCAAAACTTTCTTGCTGCAGTATTTCTTGCACAAGATTACCCTTGTCGTACTTTCCCTTCTCTTTACCTTTGCGATTATTGCGCTTCTGTTTAGCCTGGAAGAAGAATAAGCAAAAATAATGGAAGGCGCATTAAGCAAGCATCTACTTTGATGCTTCAATTGTAGAAAAAGCTCAAAAATGGAAGAGAACTGTACATCCTTTGTAAAGCACAACCAAGAAATGAAAGTAATAAACAAAACAACGTTGACTCTAGGAGTATGGGAAAGAACACGTGATACAACAAATGAATACTCATGCATCTTCAATAAAGACTTGAATTACAAAAAAAGTCCACATCAAGATATTACAAAAAAGTCCATATCAAGACATAAAGCTCAAACTCACCACACTTTCAGATGCACAGGTGAATAAATGCAATCAACTGATCCACCACTTGCTTGTACTTGTATATGAAAGACTACCAGTCGGGTCAGAGTTCACTCATATTTTTTTAGCATGAAAATAGAAAATTTTGAATGTATTTTAAACTCAACAAGAATTATTAAAAAAAGTTGAGCATTTGTAAGCTAGCCTGTGAACGTTGACGAACAAAAGCTTATAAATAATTCATGTACTGTCATTTGCAAGCGCATATATTATCTTATTTATTTAGCAAATATATAAAAGTTTATATAATGCACACATAGATGCAGACATTTATAAAATATAAATATTGACATGAGCACAAAATACCCAGCTGTACCAACCTATAAAAGGGCATTATGCCAGACAAACGGTTGCTCAACCCGTAAAACATGTAACAAACTAATCCATGCTAGCATAAGCGGAAAGAGCAAAAGCTCTGTTCCAACCAACCAGTGCCTGGCAATCTAACACGCACTGCTTCAAAACCTACAAATACCCATACCGTCAACTTGGAAAGAAATTGGAGTCCTGGACTACAGAACTACCAACACTCTCTTACACTTTTTTTTTGGATATTTTGGGGAAGAGCATCTCAGCCAATTCAGCTCACCCCATTGGGAAGCCTCTTTGACGATTATGCCTTGTTTCCTCAACTTAATTCTATTTCCTTTGGCTTGGATCACATCAACAATGAAAACCAATTCTCAAATATTATTGACTAAGTTTGACTAATTGTTGTTGTAATTTTATTATAACTTGTGCTATAATTAAGTTGTGTTTGTCTCAACTATTTAGGACCGACTACATTAATCTTATTCCCCCAACTGAATTAATGCAAAGTGGAATCACTAAGTATATTCAAATAAATTATCACTCTTTATTATATTTACTCTGTTTTTTCTGCTCTTCCTCTTTACACCTCTCACTCTAATAGATTCAACTCTTCTTTCTATAGAATTTATTGATCCTCTTTGAAGATACTTATAAATTCCCAATCAATTTGTTGAATTTACACCAAATTGTCTTCAAATCTTAGTATTTTTTTTTTTAATTTTATCGTTTTTAATAACCTAGGATATGAAGCAAACTCTTACTTCCTTACATTATCTTTTTATACATGTTGCTTCCTAACAACAAACACTATAATCCTTACATTTTAACTATTTATTCTTTATTCTATTAATCATATATTATAAATATGCTTGTTCATTTATCTTAATTATTTCATCAATTCTTTTATTATTCCAGAAAGCATATTTCACATATTCTGTTTTTCTTTTACCTATTTTTAAATAAGTTTAAAATTTCGAGTCATGCCGAACTTTGCATTTATGATCGGAATGAGATGGTTTCAAATTTCAATACCATACGGTGTCATACCGATAATTTCGGTACTCTTTTAAATATAAAATATATTAATTTAAAAATATTTTTTATTAATATTTGATTATTATAGATGTTTACTATACAACAACAACAAAGTCTTATCCCACTAGGTGGGGTCGACTATATGGATCCTTCTACGCCATTGGACTCTATCCCCTACTATATCATCATCTATATTTAAATAAATTTTATCTTGTTTTATTGTTGCTAACCAAGTCTTTTTTTGTCTTCCTCTTCCTTGTTTGATGTGTATATTTGGTATCGTTTCACATCGCCTAACTGGAGCATTTATTGGCCGTCTAAGTACATGTCCGTACCACCTTAAACGTGTCTCTCGGAGCTTTCCTTCAATAGATGCAACACCAACTTTTTCTCTAATGCTCTCATTTCTTATTCTGTCTATCCTCGTATGTCCACACATCCACCTTAACATCCTCATCTCTGCAACTCTCATCTTTTGCTCATATGCTCGAGTCGTAGCCCAACATTCAGCTCCATATAACATAGCAGGTCTAATTGCCGTTTTGTAGAACTTCCCTTTAAGTTTTAGAGGCACTTTACGATCACATAAAATACCCGATGCTTTCCTCCATTTCAACCATCCTGCTTGTATTCTATGTAAGACATCTCTCTCAATCCCTCCATCATCTTGCAAAAATGATCCTAAATATTTAAAACTCTCAATTCTAGATAACTCATCATCTCCTATCTTAACACTTGTTTCATTACGTTTAATATTGCTAAATTTAAATTCCATATATTCTGTCTTTACTCTACTAAGCTTAAAACCTTTTACTTCTAGTGTTTCCCGCCAAGATTCTAGTTTAGCATTTACTCCTTCACGTGTCTCATCTACTAAAACAATATCATCTGCAAACATGCACCACGGTATTGTGTTTTGAATGTGTCCAGGTGAGTTCCATGATTAGTGTAAAAAGATAGGGACTTAAAGCTGATCCTTGATGTAACCCTATCTTTATTGGAAATGCTTCAGTTAATCCACCTGAAGTCTTTGGTCGTTACTTCCTTATACATATCCTTAATTAGTTCAATATATGTTACACTAACACCTCTTTTTTCTAAAATTCTCCATATTATTTCTCTTAGAACTTTATCATAAGCTTTTTTTAAATCAATGAATACCATGTGTACATCCTTCTTTTGCTCTCTATACTTTTCAATTTTATTCGAGAAGATGTATAAATTATCATTGTCGACCTTTCTGGCATGAATCCAAATTGATTTTCGAGAACCATGGTCTCCTTCCTTAATCTTGTTTCTATTACTTTTTCCCAAAGTTTCATGGTATGACTCATTAGTTTAATACCCCTATAGTTTTCACAAGTTTGTATGTCTCCCTTGTTCTTATATAAGGGAATTAGAGTATTTATCCTCTATTTATCAGATTTTTTTTCAATATCATATTAGATAATTTTATAAATCATTCAATACCTTGTTTTCCTAGACACTTCCATACATATATCGGAATATCATTTAATTCGATGGCTTTTCATTTGCATCCCATTTAAAGCCTAACTACTTCTAAAATTTGAATTCCATGATAAAACTTTAAATTTCTATACTCATTTAACCTACTTAAATTATCTAAGTTAAGTTGATCACCTTAACCTTCATTAAAAATTAATGAAAATACCTCTTCTATCACTCTTTTATTTCTCCATCATTTACTAGTACCCTATTGCATTCATCTTTAATACATCTTATTTGATTAAGATCTTTTATCTTCCTCTCTCTCACTTTAGCTATTCTATAAATGTCTCTTTCCCCTTCTTTTGTATCTAATTTTCGATATAATCATTCAAAAGTTTCAGTCTTAGCTTCATTCACTGCTTTCTTAGCTTCTTTCTTGGCTATTGTATATTTTTTCAAATTTTCCTCATTTTTACAAATATTTAATTTTTTAGCTATTATAGATGTTTACTATCAAGTTAATAATTTATTTATTAACTTAATTAAATAAATTATTGTGCTGAAGCCTAGTTGTTTCTTGACATTCGAACTAAAACGGAGGAACACACAAAGGAGGAGGAGAAGCTCGACACAATCTCGTCGAACTTTAATTTTCGTATTACATGCTAACACTACTTCTCTCAATCTCTATTAAGAGAAAAAGTTAAAATACAAAAAAATATTTCAGATATCAATTTTTTTTCTTATTTAAAAAGTTGAATTTTAAATTACTTTTAAAATTTTTAAATAAATAATTTAATTTAATTTAATTAATATTTTAAAAATTAGGGTTGAGTACAAGTGGATTTAGGGTTAAGTGGAGTCCAACAAGTGGTAAACATGGCAATTATGATCAAGTAGGCTCAAATTGAATTTAGTTTAGATTTATTTTTATTTGTTTAAAATTAAATAAAATTTACATATAGAATATATTTGGTTCAATCGTAGTAGTGTAGTTTATAAGGTTAAGAATTAAACTATATTTAATTTTCTTTTCAATCTTGGTCCTACATTGTTATATTTTTCCTTGCAAAGGAACAAAGATGGAAAGGAATGACAAAAAAATTCACAATGATGGGAACAAGGGATAAAAAAATAGGAAAAGAAATAAAAAAGAAAGAAAAAACATGGGATCGTGGAGACGGGTGGCAATGGCTTGCTATCGTGGTCAAGGAATCGTGAGGCGCTACTGGTGGCAACATCTTGTCGTCATAGACAAGCCTGGCCACTGCGAGGTAGCGATAGTCACCCCTTGCCATAGGCTCTCTATGAAGCCACTACTACCTCGTAGAGAGCCCATGACCATGTGATGGTATTGAAGAGTTTATTGAAGAGTTTCGATGCCGATCAACGGATGGATCAGTAAATTCCACCCATAAATACTAGCACAACTCGAAATTTTAATCATTATTTTAAAACATTTAGTTTCCAAAATATTTCTCCATTTAAGCTTAAAATTAGTCTCATTACATTTTCATACATTAGCACAATATCATATGGAAACAACATTGCCTTGAGGAGATTTATTTTGACTATCATTAGTTAATTCATCTAGTTTTAATGTGGAAAAAAGAAAGTTTAAAGCTAAAACATTTGAACAATTATATCAACAGTTGAATAAAAAAAAAGGAGAAAAAGATATTTATAGAATAGTTAAATCCAAAAAAAGGAAGACGAGATATCTTATTCAAATAAGATGCATTAAAATGAATGCAATAGAATACTATTGAATGATGAAGAAATAAAAGAGCACGATGGAAGAGGTATTTTCATCTACTTTTTAATGAAGGTCTAGACAAGCAACTTAAGTAATTTAAGTACATTATAGAAATATAGAAATTTAAATTTTTATCATAAAATTTAAACTTTAAAAGTAAAATATGCGTTAAATGGGATGCAAATGAAAAGGTAATTGGATCAGATGATATTCCAATGTAAATATGGAAGTGTCAAGGCAAGCAAGTATTAAATGACTTAAAGTTATTTAACCTAATATTGAAAACGAAAAAAAAATGTCTTACAAATTATTAAATGTCTTACTCTATTTCCCTTATATAAAAGCAAAGGAGATTTATAAAATTGTACAAATTATAAGGGTATTAAGCTAATGAGTCGGACCATGAAATTTTGAAAAAAAGTAATAGAAAAAAAGACTAAGAAAGGATACTGATACTGGAAAAAACTAACTTAGGACTAGGCGTATAACAACCAGTACTACATATCTTATTCCAGACGTCCTGCATCTCGGCTCGGCCACATCTTATTCCAGACGCCCCGCGTCTCGGCTCGGCCACATCTTATTCCAGATGCCCCGCGTCTCGGCTCGACCACATCTTATTCCAGATGTCCCGCGTCTCGGTCATCATCTCATATCTCGACAGAGGCACATTATCTCAGATGTATGACTTCTCAACACATGATTTATCTTATTTAGTCGGAGGACGTGACGGGTATTTCCTGTTCAGAGGGTCCACAAAGCAATCCTCGTCAGCATTCCTCTCCGACCAGGGAACAGATGCCCATACTGGTTTTTAGAGGAATGTCTACTTCATTAATGAGGAGCTGTCTCCCATTAATCACACGATGAGTATTAATGATAACTCACGCGCCGACAGCATTTATGAGGGTAATGACCTCTATTACTTATCAAAACAAGCGTAAGATCAAGAAGTCATACCGGATGTACTGCTTGGCGGGGGATTTCTCTCCTATATATATCCCTCCTGGAGGAGGCAGCAGGTTCGCACATTCTCAACTCATTCTCTCCACTTTTTTCCTACATTTCCTATTAATCCCTGCCGTGAGTGTCGGAGGGGTCTTGCCGAGATCTCTCTCGGCGCCCTTAACCGTTCTTGTTTTGCAGGATACGCCATTCGGCTCGGATCCCGACCGAGACGCCGAATCGGCCACCTCGGCTTTCCCTCTACGTCATCTGCTTTCTCGCCCGAGTCGTCGGCCCTCGCTGCTTTCGTCACCGGACACCTCGCTTGTTGGTGCAGGGGCACTAGATAATCGAACCTAGATTTTGATTATGACAAAGATCCAAAGTTAAGGTCATATTGTTATCTTATGAGCTGAATTAAGTGTGCAGGAAATGGTTAAACTAAGCTGAAGGTCAGCGACACCCGGAGAATCCTGAGTCGGGAAACCGTAGTGGTCGGGCGACACCGGGGGAACTTCGTGGGAGTCGAAGAACCTAGGTGGAAGACCGGAAGCAAAGCGACAGGTCATAAAGTACCAGAGGTAAGCACGAGTGCGAAGAGAGATGGTAAGGTCGTGTCCTCTGTTCGAGGACGACCGTAGGCGGCGATCCGACTAAGACTTCCAGTGGAAGGTCTAGGTCGAGATCGGATGGTAAGGAATTGTCATATTTACCATTTTCCGTACTAACCTCTTACTGCAAGGAAGTGGCCAGGCTGACAATCGACTGCTGGTCATTAGGGAGTCGACAGATGAACATCAATCGACTGATGGAAGGCATCAGTCGATTGATGGCGACGAATCAGCCTTTTGCGCTAGGTCAAAACGGATAATGTTTGACGCGGCCACTTCGCGATAAGATAAGGAGCCACCTCGTGATCAATTCCAAAAGTTGAGGATTTCTATCAGGACTTATTCCAATGCAAAAAATCTATAAAATAAAGGGAGGACTCCAACCCAAAGATCAATCATCTTGCTCTCAAAGTGCTCCCGCAACGCCAAAGCTCCAAACGTCGTAACGACGATGCAATGCCAAGTTCAAAATTTCTTCATCGACAGCAAGTATTATTTTTATTTACTATATTCATTGTTTTAATCGTAACGATGTGAGGTACGCTTGTTGTCTCATCCTCGTGCTTTCGTTTTTGTGATCGTTGTCTCCTACCTCCAACGAGGAGGAGACTTTATAGTAGATTGCCCCTTCGTACGCGGTCAAGGATCGCGGGGCCTTGGAGTAGCAACCGTTGGGTTGTGAATCAAGTAAAAATAAAGTGTATATTTATTTTTTGTTCTTTTACTTTCCGCTGCGTTTAAGTTTAATTGAACGAAAAGACGAAAAGTTTTACGCTCGCTATTCACCCCCCCCCTCTAGCGACGCTTCTCAATCCAACAATTGGTATCAGAGCGGGGGCGCTAAGATTTGGTGAAACCATCAATCTAGCACTTTTCGGCTTTTTTTTCGTATTTTTCTATTCGTTTTTTTTAGGGTTTTTTTCTCCCACACTACTAATTCAAGACGAAGTCTTGGTACTCTTCTTTTGGTTGTGTTTGCAAGCATTCGCTTTTGGAGTAGCCGATGGTAAAATGGCCATAACTTTTTGTACAAGTGGACCCACGAAACGTGCTACCTACCAAATCGAAGCTCTCTGAGAGATCTACACTTCTTACAAGGGTTTACGCTCGTAACAAGTTGTCTTCGTCCCCAAAAATCAACGTTTAGTACCCTTTCGGGGACATTGAAGGTCGTAAGTTTCTAGTTTTTGTTTAGTTTCTTTTTTTTATTTATTTCTGTTTATTTTTTATTATTTCCCGCATTACTAATCCAAGACCAAGTCTTGGAATTCCTTTTGATTTTTATTCGTGTTTTGCAAGATAATTAATGGCTCACATTGAGGGGTATAGCACCACCCAACCTCCGTTCTTTAACGGAAATGATTTCCGTTATTGGAAAGGTCGGATGAAGTGTTTCTTGAAAACACAAGTCGAGAGTTGGATAATAATCCAAACCGGCTTTGCTCTACCCACCAATGATCAAGGGGAGCCCTTGGATTTCGACAAGTGGACCAATGCAACCAAGAGGCAAATCGAAGTCGATGCAAAAGCAACCCAAATGTTGCAATGTGGCTTGTCCAAGGAGGAGCTCAACCGAATTGGACCATTCATTAGCGTCAAAGACCTCTGGAACAAATTAATTGATCTACACGAAGGGGCGTCCAATGCTAAGGTATGTAAAAGAGATTTACTTTTAAATAAACTGTATAATCTAAAGATGCAGGATCATGAGACCGCTTCACAACTTCATGCGCGGATCCAAGACATCTTGAACGGTCTACATGTCATCGGACAAAAGGTAGACAATCGAGACATAATAAGGTACACACTCAATGCATTTCCTATGACCACCTTGTGGGCATCCATGGTTGATGTCTACAAGGTATCTAAAGATGTATCTAAGATTAGATTAGACGAATTCTTTTCGGAATTTGAGTTACATGAACAAACTAACGCGATCCCGGTCGAGAAAGGTGTAGCGTTGTTTGCAGGACGAAGACAAAAAGCAAAGAACCCCGAGGAAGAAGAATCCGAATTGGAATCTGAAGAGGAGATGGAGGCCGAACTAGTCAATCTAGTTCGGAGGATCATCAAAAAGAAAAGGGAGCAATTGAAGAGCAAGAAACGCCCAACAAACATACACATGTTATGGGTGCAACAAGAACAAGTCATCTCAATCCAAGCAAGCATTTCACGCAACGCAATTAAGTTGCTAAATAGGAAATTGACTAAGTCCGAGTCTAGAGTTGAGTCGTTACTTGAGGAGGTTGAAACCCTTAAGCAAAAGGCTACTCTAACCTCTTCAACTAGTCAAGTTCAAGAGAGAAACTCAATCCAAGTTGAAAAACTTGAGGAGAATTCTCTCTTGAAAGACCGAGTTCAAGAGGTCAAGGCTAGGTTGGAAAGATTCACGTTAGAATCTAAGAATCTTAACCAGCTACTTGGAACCCAAAAAGTCGTGTACAACAAAGTCAGACTCGGATTTCGGTCAACGACTACGAATAGATCTTACATGTCTATTGTGAATCGTAGTCATCAAAGAGTCCAAGCATGAGTCCCAAAGGTTTTATTGAACTCACATATAAGGACTAATAAGTATAGAATTCACAAGGATCAAGTCCACTTTGTGGATAGACCATATTGGTTCAATGGTTCAGGGGAAGCTAACACTAAAATAGTATACCCGCTTCTTTAGCAAAACCATTGCATGATTAGTTATTTTATTTTAATTTTTAGAACGGCTAGATAGAGAAAATAGTTAGTCAACTCTTGACAACATAGTATCAGGACGCGGCGAGATAATAGTACGTTAGAGAAACAAAGTCTCGTGTATTCGAGCTAAGTAAGGTGTATCTAGCTTGGTGCACCTGATCGAGTGGAACTAGCTGAAGCTACCTCGTCATATCCTAAACTAGTTAGACCTGGAAGTAACCCTAAGTAACTTAAGTGATATTTTCTTGAATTTGACTTTGTCTAAGTAAGTGGTCGTTGTTTCGATCAAAGAAGGTCCCTGTACCTCGCTACGATCTGGAAGCCAGTTTCTCGAAAAGTTACTTAACAATCCAAAGGTTAAATCCGAATCTAACCCAAGGTTGACTATCTTTAATCAATTTCAAATCATCTCACAAAACATATAAAGTGAACAAATTCTTAGACACATAGAATGGGTGAGATGTTAAGGATAATTGAAATATAACCTTTTCAAAATGTTACCTATTTTCTTAACTATTGTACTTAACGACTATTTACAACTCTCTAGGCCAATGTTTAGCGCCCCCTACATCTCTTATACTTCATATATTTGACTAAGGGGAAGAGCAAATTAACCCTAAGGGTGCGTTTGGTTGGGGGTTTTTGTTGATAACCTTATTAGGTTATCAACAAAAACCTTGTTTTGTTTAGGTTATAAACAATTACCTGGTAATTGATCATTACCAAGTTATGAACAAAAACCTTTTTAGGGGGAATCGGAAAACCTTAGAGAACCAAGGCTTTTGTTGATTCCCGGGGTTAAAGAAATTTTTTTCCAATATTACCCCAAGCAATATATTAAATGACAATTTGTCAAAACTCAATCGATTTGTCGTCGGTCGCCGTCCCGCCGCCACCGCCGCCCGCCACGCCACCATCGCGCCATCACACCGCCGCCGCCTGCCGCCGCCGCCGCCGCCGCCGCCGCCGCTGCGCCGCTTCGCCGCCGCCGCTGCCGCTTCGTCTGTCGCCGCCGTCGCCGTCACCGGCCGCGCCGCATCATCGCCGGCTATCGCGTCGCCGCCGTCCTTGCCGCCGTTACGCCGTTGCCGCCGCCGCTGCCGCCGTCGCCGCCGCCGCTCGCCGCATGCCGCGGCCGCCGTCGAGCCGAACGCCGCCGCTGTCGCCGCCGCCGCCGTCGTCGCCGTCGCCATCGCCGTCGTCGCCGTTGCCGCCGCCGTCGCCGGTTATCGCCGCCGCCATCTCCGACCATAGACGCATCGCCGTAGTCGCCGTTGGCCTACCGATCTCGCCATCGTCATTAATATTTCTGTCGTTGTTGTCGAATTGATTGAGCAAAGACAAAGGATAATTTAGTAAAATGTTAAACTAAGTTATATATTAAAACCTTCAACCAAACAAGGTTTTTATCTAAGGTTATACTTTATTCCAAGGTTATGTTTTATTCTCTGGTAATCACATAACTAAGGTTATGTATGATTACTTGAACCAAACGCACCCTAAGGGTTATATTACAAACCTTTAGATTATTGGTGCAGAGGGACACCTCGAACCAATCTATCTAACTACTGCTAGATGCATGTTTGGGCTCATAGTTGATTTATCTTTTCTAGACACATGTTGTTTTTAAATCCCTATTTTATATAAAAACCCCAACACCTTTTTGATTTATGACAAAAGGGGAAGAAGAGCAAAAGTTAAGGGGGAGTAATAGAAATTTAAATTTTTTAAAAAATTCAAAGTATCTCTTTCAAAACTCACCTAAGGTTAAGGGGGAGAGTTTTTGAAAGGACATTTATCATTTACTCTTGTTTTATGCTTTAATTTTTCCCTTAACTTTGTGTCGGTTTGCCATAGAACGAAAAGGAGGAGATTGTTGGTGCAGGGGCACTAGATAATCGAACTTAGATTTTGATTATGGCAAATATCCAAAGTTAAGATCATATTGTTATCTCATGAACTGAATTAAGTGTACAAGAAATGGTTAAGCTAAGCTGAAGATCAGTGACACCCGAAGAATCCGGAGTCGGGAAACCGTGGTGGTCGGGCAACACCGGGGGAACTTCGTGGGAGTCGAAGAACCTAGGTGGAAGACCGAAAGCAAAGCGACAGGTCATAAAGGACCAGAGGTAAGCACGAATGCGAAGAGATATGGTAAGGTCGTGTCCTCTATACGAGGACGACCATAGGCGACGATCCGACTAAGACTTCCAGTGGAAGGTCTAGGTCGAGATCGGACGGTAAGGAACCGTCATATTTACCATTTTCTGTGCTAACCTCTTACTGCAGGGAAGTGGCCAAGCTGACAGTCGACTGCTGGTCATTGGGCAGTCGACTGATGGCGACGAATCAGCCTTTTGCGCCAAGTCAAAACGGATAATGTTTGACGCGGCCACTTCGCGATAAGATAATGAGTCACCTCGTGATCAGTTCCAAAAGTTGAGGATTTCTATCAAGACTTATTCCAATGCAAAAATCTATAAAAGGAAGGACTCCAACCCAAAGATCAATTATCTTGCTCTCAAAGTGCTCCCGCAACGCCAAAGCTCCAAACGTCGTAACGCCGACGCAATGCCAAGTTCAAAATTTCTTCATCGGCAGCAAGTATTATTTTATTTACTGTATTCATTGTTTTAATCGTAACGAGGTGAGGTAGGCTTGTTGCCTCATCCTCGTGCTTTCGTTTTTGTGATCGTCTCCTACCTCCAACGAGGAGACTTTATAGTGGATTGCCCCTTCGTACGTGGTCAAGGATCGCGGGGCCTTAGAGTATCAACTGCTGGATTGTGAACCAAGTAAAAATAAAGTGTCTATTTATTTTTTGTTCTTTTACTTTCCGCTGCGTTTAAGTTTAATCGAATGAAAAGACGAAAAGTTTTACGCTCGCTATTCACCCCCCCTCTAGCGACACTTCTCGATCCAACACCTCGCTGTCTCTGTCTCGATGGGCAACAGATATCACGGTGACTGAAAATCAATTTTTATTCATACTTAAAAGATTGACAATAGAAGATATACATCTCGGACAACTAATTGAAAAGTATCGAGAATAGAAACAAGAGTTACATATGGTATTTATCAACCTAGAAAGAATTTATGATAAAGTTTCAAGAAAAATTATATGAAGAATTCTAGAAAAGAAAATTGTTAGCGTAGTGTATATTAAAATAATCAAGGATATATATGAGGATGTAATGACGAAAATGAACACTCCAGGTGCATTAACCAAAGTGTTTCCTTTTATATCAAAGATCAACTCTAAGTCTCTGTCTTTTTATACTAATCATTGATGAATTCACTTAATACACCCAAGACATGATATCATGGTGCATTTTATTTGCAGATGATATTGTTTTAGTAGATGAGACACGTGAAAAAGTGAATCCTAGACTTGAATCTTGATAGGAAACACTAAAAGTCAAAGATTTTAAGCTTAATAGAGTAAAGATAGAATATATAGAATTTAAAACAATATTAGACATAATGAGATAATTATTAAGATAGATGATGACGAGTTATCTATAACTGATAGGTTTAAGTATTTTGGATCATTTTTGTAAAAAAAGAAGAGATTGAGAAAGATGACTTGCATAAAATACAAACAGGATAGTTAGAATAAAGAAGAGCACTAGGTGTTCTTTATGATAGTAAAATACAACTAAATTTAAAAGAGAAGTTATACAAAATAATGGTTAGACCTGCTATGTTATATAGAATTGAATGTTAGGCTATGACTCAAGCACATGAGTAAAAGATAAATCGCAAAGATGAGAATGTTAAGGTGGATATGCGGACATACGAGAATGGACAAGATAAAAAATGAGAATATTAGAAAAAAAATCGGGATTGCATCTATTGAGGAAAAACTTCTAGAGACACCTTTAAGATAGTACAAATATATACTTAGACGACCAATAAATGCTCCAATTAGGCGATGTGAAACTATAATAAATATGCACATCAAACGAAAAGGACAAAAAAGACTTAGTTACTAACGATAAAATAAGATAAAATTCATTTAAATATAAATGATCATATAATAGAGCATAAAGCTCAATAATGTAAAAGGACTCATATAACCAACCCCACCTAGTGGAATAAAACTTGGTTGTTGTTGGTTTTATTACATCAATATAATTATTAAGCATTCCTTTCTTCTCTAAAATTTACCATAATAGTTGTTTAGGATTCTACCGATAAAAATCCTATACAAGCGAGTGCTTCTTTTTCTCTATATTTTTCCCGTCTTATCAAATAAATAGCATTTATAGCTGATCTTACAACATAAAACTAAATTGATTTTAAGGAATGGTGATTTCGTCTCTTACTCAAAAATTAGAATAACATTGTATAACACCTTTATTTTTACAAGTAGATAGTAAAATGTTTGTCCTTCATTCTTCAAGCATTTTAGTAATAATGTTTTTTAATAACTTAATAAATCAAATTATACTTTTATCTCATAACTCTATCAAGCAATGTTAACCATAATATATATCCTTAAACAAATAGCAAACATGGTGCATTCAATGAGTCGTGCTTTAGCTAACTTGTAAGCACAATAATGTATCTAGTTGAACTTTGGTAAAAAAAAAAAATCAAGTTAATGAGCTCTTACAGAACAATATTAAGCTCAGTTACCATTGTGCTCAGTTCAAGCTCATTCATTTTTTTTAAAATAAAGATTAGCTATGGACTCCAACTAATTTTTAAAATACAAATGAATCCTCCTTTTTGTGCTATTCAAATGCCACTTAATTCCGTGCATCCATCTAATATTTGAACCTTTATCCTAAACAAAACAAAAGAAGTCAAACAGACTAAAACCTAATTAGTAGAAAAACCTTGACCAAATATTTCACGTAGGCCTAGTAATTCATAATGCAATGCACAACAACTCGTATACCAAGAAAGATGTTCTCCAATAGATTGATATATTTTGAGTAAGTCAGCCCAGTGGTTGGAATCATATACAACAATCTATCTTGTATATAACTCGAGAAATATTCAATTGCAACTTTAGATAGACATAAGAAGGGGAGCATTGACGCAACAGTAAAGTTGTTGTCGTATGACTTGGAGGTTACGGGTTCGAGTCAAGGAATCAACCTCTTATAAAACAGGATAAGGTTGCATACAATGGACTCTTCCTTGGGACCCGTATTGGCGAGAGCTTAGCGTACCGGATTGCCCTTTAACTTTAGATAATCATAAAAGGAGGTTGGCAAGTTAGCCTCTGAAAATGCACTAGACGATTTCATAGCTTAACGAAAATATCTTTTTAGCCTTACTATAGTGTATTTGATTATGAAGAATCTAGAGCGGGTGATTGTTAGTGGGGGGAAAAGAGTTGCAATTTATTTACAATTGTGAGGTTGTTTGAGATGTTACCCGTTAATAAAGGGAAACTGAGGTTTGTATGATGTTGAAGAACCATGGATTATGAAAAGCTAGAATAACTTGAAATCTTACATTTGAAACCAAGTAAAAAACTTAAATACACTTATTATATCAAAAGAAAGATAATAGGCAACAATAACATTAGTTAGCAGGAAAGTAGCAAGAATAAACAAGATTCAAATAACAATTTGACAAAAGCAAAAGTGATCACCGAGCAAAGAGCTTGGTGCAGCTCTTGTAGGCTTCTGGGGCATAGGGGCAAAACCGAATTAGAATACACACCAAAAGAGGAAAGAATGACAAGGCCATGAATGAAAATATGATTAAATATGTAATCCCAATAAAGAGATATCTTTTGATAGAATTGACTAGATTCTCCCTAGGAACTCCATATTTAAATGTGCTCGGTGTGAAGCAATTTCGAGATAGTGACCTTTTGTTAAGCTCCTCATTTTGGAGTCAAATTTTACTGTCAATATAGGATGTTGGCTAAATTGGGCAATAACTGGATGTTGTCAAGTACATGCTATGTTATATATTGGCATCAAATCAAATCCCTTCTAGTAGGTGTGTGTGGTTCGAGGATGAACTAGTGGAAGGCAGTAGGCCTCTAACAACTCAATCTAATGAGGATAAGGGTGATGGCTAGAGAGAGCCTTAGATAAGGTTCTAGGATAGGGACCACGGGTGTAAAGTGTCTTAAATAGATTAAAGATGAATAATAAGATGTCTTTTAGTGCAAATTAGTCAGGTTCTCTATGAGGCATGCTCGATGGGATGGGCGGCCTCTCAAGAAGTTCCTCACCTCCATTGTGGAATAAGAATGTCAGTCAATAGTACGGAATGCCAGCTAAACCACACAAAAATATTTTTGAGTACATAGTGTCTTTAGATGTTTTATACAAACACTATGTTGTGCATGCCAGATGATGTGAGGTTGAAGTTTCCATTCGTTATCAGGCCTATCTAGTTTAAGAACTTTTTATTTACATGGAATCTATTGGGATTGACAGATATTGAAAAACTTGAAGTAATAAAGAAGCCTGGTTGAAGTAATATAGTAATACTACGTGGTCCCCAACCCAACACTACCAAACTTGCTAAGAAGTCACGGAGTCTTAACACGACTCCTAGATCAATAGCATGACCAACCTTACATTAATGAGAATACAGGACTAATATTCAAGATTAATATTGTACTTATGGATTGTACTTGGATAAGCTTTAGCTGTTTTAAAGGAATATCCTGCTTGAACACAATTGTGAAATTAAGATGGAACCAAAGGCAGGTTAATTACATACAATGGCAATTCACTGCTGAAGGATGTTAAAATGTAATCCTTATGAATCATTATCTTAAAAAAATCGAGCAAGAAATAACAAGAGATAAAAGAATCCAGCAGATAAGGTGGACCAATGTTTAAGGACAAATATTTAAGAAGACTACAGAATGCTACAGCAGTAAAAGCCATGATAAACATTGAAATTTAAATAGGAAAGCAAAAAAGGTAAACCTATGATGAGAGACAGAAGTTTTGAGAATGTCGTATGATAAACAAAGCTGTAGAAAATGCATGAGTTCATAAATCACACTTCATACACACATCTAATCAAAACAGTAACCAAGGTGAAAAAATAAAAACCTTTCACAAACAGATGAAAAGTTTCAGTATTTATAGGTGAACCGTGTTCCCTTTCCACACTTTTCCTTTTCACTAGCATTAGGCTTTGATTTGACTTCTAACTAAGACATAAATATATAAAAATAATATTTACGATAGACAGGCAAAAAGTTTCGATTAATATCTACTGGTGAACCTGATTGTTTCTTTGCATGCTATTCCCTTTTATTACATTTTGGGTTGATTCGACGCCTAACCAAAATGTGCCTATAAAATATCATTTCTCAAAAATAGCTAAAAAGTTTCAATTAGTATCTATTGATGAACCTGTTTTTTCTTTGAGCGCTTTTCCTTTTCACTAGCACTACATTTTGATTTGACTTCATTCTCAGCTATGCCAGCAGCTTCCTCTTCTCGAATCAGCTCCTCTTGCCTCTTCAGAGCAATTGCCTCTTGGTAGGAAACTTCGATTCTACTGCTGCCAACAATAAAATAACACTAAGGTTCATTCACAAGGTAACCTTGGATTAGACAATCCTGAAACAGAATAACAATTTATCAACTGATCTAAAAGGGACAAAATATGTCCCCAATCACCATTGCTGCTTAAACGCACAAATATCTTATAATGTACAGAAATATGCCACAGTAATATTTAGCCAAAAAAATCTGACCAACAATGAAAAAAGATAGCTTGACCAACAAGTAAAAAGATTGCTTGTTACCTAAATATGTGGACTAACACAAAAATTTCAATAGTTCTACGACCATGCTCCATGAGCCGCCTTTCATCACGGTCTATAGAATCTTTGGTAAACTCATCTCCAGAACTTCCTTCCTGCATATTTTGGTTAATTAAAATTCTTAGATATAGATGCATAGAAAAAATATTTCATTTCCGTGATGACTTCAAATGTATGCTAGGAAATAATGTCCATAATGTGAAACAATAACTTTTCATAGGACAAACTGCTAAACAGATGATAACCAAACAAAATGTCGCACATATATGAATATATATTATAGGTATCAGAGTGTGTGTGTGTGGAATTGCAAAAGAAGAAACTCATATGCCAGCACATGTATACCTACCATAGGATACCTTCTCTTACCTTTGTTCGGTTCTGTAAACACTTGTCATCTTTGGAAGGCAAAGGTCGATGGGGCAAAAAGTCAGATACCACTCTTTCAATCAACAAAAGGATATCATCAGTCAACACAAACATATCTTTATTAACATGGACCGCAGGCGCTGGTAATTCTTCTAAATCTGCTGATTTAGATCTCCCTATCAAATTTTTGCTCTGAAGTTCCAGAGCTTTTAAGCCACTGTACAGGGAATCCATAACCAAAGTCGATGTGACTTCCTTCTCAATGAAAAAATGCTTGACTATTACTTTCAATATAGCATCTGTCTTGTCTGTTGACATACGCCGCCTACTGCATGGATCAATGTCTAGCCAAAAGGCTCTAAAACTGCAAAATCCAAGTAAAATTCAACACAATATTGCACCCATGGAAAGAAAATCTGAGGATACTAAAACCTATACAAACCAGATGCAATAAAAAATAGATAAAATGAAGTTCATGATTCACAAACAATGTTAAAAAAAAAATCAGTAAAATGCATACCTGGACCACCTCACTTTATCTTCAATGAACTTGCTAAGCTTCCCTATCTTCTCTTCTAGAAAACGCCGACAAATTTGTTCTACATTTGACAAATACACTCGTACCAGTTCCCTTCTATACTGCCCATCAAGACAACGGAAAGGCTGATCCAACTTCTCCCTAAAAAAATCAAATTCAGGTGTGAAAAATCATAAAGATAAGCAACAATATTCATGAAAAGTTATGGTACAAAGAAGAAGAAAAATATCCGTAGTCAAAATCTAACCAAAACAAAATCATACAACTATAGCAAAGAAACCATAATAAGAACTTCCGATATGTCATTAAACAAGTAAAAGTACTGCTCTCAACAGAGATATCACATCAGGCATTCACACCCCAACCATAATAAAAGAATGGGTATTAAAATTTCATTGCAATAATAGAGGGATAAAATTGTGTTTTGTGGATCGCAAAAAAATCAATACACAATCTTCTAGTGCAACACCAAATGGCCAAATTTAATATGGGACTAAGCTATAATCTGATAACTCTAATACCCATATATTATTAGTGCCTCTAGCATTCTTCTTCAAGCTAGAGCATTATTAAAAAAAAATATCTAGCCTATGATACAAAATAGAAAAAAAAACTTGCAAATGGAAAACCAAAACTAATAAGCCACACAATGAAAGACAGACAAGCGAAACCAATGTGGCAATTGAGAAAGTTTTACAATGCAAAACATTTTGGATTGAAGTTTGTGATGAATTTTCAAAGGAGTTAGATACAATCTTCTTCTTTAACTCCCCCTTCATGGTGAACAAATCATAAGAAAGCTTACAACCATTAAGTGACAAATTGTGAAGGGTTGTACAGAAAAAGTGCAAGATTAGTATTCCAATATCTGCTCTCGTGACATGAAAGGATGTCAAGGAAAAAACCAAGTATATTTCAACATCTACTAAGAGGATACTGGAACAGAGGTTCTTACTAACTCGTCTTTTGAGGTAACCATCAAGGAAGCCTGATAAAAGTGTGGACAAGTGAGATTAAGGTTCTAAGTTCTACTCTGAGAGAGAAGTGAAATGTAGGAAGAAGAATGAATTTTCAATTGTTTTACTCAAGCAAAGAAGATGTCAAGAAAGTCAAAATAAGTGTCCAACATTGACTCTGAGATAGAGACTTTGGACAAGATAGATAATATTCTATTGCATCTTAAATCATGCAAGTCATGTACTAATATTTTAATTGAAGGATGAGAAAGGAAGGTGAGGGATTGCTAGAAAAATCATGGCTTTAAATTCCTTTGAATCCATTCTCCTTTTTTATAAATATAGTTGTCGTCCTTCTTTCTTCATCTCTATTTTTTTCCTGGGTGAAACAATTTTCTTGTTAAATTTAGCCTCTGATTTTTTTTGGACTCTGCTATCTTTATTTTCTTGCATTTTTTTTTCCTTTGAAACATGACTCCTTTTTGGATTTGTTGTTATACCCTTTCTTTCTTACTGTTCTTTCTCTCTCTTTTTATTGCATATCTTGGGTGAAATTAAGAGCAGAAGCTTAGTCACCAAGTTAACATAGAATCCACCTTTCATCCTTCCTTCTCCCTTAGATAGGATATTCAGCATATCGCTGGGCATGTTGAAGACTGAAGATTAGCTTTCAGCTCTTGCACTCCTTTATCTTGAGCTTCTACTTCTCCAGTGCCATTGCTCCTGCTTCTTCAGAACCATCACTGTCTTGTTCTTTGTTGTCATTCTGACACTTTTCCTGGACGAATCAAGTCGTAATCTCAGTGAAGATAGCATCCCATAGCACAAAGGGCATCAAACAAAGTTGATGGTGGATCTGGGTCAAAGGTGAAGAGAAACAAGTAGAATCTAGTTTGCTGGATGAAGAAGAAAATGATAGCAATGGACAATGATGAGGATACATTGGGATGTCGCATTGCGGGCAACAACATAGGGTGCCATGAAGGTGAGGAGAGGCCAACACCATTTTGGAGGTGCAATACGTGAGGAAGGAAATATTGCATCAGATATGTAGTGGTAAACAAGTGCATGATTGAGGGTGTTATGGCTGAATGTGCAGGTATCATTCTAAGAGGATCAGACAGCTGAAACAACAGAAGATAGAAAGAGAGAAGAAACCCTAGGAGAGGCAAAGGAGCCATTGCCATGAGAGTAGAAAAGAAAAACCAGGGAGATGACAAAAAACAAAAGTAATTGGGTGGCGGAGAGGGAGAAGAAGGGCAACTAATAAAGAACACATGATGATGGCAATGTAAAAGAAGAAGTCACATTATTGAGGAAAGGTCATGCCATCACATGAAACCCAAGTGTCTTCTAAGGGGATTCAAGAAGAAAATCCTTAATCAAACAGAATCATGTGAGCACCAAATTAAGAAGATAAAATTACATTGTATTAAACTCAAAAGAGAACTATTATTACATACAAAAATATTGAGTGACTCGAACATAACATCAAATTTTCAAATGACAAATGTAACACAAGAGAACTATTAACTTAGAATTTCAGAATCACAGTGTTTAATTTAGCTAAGAATTTCAGAATCAGTGTTTAATTTAGCTAGTCATAGACCCATATGATACATCAACAGGGAAAGTATTATAGTCTAATATGAATCTTTAAGGTATATCAAGAAATTCATTAGTTTTAAATATCTAGACACATTGCTATACAAAATATCTAATACTAGAATATATAAAAAAAAACTCTTTAACACTTGTTATTCCCTTTTCTATCAACAAGAAAAAGTCACAAGCATGGTTTAGATTAGTCGAATGATAATGCAGCATATGTAACACAAGGGAGCTTTCTTGTTAACTATGACATCCATTCAAGTAGAAAAATCAAGTTAGAAATAATATTAGTGATAGTATTAAGTTGAAGCAGTCACAAAACAGAAACCTTATAACTTGAACTTGAGCTTTGATAACAAGTGTGTCAGCAACAATAAAACCATCATAAACTTTAGATAGCTCCATAAACTTTTTCCAACCCCAATCATGCTCCTTCTTCCAAAATCTGTGTAATGTATCTGCAAAATTTCTTATAAGGATAAGCTCCAAGAAAAGATTAGTAAAACTTAATAGAATACCTGCAAGTTCATATTGTTGGACATTGACTAACCAGAGTACTTGGATTTCTTAGGTTCTTTATTGACTACAGCTATTGTAAACTGTGCAAAATGGCTCCACCCTGCCAAGACATGAAGCACAAAGGCACAAATTTGGTACTAAAATTTAGAGCTTAACCTGTATAAACCAATAAGAACACTAAAAATTATGTCAAAAACCTGGTAGAAGTTTGTCATGATTAGCGACACAAAGAAACAAAGAAAGATGATTGCATACATCGCAACCCTGAGGGTAGATCAAAATATACCTGCAATTTAATCAAATATTTAGAATCAACGGAGAAAGATTATTTTTCTCAGCAGAGTACATTAAGAAGCTATATCTACAGCACATTATGGTAAAATCTGGATAGCACACAGCTATTAATGATGACAAGTATATTAGCTAACATGACTAATCTGTGGAGGAGGCTAACCATCAAGAAGTCCAAAAAGAAAATGAATTGGGATGCAAAGTAGTGGCAGTTGACCCGGGTAACCAATTACCGAAAAGTCAAATAAATGTAACTAAAATAATTTAATTGATTTGAACAATGCTAGTGATATAAACTTGCATATTAATGGTGATATAGCAAAAAAGTATTAATCAATATAATAAAAATAATTTAAGTATTATTAGTGACATGTTGGAATCCCCAAGTGGTTTAGTGTGGTCACGTGTTTTGATTTTTGGACAAAGGATTTAAGTTAATTTTTATATTATGGTTTAATTTGTGCATGTAAGTGTGTACCCGATGGCTCAAGGTCCGAGTAAGATAGGAGAAGGGTGATATGGGGCACTCAAAAGACTATAGGATGGTGAGCATCAAAGGCGATTGTGCCAAGAAGTCAAAAGATGCAACTAAGCATGCGAAGGGAGTCAACGAACTCAATGCATCTGAGGGACAAGGAACTTGATAGAAGAGTACACAGGTAGAGTGAAAAGGATGATACAGGAAGGGAGCCAGAGGGCTTCGTGCATCCAAGGACAAGAAGCATGATAGAAGACTACTGAAATGGCAGTTGTTGTAAGTTAAGGGTTGAGTGAACTAGTAAGTGGGTGAAGGTAGAACTCAACCTCCGCGGACTTGGCCATTAGATGGGCTAGAATCAAATTAACAATTGACTGGAGGAATCAACTGAGGGTCAATAAACCTAACCCAATCAACTAGAAACCTATTGTAAGTTTATATTAAGTGGTGCAGTCGACTGATAACTTAGTAATCGACCAAAGATTTGTTATCAGTCGACTAATGCAAGAGTTATCTGTGGAATCACACGAAAAGGTCTCAAGATGCGGGACTCAATCAAAGCAGTCGACTGATGGATGATGTCCAATCGATTGATGATCTTGGATGAAGGAGTCATCGTTCGTAAGTTGAGAGAAATGGTAACGCCAATCAACTAAAGATGGACAATCAATAGACTAATGGTACTTGGAAAAAGGCGTCATCATCGGAACTAGTCGTGAGTGAGTGAAAACTGTCACATCGTCAACTAATTGATTATTAGATGCCACATCGACAAAGTTGTGTCGGCGAAGCACTTTGTCGACAAGGTCTTTACAAGAGTTCAGAGGCTTGAAGCAAAGTACGATCTTCCATCTATAGAATAAAGAAAGTCATTGTCATTTGAGTTTTATCACTTTATTTCACCTCTTTGTAAAACCTCCTGTAAACTTCAACGTTAATATTGTAAGAGATTTCTTTACCTCTAACACTATCAAAGATGAGAAAAATAGTAGATTTTGGAGTAATTCTCTAAAAGGGTCATAGGCTTAGGTGTATTGATTCTGGAGCACTATGAACCACATTAAGTAATGTCTACGGTGGTATGTGCTCTATGTTTTTCTTTTATTATATTGCTAATAATTTTTTGTGTCCTTAATGAGATCGCAACAAGAGAAGTAGAATTTTATATTTGCAAACACATACACTATTTACCGCCTTCCCCTCTAGTGATCAAAAACACCTACATGGGATCAACAATATAGCCTCGTATAGAAATCAATGTGGGGATAGGTATCATGTAGTCAAACCCAAATAGTTAGCACAGACAATAGACAATCATATAACCTCACATACATAAGTTTAATGGAGAGATAAGATCCAAAGTCATGTGGCTAAACCCATGTAGATGATGACAGATAGCACATGGTTTTGTTCCTGTGTCAATTGGCCTGGGTGAAATACCTCATTTCACCAATTAATCAATAGAGGCAAGACACAAAAATGTGTCTTCTTTGATAAATTGGATTGCAATTTGCTCTTTCCCACCCTAACCCAATTGAGGTCACCTCACCCAACCCCAAACTGTAAATGGCGTGGAAATGAATCTGGAGCAACCCATATGCGTGGGACCAGAATGAGAGAAAATAAAATAAAAATAATTAAGAGTGGAAATTGCACAGTTAGGCACATGATAAAGACCACGAATTGTGCTTGCTGAACCAATCTTAAACCACTATGTTAGTGATGCATAGGCCAAAATGTTATTTAGTTGATTCAACCTTTTTTTATCACAAGAATATAAAGCACAAAACATGTACACAAAATTAACACGTGACAGTAAGAGACTAGAAGAGGCAATTCAACCTATATACAATTAATGTGTCAAAGTCTTTATTTTATTAAGAATCAGTTTTATCCTATATGGATCCACATTGCTACAAGACACCCTACCACCTGCTACAACATACATACAGGATTTGTGGAAGGCAATAAAATTCTTCAATATCAAATTTTTTGCAACAATAAATTTGAAGTTAGAAGGGAGCCTTGGCACAACGGTAAGGTTGTTGCCTTGTGACCAAGAGGTCACGGGTTCAAATCCTGGAAACAGCCTCTTGTAAAAAAAGCAAGATAAGGCTGCGTACAATGGATTCCTTCTCCGGTACCCCGCGTGGCGGGAGCTTCGTGCACCGGGTTGTGTAAAAAAATAAATTTGAAGTTAGTTTAGGAAAATTGACAGTACATATTTTAAGTAGATCAAAATACACCTAATTGGATGTCAAAGAAAGCAGAAATTGAAATAATAGGGGAAAAAACTAAGCAAATGAAATAATCAATGATTGTAATAGAATGAAAATTAAACATGTACCATTTGTAACCACCAATTTCAAATACATCACTTCTCAATTCTCTTTTATTGATGGTTGAGAAATTTTCAATCCTCCATGTAAATCTTCCATAGAGATCAGAAGGCCTTGGTCCTACAAGAGGAGATACAAAAGAGGTTCAAGCACGGTATAAAAGGGCCAATGTAGGATGCAAAATGCAAAATTTGCAGGAACAAGCATGGTATCAAGATAATGAAAAACACAAGAGCACGTTTCTTTGGAAAAGGAAGTAAACCAGATACACCATTTTTTCAGCTAAATGATTGCTACAACTAATTGATTCAGAAGTCTTCAGTGTCGAATTATATCACCCACAGAAGCAGCAAGACCAATGGGCATCATGGAGAATCAATAATGAGACTCTAAAGAAGAATATAAGACAACGTATCAATGCATTATCAAAGATATGTAAGACCTGCATGTACATCAAACCTATGAATACAAGAGCAAATGAAGAGCTGAACACTCCTTTCCTGTTTAGCAGTTTAACGATCAAAATTTCTTGGCACATAGGTGTTATTTGTTTATGAATCTGCGTAACAATGGAAGATCATTAATTCCAAATGACTAGCTTAATTCAGCTATAAATTCATAAAAGGAATATTCAATGCAAGCATAAGGATTTTGGCACATGGAGACTAGAGTCAGTCAACAAGCACACTTAAATATAAAGAGATCAATCTACATTGGTCTGGTGAACAAAAACCTCCAGCTGTTAACAAAAACAAATGCTAATTACATGATGTGCTAAGGAAGAAACTTGGCAGGAAGAACAGCAAATTGAGGGGGGTAGCAAGACGCACCACAGTCATCATCATCATCAGTATCCCAGTAAGGAGGTGAAGTGGAAGTTATTCCATTTTCAACTTGTTCAGAAGATCGCCATTCAGTGATGGAGTCCCCAGACAGCCAACGTTGCTCATTCAACATCCCATCTGAAACAGAGGACCTAAGGCTCATTCCCAAATTGTCTGTTATATTCCCGGCCATTGCCAACTTCGTCCTGCACTCCTTCCACTGCAAGCATAAATTATATATATATATATATATATATATATATTAAAAAAAGTTAGATACAGAAGAGGAAGGATACAAAGCAAAGAGTATAGAGTATAAAAAAGCAGTGTTATTTATTTGTTTATTCCACTTTTGTAATTTGAAGTGGATAAATAAACCATTTGATTTAGATAAGACGGGAAGCAAGTGAAATTTGAACAGAAAATCCACCAGCATGCGACTGTGAAGTTTCAGAAAAAGGGGGAAATCGTGAAGAAAAACACAATTATTATCAAAAGCTGCCATGTTGATGAAAACCTCAATCTACCACACAATTAGACTAGAATACCACCTCACTTAAATTCGGATAGCTAGGGAAACATACATGATACATCGGGGAAGACCAGAAACGATTGAAACAATCATTAAATCTACCAGATCAAAGGAAACAAAAAAATCAACGTAGGAATCAATAAAGAATCTTGGCCAACAAATTCCAATAGAAACACCAGCTTATTTGTCGTTCTCCATAATCATAAACCTCCAAATCCAAATCAAAGCGTGAACGACCAAATACCGACATCCACATCCGCACAATCGACCTCACTCAAAGCCAAGGTAGGAATCGAGCATGAAATTTCGCTGATTTCAGAATCGCCACCGAAACAAGCGAATCCAGCGAGCATCGAAAGAGCCCGCCGCGAGCCCGAAAACGGAAGCAAATCTAAATCGGCTACCTGGAGAGGTGGTGCCGAGGCGCGGCGGAAGCGTCCGGAGAGAGCGAGTTCGAGAGGGACAAGCCTTGCCCCCGCCCGCCTGAGAGGGAGAGCGCGAGGGGCGAGCGAGAAAAGCCGGAGGCGAGCGAGATTGGGGCCTTGGGGGACACGGAAAGACCGAAAAGACCATAGTAAAAAGAGGAAAACAATTATATTTATCGCAGCTACAAAATTATGCAGATATCACCTTTGCATTTATAACCTCAAAGGTTTATGAAGAAATATCGTCGAATTAATAGACTGAAATGCAAAGTTTTAAGTGTATATTATTGGCATGGCAGGATAATAAAAACATTTATCTTTTTTTTTTATGTTTCATTTTTTATTCGAGTTTATGATGATGTGACCGACAAATTAGGTCAACTCAAATTTAGGAGTCAAATTAAATTAAATTTTATAGTTTTTAAATTTTATTAATAAGATAATTGAGATTAGCAGAGTCAAATTTAAAATAAATTAAATTATTGGAATGCTTGTTTAAAAGTTGTTTGTTTGTTTTTTTTTACTTGAATTTGATTTGATTTGATTTAAGCTTGATTGGATTAATTTTGTATTGACATTTTGATTGGAGTTTTTGATTGTTTAAAAGATTTTATTTTTTAAAGTTTTTTATTTGATTGGCTAGTGATTTTGATATTTTAATTTGTTTGTTCGTTTTAGATTTTTTTTATTATTATTTATAAATTTTATAAGAGTTTTGTTGATAAATATGATTTCTAAAATTTCTTCAGAACATTATTAATAAATAGTTTATATTTTTTTATTCACAAATAGGAACAAGCTAAACAAATAAATATTTAAATTTTTTATTTAATTGACCTTTTTACTTATTGCAGATCAAATTTACTGAAAACATTAAATTTATTTACAATCTTTCTCAAGCTTAAATAAAACCTATATTTTATATTTGCAAAATAAATTCTAAATATTTTAGTCAATTACTTATTAAATAATTGCAAATCATAATTTTAAATGGTAACATTTCATATATTGATTTTAATAAGTATTTTATAGTTGGAATTATTGGCTAGTTATAAAATTCTAAATCTGTATTCAGAAATATGGAAATTACTATAGTAAATTTTGTAGCTTTCTATAATTGATTTGTAATTATAATTGACAGGAAATAAAAACAGCCTCCTCCCTTATTTATATCGAGAATTTTTTATTATTAAAATAATATCCACCAATATTTTTTAATCTATAAATTTTTTTCAAGGAAGATTGATCCGACCCATAAATATTTGATAGAATATTAAATAATTTATATATGAAATATACTTTATAAATTAAAAAAATATTCATAGTTCAACAAGTAAGTCCGACGATATAATTACATCGTCCTTATAAGACAGACAAATTTAATATAAAAAATATACTCAATTTGAAAAGATAAACTTTTAATTTATACCCAATTTAGGATCACTTGTCTCATGGTTAGCCTGTGAATACTTTTCTTACACTCTATTTTAAAATGCACAGTATAAAAGAACATTAATTAGAATTACTTTGTACAAAGTGACTCTAAACTATTTTTTTATTTGTATTAATTTTTTCTTTTTTGTTATTGTCTATTTTTCTTCCATTTGTTTTCTCTTTTAGTTATCCAATAAAAAATGGAAAAAATAGTTTTTATTTTTATATAGATTTTCTTTTTCTTTTCTTTTTTAGTTTTTATTAAAAAATAGAAACTAAAAAAAGGCACGGTTTTGATTTTGTTGCTATAATTTATAAAAAGAAATTTATAGTCTTCAATTATCTTTTGAATTAATTTTGCATTATAAATTTAAAGTTTTATCAAGTCAATTGTTTGCCAATTTTAAACATAAATTTGCTTAAATGTTTTAAACTATAATAAGCATCAATAGTCTATATAAATGATACTGTTGTTATCATTTTCCCCGAGCGAAACGAAAGGACTCATGTGTAAAGGTATTGTCCGAACCAAGGAGTTAGTTCGGTAGGGAGAGTTTGAGAAAATCGATTCGGTCACATAGGTCTGGGTGAAAATGACTCGGGGAGGCGGTTCAAGGGAATTAGCTCGGCCGAACGAGTTGTAGATTGGCTCGATACAAAAAGTGTAGGAATTAGCTCGGTAGAGCGGGTCTAGAGATTGGTTATGTATGAAGAGGATAGGATAAGAGTTATGCTACACTTAAATAGTAGGTCTATATTAGCTCTACGAAGGGCAAGCGGGTGAAAACGATGGGCCAGAATATTTTCAAAAATGGTGGTGAGGAGTTTGTTACATAACAGACTAGGACTCCACATAATGTTAGGAGGAGTCTCCACTCTCCATTTATGTAATAGAATGATTCTCTAGATAAGCAAGATGATCACGTGTACGGTGATGGAGGACAGTAGTTGCATGACAATTGTCCAAGGAGGAGGAGGAGAATAAAAGTCAGAGGAGGGGCGAGAAAAAAGGGGATCCCGCAACTTCCAAGCAAAGGACGAAGACACGCTCGAAGGGGAGAGCCACCACATCGCCGGAGGAGGAAGGAAGAAGGAGAGGAAGAGAAGTGGCGAGTTCCATTCGTTTAACATCTGTATACTGAGTTAATTATAAGAGATATTTTCCCTTCGCCTCCGGAAGCTTTTTCCACGAAGGAAGAAATTCATAGTGAAAGTGCTTTGACACCGTAGCTTGTAGGAGAGCTCACCCCCGTGGAGTAAGAATCCTTATTCCGAACCACGTTAAATCCTGTATCATTGCTCTTTGTTTTGGGTTGTTTGCGCTTTCCTTTCGTATTCTATTACTGTTGCGGTTGGAGAGAACCCCCAAGCTTCCTACACGCACTTTGGTGTTGAAAGGAAATCAGAAAATCAGTCTACGACCGCATCAATAATCCACATTTTAACCATATTTTACATATCTCACGATTTAAAAATATTAAAACATCAAATATCGTAAGAGGATTTATAAAATATCATAAAAATATATAAAATCCCACAAATAGATTTTCAAAAAGTCCACAAAATCACACGCGTAATATTTTTCATAATCTCAAAATATGTTTTATTTCGTTTATATGTTCTGAAATATGAAACAATGAAAAAAAATCTAAAAATATGTTCTATAATAAAAAAATATATTTCATAATCACAATTAAGATAAATTGAACTTAAACATAGAGACTTTCTTTGATGATTTTATCAGCTACTTCAAATAAAAAATAAAATTAAACATAAAAGTAAAATACTATTGATACTACCATAATCTAACTAAGTATATAAGGTGAAGAGTTAAGAGGATAATTTGTGTGGACTGAAAGCCAAGATGAGAGAGGGTTAGCTCGGAGAGCAAGTCGAGAGTTAAGCTGAGGGAGGTCAGCTCAGATAATAAGTCGAGAGTCAAGCTGAGGGAGGTCAGCTCGGAGAATAAGTCGAGAGTCAAGCTGAGGAAGGTCAGCTCGGAGAATAAGTCGAGAGTCAAGCTGAGGAAGGTCAGCTCGGAGAATAAGTCGAGAGTCAAGCTGAGGGAGGTCAGCTCGGAGAAAAAATTGAAAGCCGAGCTGAGAGAGGTCAACTCGGGGAATAAGTTGAGAGTCGAGTTGGATGGGGTCAGTTCGGGGAATAAGTTGAGAGTCGAGTTGGGTGAGGTCAGCTCGGGAAGTAGATTGAAGACTGAGCTTAGAGGGAATAGTTCGGGAAGTAAGATAGAAAGAAGACAATTCAAAAGGCAGGTTGGTTGGTGGGTTTAGACCTGGCCAAGGTCCGGGTCAAACCCGGACCCGACCCGGAACCGGACCGTGGTCAACGGTCCGGTTAACCGGGTCAACGGGTTTGACCCGGACCCGTGACCGGACCGCCTATTAGGCGGTCGGTCGGTTTAAAAAACCGAGCGGAAGCGACGAAGCGTGTCGCCACTGACACGCCTGCGTCATCGCATTTCGGTTACACGACAACCGCGCGTACGCGTGTTATCTGTCGGCCTTGAGCGTGTTGCTCTCTGTCCATCACGACGCGTGTGTCGTCTGAGCGTGCGTGTTGAGAGCGTGTCGACCGGCGGGTCGTTTTTTTAAGAAAAGAGCAAGCGGCCGCGATTTCGTGGCGTTGATGATCAACGCCACGATTTCGTGGCGTTATTATAAATACACCTCCATTCTCTTTCATTTTTCACAAATCACAACTTCTCTTCTCTAATTCTCATTCCGCTTTCAAGTCTCAACTCTCAAGTCGTATTTTACAAATGTCCGGAGCCGGATCAAGTCGTAAGTGCGTAGGTGCGAAGGAAAAGAGCATAATGCTACCACCGCTTGAGTTCGAGTTCGAGCAAGCGGCAATTCACCTCCATTCGATATCGGCGCCGACTACGATCTTGATATTTCGATGATGAATTTCAAATACGTCATCATCATCAAAGTCAAGAAAGTAGGAGCAATACATCGACGATGGTGGGTTCTAGATAAGACCAACTCGAGTGCCTCGCCCGCATCCGATATCTTCACCAAACATTTCGAAAAAGTAACGCCCTTCCTGATATATGCAAGCAAAATGCAAATATTGTTCAAATGTTACAAATTTCAACAAGGAGGAGGTTACGGAACCCTTACTCGACACGTGAGAGAAATCATCCAAATTGGTATTGATCGTTCTCAAACTCAAATTCGACATTCTCTTCTCAATCGGGTTGGGGTAACGAATCTAAACTCTTTAAATTTGACGAAACTAAATTTAGAGAAGAAACTGCTAAATTTTGTGCAATTGAACAACTTTCTTTTAGTTTTAGTGATAAATTATCTTTTGAAAATTGGCTTTCTACAAGTGCAAATCCTTCTATTAAACGTATCCCAAGAAATACTCTAAAACGTACACTTTTAAAATTAGTCCTAGAACAAAAACAAGAATTGATTAAAGAATTTTCTAGTTTAAAGCAAAGTTTCTTTGTGTTCCGATATTTGGAGTGATCATTGGCAAAGTTGTTCATATATGGGTATTACTTGTCATTGGATTGATAATAATTGAAACATTCAAAAAAGATTGCTAGCATATAGATGTTTTAACGAAACACACACGGCACAAAATATTTCACAACTTATTTTTATTATTTTAGAAGAATATGGTCTAACTTCTAAAGTTTTTTCAATTTCTTTTGATAATGCTAGTGCAAATACCTCTAGTATTAGTGAACTTATTGATATATGTAAACCATCAATAGGTGGAAGATTTTTTCATATTAGGTGTACATGTCACATTTTAAATTTGTGTGTTCAAGATGGACTTAAAAATTTAGGATCACATATTCAACCAATTAGGAGTGCAATTCATTATTTATGGACACATCCTCAAGTAATGAAAGAATGGAGAAAATTTTGTAAAATAAATGGCATGAAGCCTAAACGGTTTGCACGTGACGTTCCAACTCGTTGGAATTCTACTTATAAATTGTTGTTATCTACTTTTGAATATAAAGATTTATTATGTATATTTTTTCATCAACATGTTCAATCACGTGATATTTATTTGTTTTCAAATCAATGGAATATATGCACTAGTATTTGTGAAATTCTAAAAGTTTTTAGTGATGCTAGTGACCAATTATCAGGTGTTTATTATCCAACTTCACATTTAGTTTTAACACATTGTTGTAATATTGCATGTATTTTTAATGAACATATTCAATCAAATGATACTTATTTATCTCAATGTATTTATGTAATGAAAGAAAAATGGGAAAAATATTTCTTAAACATTCCTGAAATATTTTTATGTGCTTTTGTTTTAGATCCTAGACTTAAATTAGATGGTTTGCAAGATATGTTAGCATTATATTATGAATCTTTAAGTCCTATTACCGAAACTGCTCCTAATATTCCTTTGATTTTGTTTAATATTAAAACACATTTACATGATATTTATAATGAATATAACATTAAATATGGTGAACAAATTATTGGACATGAAACACATCAATCCACTACAACTAGTATTATTACTTCTAAACTCACTAAAGCACAATTGTTATTAAGGCAACGGACTAAACGTCCACGAGGATCCTCAAGTTCCAGTCAGGAACTTGAGAATTATTTGACCACTTCTTTTGATTTTAGTGATGCAGATGAAGAAAGCTTCGACATTCTAAAATGGTGGTCGCAAAGAACTCAATTATTTCCAATCTTATCTATAATGGCAAAAGAAATTCTAGCTTGTCCAGTTTCAACGGTTGCAGTGGAACAAGCTTTTAGTATCGGAGGAAATACATTGGACGAGAGACGTTCTAGTTTAAGGCCGGAAAATTTGGAAGCGCAATGTTTACTCAATGATTGGTCAAAAGCTGCAAGTCGAACCCAACATATTAAAAGTGACGAAGAAGATCAAGACGAAACAGAAGGAACATCCGGAACTACGACGACGGGAGGAAATACCGAATACGACTGAAATGTATTTGATTTTTTTATTGTAATAGATTTTTTTATTTAAGTCTAAGATGTAATATATTTTGTATTGAGATAATGAAATATTTGATAGAGTTTTTATAAGTTTAATTGTGAATTTTTTTTTATTTTAATTATTTACATCATTTTTTATTTTTTTATTTATTTAACTAAGACGACGATTAACCGGATCGGACCCGGACCCGGACCCGACCCGGACTTGACCCGAACCCGGACCCGGACCGGGCGTGTTCGACCGGAATCGCCACCTGGCCGGGCAGTTAAGTCGATATTTTATCAACCCGGACGGCGGTTTCGGCCGGACCGGGTCTAGAAAATATGTTCGATTATTGAGCTTCACGGGGGAAATAAATGAGAAAGGGAAATAATATATCAGCTACCATGGGACCTCTTTATAAAGAAGGAGGTGCTCAATTTGTTAAAAGGGGACCTCATAAAATATTCTTTTATCAGTTTGTTACAACGAAAGCATACACGTCATCTTTAGGATAACAGCCTGAGACTCTTCTGGAGTCCCGTGAAAAAATAATTCTCTAACAGCCTAAATGCAGTCTCGCTTGGGGCCACGGGCCCTTCCACGTAGACGATCATTATCGCAGTTGGTTACGCAACAACTTGCTCTAGGACCAGAAGGGAATAAAAGGAGGGAGAGGCGAAGGAAGAAGGGAGGGAGGGAAAAGATTCTCTATAAATACTGTTCTTATATTATTCTGACAAAACTACTCTTATTCTTCTTCGTCACTGCTCTATATTGATTACTTGGACTACTGCATTTCTTGCTAATTTTTTGCTATCACTGTTCTCTGACTTAAGTATCAGAGTGTCTATGTCGGGTAGGCCAGCATCTAGTTTCACATGTGTTGATATTTTTAGACCTTTTACTACTGCAGACGGAGAGAATCTCTTCTCGATGACACAAAATTGAGGAGCGAAAAATTTGTAACGCATCAACTATAAAAGAAATATTAAAGTCGAGAAACTAATAATGAGAAAATTCATAGAAATATTTATTCGCCGAATTATCTAGAATTATTATTATGTTATTTTTCCTTTACGATACTCCCTGACATCAAGCAAGAAAAAAGAAATTAGATAGTCCCCTCGAGACTGCATGTTGACTAGAACGGTGCAGATGTTATTAGAATAGGTAGGAGTCGATTCTCGACGTGGGTGTTGGTACAATAGGCTCAGGTCACAATTGATCAGACTCGAGTTTAACTCGAATAGTATTTTGATATTTGAAAATGTGATTGTCATGGGAAGTCCAAGAATGATTTTGACAATGGTAAAGTCCAAGCATGGATCATGGCAATGGTAAAGTCCAAGTCATGGGTACTTAGCAATGGAAAGTCCAAAGGTATAGTCTTGGCGGCATAAATCCAAGTGTATAGTCTTGGTGGCATAAAGTCCAAATGAACTTTGACAGTGAAAGTCCAAGAGTGTAATATTTACAGCGTAAAGTCCAAGCTGTAGTCTTGGCGATATAAGTCCAATGTTTGGCGGCGTAAAGTCCAAGAGTTTGTCTTGGCGGCATAAGTCCAAATGTACCTTAGCAAAGTAGACCCGGTTAGTATGACAATAGTCAATGGAAGTACCTGAAGACTAGCGTATGGATGAATAAGTCATCGAAGACTTGGAGGGATCCGATAGGCGTGAGGTTGATGGAGGTGGCTAGAAGGCTTAGGTTTAGACTTAGACTAAGGGTAGTCTATCAAGTATAAGGAGATCATATTTAGTTAAACCTCATGTTTGAGGTGTATTAGTCGATTGGGGTTATGAACCAGTCGACTGGCCGAGTGTTTGACACTCGGCAACCTAGTTGACTCGAAGCAGTCGATTGAGATTATATCCTAGTCGACTGGTCGAGGAGTCGACTAAGGCTCGACTGATGATATGAGGGTTTAGGAGTTGACTGCTAGGGTTTAGCAGTCGACTGGAGCTGGTGATCATGGGCAAAGAAGCTTTTGTAATTGACTGGTCAGTTGACTAATGGGCAATAGTCGATTGCTGTGATAGTCGTTGGAGTTTTTTTAGCGTGGATTGAGTCGTTGTGAGACAACGACACTGTGGATAGTCGATTGATACCTTTTGGCAGTCGACTGTTTGATGTGAAATCAACCCGAGAAGAGGTTAAAAGGAAGTTGCAATGGAGGATTTCGGCATGAGTTTTCTTGGGTGATTTTGAAGAGAAGTGTTGGTGCATTCCAAGGTCTTCGAAGGCATCTCCAAGAAACAAACAAGCAAGCAAAGCATTCAAGTTCTTGTAAAGTATTCTTTACATTGTTGTTGCATTTCATTTGTGTTGGTGCAATCGACTCGAGTTTGACTCAAGCAGTATTTTGATGTTTGACAAAACATATGACAACATGGAATTGTCATGGAAAGTCCAAGTGTGTAGCCTTAGCCCCGTAAGTCCAAGTGTGTAACCTTGGCGGTGAAAGTCCAAGCATTAGTATTGGCATTTGAAAGTTCAACATAGAGTTGGTAAGGGAAGTCCAAGTGTGTAGCATTGGCATGGAAAGTCCAACATGGAGTTGGAAAGGGAAGTCTAAGCATGGGGCTTGACATTTGGGAAGTCAAGGATGTGCATTGACAGTGTATACCCGGTTAGTATGACAATAGCCGAAGGAAGCACCTGGAGACTAGCGTATGGATGAATAAGTCATGGATGACTTGGAGGGATTCACGCATGGATGAATAAGTCATGGATGACTTGGAGGGATTCGATAGACACGAGGCTAGTGGAGGTGGCTAGAAGGCTTAGGTCTAGGCTAAGGGTGGTCTAGCAAGTATGAGGACATCATACTTGGGGTAAACCTCATTATTGAGGTTTATCAGTCGACTAGAATATTGGACATTCGACTGATTAGAAGTCGACCGGTGTTCGATTGATGTTCAACTTCCTGGCCTTGGCAATCGACTGCCAGTCTTGGGCAGTCAACTGGCCTTGAGTAGTCTACTGCCATGAAGGGAAGTTGACTGATGGTCGCGAGCATAAAAAAGCTCGGTAGTCGACTAAGCAGTCAATTACGAGCTTAGACAGTCAACTACCAGTGTATCCGTTGGCTGGGATGCCAACGTGGATTAAGTCGTTGTGAGACAATGGTTATAGGGACAGTCGATTGGGGTCTTATGGCAATCGACTGCTATGTGTGAAATCAACTCAATGCAGGTTATAAAAGGAGCTCAAGATGGAGGATTTTGCAGTGATTTTTGGGGATATTTTTAAGAGAAATTGTTGCTGCATTCCAAACCTTTAGAGCAAACCAAAGCAAGCAACAAGCAAAGCGATCGAAATAATTATTATAAAGTTTTTTATGTGTATTTCATATTGTCTTTGTATTTGCTTGTACTTTTGTATTACCTTTGTAATTGCTTGTACGAGGTTTCTCCACCTTCGACATATTGTCGAGAAGGAGTTTTAGTAGTGGTGTGTGCATCACTAGAGCTCGTTGAACTAGCCCCGTGGAGTAGGAACCCTAAGGTTCCGAACCACGTTATATCGGTTGTCTTTGTGATTGTGTGCTTGTGTTTATCTTTGCATTGACGTTATTATTATTCCGCTACGCTTACGAGCATTATAGATGATTAAGCATGAGCGAGTTCCATCGACCAACAATTTGGCTATTCAACTTCCCTTCTAGCTGGGCCATTGATTCCCAACAAGTGATATCAAAGCAAGACTCTTATCATCGGACTCATCGCCGGGATAAGCACAACAATGGCCTACATAAACATCCACTCACCAAAATTCGAAGGAGATTTTTCGTGGTGTAAGAAAAGGATGGAGGTATATTTCGAAACCGATTTTGATATTATGTTAATAATGGAAAATATTTTTGAAGTGCCTAGGGATGAAGACAACAAGCTAATAGAAAAATCAAGATGGACCGAGGAGCAACGACAATAATTTAAGACAACTGTTAAGGTAACAAAATTGTTAATAAAATTGATATCTTATGATATTTTATCTAGATTAGGGAGCTATGGGGATGTTAAGGAGTTGTGGGATAAGTTGGTCAAATACCACGAAAATCCCGAACCGGTACAAGTAGAGAAGGAAGCCAAGGAAGAATCATCATCCCAAGAGTTTGAGGATTCGGAAGTTGAGAGATGTTCAACATCTGGGTCGGAAGAGGAAGTCTCTACCTCTAGGATTGAGGGGGAGGAGATGTTAGGACCCTTGGAATGGCTAGAGGGGGGGGGTGATTAGCCTTTCTTTCTTTCTATAAAAACGTTAGCGGAAGCAATACAAATATAAGCACACACAAAAACAAGAAACAAAGCTAACACCCGATGTAACGTGGTTCGGAGATGACGCTCCTACTCCACGACAATCCGTAAGGTGGATTAGCCCTAATCAATCTTCACTAGAACCTCCTTTGGATGAACCAAGGTGGAGAAACCTTATCTTACAATGCACTCCTCTTCTTTACAATGATGGAAGATTAGGATTAGAGAAGAGGAGGTTTTGGATTGCTAAAAACACTTGGAAAGCTTGGTGAGCACGTAGGTGTAGTTTGGAGCAAGAGCACTAGCTTCACCAAGCTCTCCATGACCCCTTTTTATAGAAGAGGGGTTGTTTTTCCCGTTGGACTTCGATCAGTCGACTGATGCTTACCATCGATCATCGCCGGCCAACGACCAAACGCGATCTCGCGAGATTCGTAGTGGCCATTTCTAACGGCCGGGTGATCGGATCGGTGATCCCTCCATCGATCGGTGATGGGGTGATCGATCGATCAGTGTGGCTACGATACGTGGCGATATTTCCCTTGATCGATCGGCCGGATTCCCTTAGCGGTCGGTGATCGCGATATCGATCAAAGTATGAGTAATTCATACTTGATTTTATACCCTAGACCTAGACTTAACCTTCTAGCTCCTCAATAAGCCTTGCGCCTTCAGGATCCCTCCGAATCCGCGACTTGTTCATCCTTTGCGCTTTGCTTCCAAGAGCTTCCTTCGGTTTTGTCATGTCTTGGGTTGCCAAATGCTTGGACTTTACGCCGCCAAGACTACAAACTTGGACTTATGCTGCCAAGACTTTACTTTGGACTTCCTTTGTCAAGGTTCACTTGGACTTTACGCTGCCAAGACTACAAGCTTGGTCTTACGCTGCCAAGTCCATCCCTTGTACTTCCTTTGCCAAGATCATACTTGGACTTCCTTTGTCAAGATCATACTTGGACTTCCTTTGCCAAGATCATACTTGGACTTCCCTGTCACTTAAACATTTTCGCAATTAGATCACAAGATATTGCCTAACTTAGATGATTATCCAAACATCAAAACATATATAAATGCTTGGAGCATTGTTGCACCAACAATCTCCCCCTTTTTGATGTTTGACAATCATTTGAGTTAGGTCTTTAAATTCACACATAATCAAATTTTCAATATGAATTATAACTTAAACACTCCTTCTCCCCCTTTGACATACATCAAAAAGAGAAGGATTCAAACATGAAGGAAATAATGTGTTAGATCTTGGACTAAGGTACAATATTGAAATTAAGCTCCCCCTTAATCCAAGATATGCTTTATAATGTGTAAACACTAGTTGAAGCAAAGCATACTAAAAATTCAAAAATTAAGTCCTAACTTTGCACCAACAATGGTTTTGGGGATGAAAAAGATATAATTTATGAAAACTCCCCCTAAAACACTGCATTAGTCAGTCCTAAATCTTGTTTATACGCAATATTATCATACTATAGTGTTAGGACATCAAAGATACTCCAAGTATCAGAAAATGGAGTTTAGTATCAGAAAACATTATCGTCATCATGGTTTTCAACGATCATTGTAGGCTAAACCAAATTCAGCCTTTTCATCCCAATTTCAGAAATGCGGTAGAAATTCCAGAATTCTCGAAAAATCACGAAATTTTGCGTACACATTTCTGAATTCATATTTTATCAAGGAAAAATAATTTTAAAAATATATGTTTTCCAGATTACAAGATTGATACAAACTTTGGTGAAGATATCGGCAAGGTTGGACTTAGATTCTACATAATTGAGTTCAATATCCCCTCTTGCCACATGATCTCTTATGAAGTGATGTTTCACTTCAATGTGCTTGGTTCGAGAGTGATGTACCGGATTTTTGGTCAAGTTGATGGTACTCACATTATCACAATAAACTTTAATGTTAGAGTAGTGTAGCTTATAGTCCACAAGAGTATGTCTCATCCAAAGTAATTGAGCTACACAACCACCCATAGCCACATATTCGGCTTCGGTGGTTGATAAAGCAACACAATGTTGCTTCCTACTACTCCAACTAACTAGGGAGGACCCAAGAAATTAGCATCCACCACTAGTACTCTTCCTATCCAATTTGCACCCGGCATAATCGGAATCGGTATAACCAAGCAATTCAAATGACTTAGTCCTAGGATACCAAAGTCCTACATTTAGGGTGCCTTTAATATATCTTAATATTCTTTTGACGGCTACCAAATGTGATTCTTTAGCACAAGATTGGTATCTTGCACACATACCTACCGCAAATAAAATGTCGGGTCTACTAGCGGTTAGGTATAATAAGCTACCAATCATACTCCTATAAAGTTTAAGATCAATTGATTTACCTTCATGATCACTATCTATCCTAGTGCTAGTGGCCATAGGAGTGGTTACAATTTTGGCATTTTCCAAACCAAATTTCTTGATCATTTCATTTGCATATTTGGTTTGATAAATATGAATACCCTCATTGGTTTGTTTGACTTGTAAGCCTAGGAAAAAGGTAAGCTCTCCAACCAAACTCATTTCAAATTCATTTTCCATATTTTTTATAAAGTCTTGAAGAAGATCATCATTTGTTGACCCAAAAATGATATCATCAACATATACTTGGGCTATGAATATATCTTTTAATGTTGACTTTATAAACAAGGTTTGATCTACTTGACCTCTTCTAAAATCCTTAGAAATTAAGAATGATGACAATCTTTCATATCATGCCCGGGGAGCTTGTTTTAACCCATATAATACTTTCCTAAGCTTACATACATGATTTGGATAATCTATGTTCTCAAATCCGGGTGGTTGCTCTACATATACTTCCTTCTTAATAAAACCATTTAAGAATGCCGATTTAACATCCATTTGGTAAAGTTTAAATCTCATGTAGGAAGCATACCCTAAGAGAATCCTAATAGATTCTAACCTTGCAACCGGGGCATAAGTCTCATCATAGTCAAGCCCCTCAACTTGATTGAATCCCCTAGTAACCAACCTAGCCTTATTTCTAGTGATATTTCCTTGATCATCTAGCTTATTCCTAAAGACCCATCTTGTAGTAATTATGGTGCTATCATTGGGTCTAGGTACTAATTCTCACACTTGACTTCTCTCAAATTGAGTCAATTCATCTTGCATTGCCAAAATCCAATCCGGATCATGTAATGCATCATTGATCGATTTGGGCTCAATTTGTGAGATAAGAGCAACTTGACTAGTAGGAGGTCTATGAAATGACCTAGTTCTTACTCCTTGAGATAGATCTCCTACTACTTGGTCAAGTGGATGATCTTGATGAATTCTTAGGTTTCTAGAAGGGGTTTCAATTTGATCATTGTTATCTTCCACCCTTCTTTCATCATCGGAGTCTCCTCTTCCTCCCCCTTGATCATTACCCCTAATGGTCAAATTTTGAAGTTTTTGGGTAATGTCTTGATTATTGTCATTAATATCCTTATCAATGGAGGACTTTCTAGGGTAGGTACTAGTAGTTTCATCAAATTGAACATTGGAAGACTCCTCAATCCCTTTGGTTCTCTTATTGTAGACTCTATACCCTCTACTTGTGGATGAGTATCCAACTAGGATTCCCTCATCCGCCTTTGATTCAAATTTTCCTAAGTTATTTTTGGTGTTTAGAATATAAACTTTACATCCAAAGACTTTGAAATAATGAATTGTGGGTATAGTCCCATTCCATAATTCAAATGGTGTTTTTCCTAAAAACCTATGGATTTGAACCCTATTTTGGTATTAACTGCTCCGCCACAAGTAGCTAGGTAGAGAATATGCATTAAGCATAGTCCTAGCCTCTTGTAGGGCACGATTTCTCCTTTCCACCACCCCATTTTGTTGGGGTGTTCTAGGACAAGAGAACTCATGCTTGTACCCTTGCTCTAAATAAAATTGTGAAAATTTTAGGTTTTTAAATTCACCACCATGATCACTACGGATCTGGTTGATTTTGAGACTCTTTTCATTTTCAACCCTTTTACTAAATCCTATGATTATTTCTAAGGTATCATCCTTATGTTTCATAAAATAGACCCAAGTATACCTAGAAAAATCATCTACTATAACCAAACAATATTTATTACCATTTAAAGATGGAGTACTATGACAATCAAATAAGTCAAGATGCAATAATTCTAATGGTAAAGAGGTATTGGTTAGGGTTTTACCTTTGTGTGATGCCTTTGTTTGTTTTCCTTCTTGGCATGCATCACACAATTTGTTCTTGACATACTTGATCTTTGGTAGCCCTTTGACCAACTCCATCTTGGCTACCTTGGCTATGTTTTTCATGTTGATATGCCCCAATCTTCTATGTCATAGCCAACTTTCTTCTTCTTTTGCAACAAAACACTTAGTAGAAATGTTAGAAGCATATGAAAGATCAACATAATAGATATTTAATTTCCTATATCCAACTAACATGCAATCATTTAATTCCTTGTGTCTAATCATGCATTTAGAGGATTCAAAGGAGACATGATAGTTTGCATCACAAAGTTGACTAACACTTAATAAATTAAATTTCATATTTTCAACTAGCAAGACTTTGTGAATAACAATTTTGGGGAATACCTCAATTGTTCCTCTACCTAATATCTTGAGTTTTCCACTATTCCCAAAGGACACGGCTCCCTTCTTCACATATTTAATTGTGGAGAACTTGCTCACATCCCCGGTCATATGTGTTGAGCAACCGCTATCCACAATCCACATACCTCGCTCTCCTACCTAAATCACATGAAAAACACAAGCTTTTGGTATCCAAACATTTGGACCGGTAACATTAAGTAAAAACTTCTTAGGTACCCAAGCTTTCTTAACCTTACCCTTAATAGTTGCTTTCCTATTTATTAATGAAATATAAGCAACTTCTTTTTCTTTTGGCTTATATCCTAAACCGGCCTTGTTATAAACCGCTCTTTGCCTACTAAGAATCATATCAAGACCCTTTGAGCCAATTGAAAATTTTTCTAAACATGCTTTCAATTCACTAACCTCATCCCTAAGTTTGTCATTTTCTTCCTTAAGCATGCAAGAATCAACATGTGAAGGTTTTTCATTTCTAATAGCCTTTAGTTCTACCTTCATGCTCTTAACCTTAGATTTAGACTTATCTAGAGCTTCTTGAAGATAGGCAATTGATTTATAAAGAAGCTTAATCTTGGGAGAATTCATTACCTCATCGTCACTAGATGACGATTCATCACTTGAAGAGTCCTCTTGGCTTAATGTGCCGGAATCATCTCCTAATGCCATGAGTGCCACATGGCGTGTAATGTGGCAAAGCTCATCGTCGGAGGAAGAGTCTTCAACGCTTGGTGTGTCCCATGTGGTTTGAGCCACCATAGCCTTCTTCTTCTTCTTCTCCTTTTTGTCCTTCTTTTTCTTTTCTTTTTCCTCCTTCTTCTTTAGCTCCGGGCAATTCGGCTTTATGTGTCCCTTCTTGTTGCAAGCATGACAAATCACATTATTACTAAAACTTGAATTACCACTAAATTTACCTTTTGAGGAATGAGACCCCTTCCTTGCTTCTCTATTCTTGAACTCTTTTGACCTTCTATAAAGCTTCTTGACAAAATTTGCCATTTCACTAGATGAGTCTTCATCACTACTTGACTCATTTTCGGATTCGGATGATGATGATGCTTCTTTTCTTTCCTTCTTCTTCTTTTCTTTCTTCTCAACAAATAGAGCTAAACCCTTTTCCTTAGAGGACATGTTAGTTTGCTCATGTAATTCGAACTCACAAAATAGTTCATCAATTTTAATTTGCGAAAGATCCCTAGTTACCTTAATGGCATCAACTATAGAAGTCCATAAAGAATTTCTAGGAAATGCTTGTAAAATATACCTTACCAAATCCCGGTTGTCAACTCGCTCACCTATGATATGGAGTCCGTTCACAATTTCCTTGAACCTTCCATGCATTTGACTTACGGTTTCATGCATCTTCATTTGGAAGGCTTGAAGTTGTCCAACTAATAGGTCCTTCTTGGCCCTCTTTGATTCCTTGGAACCTTCATTTAGCTCAATGAGCTTTTCCCATAGCTCCTTGGCGGATTCAAAAGGCCCCACCTTGTTGAGTTGCTCCATTGTGACGCCGCATTGGATGGTGAGGACGGCCTTTGCATTTGATTCAAATTTCTTGTTTATCTCTCTTGTCCAATCCTTGCTTGGAATAGGATGTCCATGTTCATCCACCGGTTCTTCGAAGCCATCTACAATACTATGCCAAATTTCAATATTACTCATAAGATAGTACTTCATCCTACCTTTCCAATACGCAAAATGGCTCCCATCGAAGAGCGGTGGCTTGGCGGTGCTATATCCCTCTTGAAGAGCCATTGATGTCTTGGTTGATGTTGAGATCTTCCAAGCTATCCGCTCGATACCACTTGTTAGGACCCTTGGAATGGCTAGAGGGGGTGATTAGCCATTCTTTCTTTCTATAAAAAAGTTAGCGGAACCCATCCAAATATAAGCACACACAAAAACAAGAAACAACGCTAACACGATGTAACGTGGTTCGAGATGACGCTCTACTCCATGGCAATCCGTAAGGTGGATTAGCCCTAATCAATCTTCACTAGAACCTCCTTTGAATGAACCAAGGTGGAGAAACCTTATCTTACAATGCACTCCTCTTCTTTACAATGATGGAAGATTAGGATTAGAGAAGAGGAGGTTTTGGATTGCTAAAAACACTTGGAAAGCTTGGTGAGCACGTAGGTGTAGTTTGGAGCAAGAGCACTAGCTTCACCAAGCTTCCCATGACCCCTTTTTATAGAAGAGGGGATGTTTTTCCGTGGGCTTGATCACGATCGATGCTTACCATCACGACCGCCATCGGCTCAACGACTCTCAAACGCGATCTCCGTGGAGATTCGTGAGTCGATTTCTAACGGCCAGTGATCACGATCGATCCCTCCATCATCGGCGTGATGGGGTGATCGAGCAGAGCCGATCGACCGCCGGTGCGAGGCCCGTGGCGTTAAGGCGATTTCCCTTGATCGGTCGGTCGATGCGTCTTCCTTTGATCGATCATTGTATCACGATCTGCTCGCCCAAGGCGGCCGATCGGTGATGATTAGAGGTTTCACGGCAAGTCGAGCGCTGACATCGTGATACATGCATGTCGGTCGATACTCATCAAGTATGAGTAATTCATACTTGATTTTATACCCTAGACCTAGACTCAACCTTCTAGCTCCTCAATAAGCCTTGCGCCTTCAGGATCCCTCCGAGTCCGCGACTTGTTCATCCTTTGCGCTTTGCTTCCAAGAGCTTCCTTCGGTTTCGTCATGTCTTGGGTTGCCAAATGCTTGGACTTTACGCCGCCAAGACTACAAGCTTGGACTTATGCTGCCAAGACTTTACTTTGGACTTCCTTTGTCAAGGTTCACTTGGACTTTATGCTGCCAAGACTACAAGCTTGGTCTTACGCTGCCAAGTCCATCCCTTGTACTTCCTTTGCCAAGATCATACTTGGACTTCCTTTGTCAAGATCATACTTGGACTTCCTTTGCCAAGATCATACTTGGACTTCCCTGTCACTTAAACATTTTTGCAATTAGATCACAAAATATTGCCTAACTTAGATGATTATCCAAACATCAAAACATATATAAATGCTTAGAGCATTGTTGCACCAACAGGAGAGACAATCTTCTATGCCAGAGCAAGAAGAAGAACCATCTACCTCCGGTGCAAATAAAGAACAAGAGTCCCTAACCAAGGAAGATAACTCAAATGCAATTCATAAAAATAAGGATCACATAATTTGTTTTGAGTGTAGGGAGAAAGGGCATTACAAGAGCAAGTGCCCAAAATTGGCCAAGGAGAAAGCGTCGGCACCGAAAGTCAAAGACAAGTCAAAGGATGCCAGATTCCCCACTAGGAAGAGCAAAGAGCACATTGTGTGTTTCAAGTGCAATCAACGGGGATACTATAGAAGCCAATATTCTAAGGGGAGGAAGAAAACCCAAGAAGGAGCATCACATGTAGGGGAGCTTCTAAAGCAAACACTAAGGTATCGTTTATTAATGCACATTCAAGTTTTAAGGTTAAAAAACATGCTAGAAATAATTTTAGTTCACTTGCTATTGCTCATGAACGAAAGTATGCTAGTAGGAATAGATATTTTTGCTCAGGGGCTAAATCCTATGAACTTACATCTAAGGACAAACCTAGAAATAATAATCTTAGAAAAATTCTACCTAAGGAGGCAATTAGAAAGGTAGAAGCTCATTTGGGCATTAACCCCAAGAAGTCTAAGCATATGCCTAAGAAGAAGCTTTCCCAAAAGGTTAATGAAAATTTAAAATTGGGAAAATTAGAGTTAGAAAACCAAGCCTTGAAGTCAAGGCTTGAGAAACTTGAAAAGAACCTTAGAAAAATGCAAAATCAAAGTCAATGGTCAAAATCTAGGTCCTAGGAGGCAAGAAACATCAAAAGACAAGAAATGTTTGAGTTACAAACCTAACCCCAAGAAGACCTACCACAATGTTCCATTCGATTATGGAACTATCTCTAGGCCTAAGAAAACCAAGGTTAATGGGGAGGTCATCCTTAAGATTAACCATGGTAGGTGTCTAGTGACTAAGGTTTCAAAGAAAAATAGGGAAGTCACTAAGAAGGTTACAAGGGGAGTCACCCCTAGAGTTAACTTAGGTAAGACCAAAATGACCAAGGCTTCAAAGTCTAGGAGGGTCATTAAGAAGTTATCCCTAGTGAATACCTTGTAAACCCAAGGAGCTCCAATAGGTATTGGGTTCCTAGGAGCGTGATCGATTCACGCTAGATGGGTTAGGGTGTATTAACCCTAAGTGGATGGGTAGTTAACTTGACCATGACAGAATTGACACTTTAGCATGTACCAATAAATTTGAGAAGTTTGAAAAATTGATCTAATTGACACAATTTAGGTCTTAGAGGTCATGGTGTGCCATTTTGAGTTTTTGGCACATTTGGGAGATAAATAGTAATATGACAAAAATGAATTTAATCATAATAAATGACAATTAATACTAAAATTTAGGTATTTTTATACTTTTACCTTTTATTTGTCATATCTTGTTTGTCATTGTCATGTCATGACATCATATTCTTTTTTAATCATATAAAATGTCATGATCAAGCATAGGGTTAATTTTTAATGTCATGTTGTGCTTAGGTTTATGTTATATACCATGACATCATGATTATTGACACATGTCTTATTTATGTTATCATTTATGTCATGATCATTCATGCATCAATTAAAATTGAGTTAAGCATTATGACATGATTTGAAGTCCCATGCATAAGGGAATCAAATAGAGTTTCCAAGAAAATGTATGAAACCCTAAATAATCAAAACTCACATCTCACAAGAACACTTGACTTGTATGTGTCTTCATACACCTTAAATACAAGTGAGATGTTAGGAAAATAGATTAAGATTTTTAAAATCATTTTGAAAAATCTTGGTGAAGTCTATCTTTTGATAGCAATCATCATTGAAGGAGATGATACAAAGTAGGGTCAAAACATTGAACTTTTTAATAATTTTGAACTTTGTGTCAATCTCAGTATTGTATGAGTATTTTATTTTCTACATATTTTTCACTCAAAATGATTGACTTATGAATTTTCGTGATTTTTCGATTTATGTATAATTACTTATGGATTTCCGAAATTGATTTCTAATTTTTGATTTTTGTAAAGTCGTAAATCACCAATCATTATGGATGGCATGATCGTAGCCTTAAGGGCAATCGATTGGTAGTGGCAGTGGATCGATTTTGGGTAAATAAGGTATGTTTAGCCCATGTTCAGCTATTACTAGGTTCCCTAACTGCTCTTAACCCTAGGATATGCTTTGGAAAGCATTAAAAGGGTGAAAATCCATTGGATATAGATTAGGAGAATTGTTTAGGGTGTGTATCGAATTTTAAGAGAGGTGAAAATTCAATATTGAATCTTTGCGCTTAATTTCGATTAGTTAGTGTTCCTATAGGCTTAGGGACTCTCCAAGGACATTGTTGGTACAATGGTCAAGGGGGAGCAAGCCTTTAGGAGGAGGTTATCCATCATGGGATGATGGATGTATTCTTCCTCATGAAGGAGAGAATTCTAAGAATGTGAAGGCATCCTAAATGTTTTTGGACAAACGGGGAGATTGTAAGATCTCATTGGGATATGAGACATTGACACCCTTGGAGAGAGCCTGTTTGATGTATGTCAAAAAGGGGGAGATATGTGAGACCAATTTGGGACAATTGGTAAGATTTACCAATTTGGGATAATTGGGAGATTTGAGTTAGGTGGCCTAACTCAAAGGTTTTGTGTTTTTTGTCAAAAATAAAAAAGGGGGAGATTGTTGGTGCAATTGAATCGAGTTTGACTCGAGTAGTATTTTGATATTTGACAAAATATATGACAACATGGAATTATCATGGGAAGTCCAAGTGTGTAGCCTTGGCCACGTAAGTCCAAGTGTGCAGCCTTGGCGATGAAAGTCTAAGCATGGGTCTTGGCATTTGAAAGTCCAACATGGAGTTGTCAAGGGAAGTCCAAGTGTATAGCCTTGGCATGGAAAGCCCAACATAGAGTTGGCAAGGGAAGTCCAAGCATGGGGCTTGACATTTGGGAAGTCTAAGGATGTACCTTGGCGGTGTAGACTCGGTTAGCATGACGATAGCAGAAGGAAGCATATAGAGGCTAGCATATGGATGAACAAGTCATGGATGACTTGGAGGGATCCACGCATGGATGAACAAGTCATGGATGACTTGGAGGGATCCGATAGGTGCGAGGCTAGTGGAGGTGGTTAGAAGGCTTAGGTCTAGACTAAGGGTGGTCTAGCAAGTATGAGGGCATCATACTTGGGGTAAACTTTATTGTTGAGGTTTATCAGTCAACTGAGATATTGGACAGTCGACTGATCAGGAGTCGACTAGTGTTCAACTGCGGCTGCGTGGCCTTGGCAGTCGACTGCTAGGGTTGTAAATGAACTAAGTGTTCATGAACAAGCTTGGTATTCGACTCGGTAAGAGCTCGTTTACGTTCATTCAATATGCATCAAAGTCAATTAATAAACAAGCTTGAACAACTTGATAAATTAAATAAACAAGCTTGAACACATAAGTGTTCGGCTTGTTAATATTCGTGAACAATGTTCATGAACATTAACAAACCAATTTATGATTATACTCTTTTAATTTAAAAATTATTTTTGAATTTATTTATACTCATTTATAAACCAGGATTAAATTAGTAAAATTTTAAGTAAACAAACAAGTTTGACTTAAGAGCTTGATAACGTTTAAATAAGCCAAATTTAAACAAGCTTGAATCAAGCTTGATTAGAAGCTCGATACCCATTAAATAAGTCAAGCTCAATTCAAACTCAAGTCAAGCTCAAGCTAAAAAAAAAATATACCAAGCCAAGCTTGAACAGGTTTTTCAATAGCTTGGTTAATTTTAGGCTCGGCTCGGCTCGACTTGATTATCTTATCAAACAAATCTAAACACTATAAATCTTGGCTCGGCTCGGCTCGTTTATAGCCCTATCGACTGCCAGCCTTGGGCAATCAACTAGCCTTGAGCAGTCGATTGCCATGGAGGGCAGTCGACTGATGATCGCGAGCACAAAAAGCCCGGTAGCCGACTGAGCAGTCGGCTACAAGCTTGGGTAGTCGACTGTTAGTGTATCTATTGACTGGGATGTCAACGTGGATTAAGTCGTTGTGAGACAATGACTACAGGAGCAGTCGACTGGGGCCTTATAACAATCGATTGTCAGGCGCGAAATCAGCTCAATGCAGGTTATAAAAGGAGCTCGAGATGAAGGATTTTGCAACGATTTTTGAAGAGATTTTGAAGGGGAATTGCTGTTGCATTCTAGAACTTTAAGAGCAAACCAAAGCAAGCAACAAACAAAGCGAGCAATTATTGTAAAGCTTTCTTTATGTGTATTTCATATTGTCTTTGTATTTGCTTGTACTTTTTGTGTTACCTTTGTAATTGCTTGTACGAGATTTTTCCACCTCCGACGTATTGTCGAGAAAGAGTTTTAGTAGTGTTGTGTACATCACTAGAGCTCATTGATCTCGCCCTGTGGAGTAGGAACCCTAAGGTTCCGAACTACGTTATATCGGTTGTCTTTGTGATTGTGTGTTTGTGTTTATCTTTGAATTAGCATTATTATTATTCCATTGCACTAACGAGTATTGTAGACGATTAAGCACGAGCGAGTTCCATCGACCAACGATTTGGCTATTCAACCCCCCTTCTAGTCGGGCCATCGATTCCCAACAATTTGTAGTTGTTTGTATTTATTCTTATTATTGTAAGATTCTTATACGAGGTTTCTCTACTTCCGACGTGTTGTCGAGAAGGAGTTTATTTAGTGATGGTGTGCATTACTAGAGCTCACTTGAGCTCGACCCGTGGAGTACGAATCCTAGGTTCCAAACTATGTTATATTTTCGTGTCATGTTTGTGTTGTTATTTTCATTTGTTTTTTGTATTTAATTGTGTTCCGCTACGCTAACAACAATTGTAGACAAGTAATCAAACAAATGCGATCGAATTCCAAGTGATAAATTGAAATCGTTATTCTTCCCCTCTAGCGACGCCAATGTTCCTAACAGTGGAGTCTAAAACTTTCACCCAGACTTAAAAGTCCTCTGTCATTTTTGGTCAACGAGTCAAGGGATGTAGCTCCCTCCGTAATTTACCTTACTTCATCATAACTGAAGGACCGACGAGGAGAAGTGTAGGGACCATTGATGACTGCTAGAGGGGAGGGTGAATAGCGTGTCGTACGTTGAAGATGAAAATCGATCGTGCTTGCGTCTACAATTATTATTAGTGCAGTGGAAATAGAAAATAAAATAAAAATATAGAAACAAATACACAATCACAAATACAAGCACAAGAACACAACAATATAACGTGGTTCAGAATCTCAAGGTTCTTACTCCATGGGTTGGGCTCGAATGCGCCCTAACAATGCCAAACACCACTAATAATCAAATATTCCTTCTTGACAACAAGCCGGAGGTGGAGAAACCTCGTATAATGATTCTTACAACAATAAGAAATAGTAAACAAGCAAATACAAGTGAAATACACAAAAGAATATAAAGAACACTTTACAAGCGATCTTTTGGAAGCTTGCTTGTTGATTGCTTGAACCGTGCTTGAAGACCTTGATTTGCAACAGCAAATCGCCTCAAAATGCTCAAGAAATCGCTATCCAAATCTTCCACGAGCTGTTCCTTTTATGCCTACATTGGGATGGATTCGCGCTTGACAGTCGACTGCCAACAATACCGTTATGAGATAACGACTTAATCCACGTCGACTTCCAAGCCAATGGTTACACTGGCAGTCGACTTCCATTACCCAGCAGTCGACTACCAGGGTCGTAGTCGACTGACCAGTCGACTACTGAGCATTCTGCTCCCGCAACCCGACCAACGGTTGACTGGCCTTCATGGCAGTCGACTGCCATACTATTTCCTACAGTCGAACACCAGTCGACTTTGATCAGTTCGACTGACCACAATCTCAATCGACTGCCAAGAGTCAACTCAACTGCCAAGTGTCAAAGCACTTGATCAATCGACTAGTCTAAAGCCCCAGTCGACTGATAACCTCAAACATGAGGTTTAACCCCAATTATGATTCCCTCATACTTGCTAGACCACCCTTAGCCTAGACCTAAGCCTTCTAGTCACCTCCGTCAGCCTCACGCCTATCAGATCCCTCCAAGTCATTCATGACTTGTTCATCCATATGCTAGCCTTCAGGTGCTTCCATCGGCTATTGTCATGCTAAGATGGTCTATACCACAAAGACACATTGGGCTTACGCTGCCAAGACTACCGCTTGGACTTTACGTCGCCAAGCATTGAACTTGTGCTGCCAAGACTCTATCCTTGGACTTTACGTTGCCAATATCAACTCTTGGACTTCCCTTGCCAACCCATGTTGGACTTTCCAATTGCCAAGACTCAAGCTTGGACTTTCCCTTGCCAAGACCCATGCTTGGACTTTCCATGCCAAGTACCCATGACTTAGATTTTTCATGCCAAGTACCCATGACTTGGACTTTCCCATGATAATTTATAGAACATCAATGTCAAGCATCAAAATGCTACTCGAGTCAAACTCGAGTCCAGTCAATCGTAACCTGGGTCGATTACACCAACAATCTCTCCCTTTTTGATGTTTGACAAAAAACACAAACACCTTTGAGTTATGCCACCTAACTCAAATCTCTTTACCAATTCTCTCAAATTGGTAATCTCAAATTTTCCAATTAACTTCTCCCGTTAATTCTCCCCCTTTTTGATATACATTAAAAAGGTTCTCCCCAAGGGTGTCAATGTCTCATATCCCAATGAGATTTTACAATCTCCCTCTTTGTCCAAAAATATTAGGATGCCTTCACTCTTCCTAGTGACAAGTCACATATCACTCAAGAGAGACAATCCTACAAACCCTTTCAATTTCCAAATTGGGCATCTCACATTCTTAAAATTCTCCCTCTCGTGAGGAAGAACACATCCATTATCCTATGATGGATACCTCCTCCTAAAGGCTTGTTCCCTCTTGACCATTGCACCAACAATGTCCTTGGAGAGTCCCTAAGCCTATAGGAACACTAAACCATCAAAATTAAGGTTAAAAGTTCAACCTTGAACTTTCACACACCTTAAAATTGATACACACCCTAACAACTCTCCTAATCTATATTCAATGGATTTTCACCATTTCCAATGCTTTTCAAAGCATATCCTAGGATAAAGAGTAGTTAAGGTAGCCTAACATAATTGAAATCAGGCTAAACAAACCTTGTTTACCTGAAATCAGGTCTGACAGTCGACTCTTATAGTCAACAGTCAATTGCCATTGATGCCAGTCGACTCCCATAAGCGGTAGTCGACTGATTTCTACAAATGCAGAATTTCAAAAATCAGAAATGGAATTTCAAAAAATCATAAGTAATTATACATAAATAAAAAAATTATGAAAATTCATATGTATAATACTTATGTCAAATATTATGGGTGAAAAATATTTGAAAAATAAATTACTCATAAAATTAGGAGATTGACACAAAGTTCAAAACCATTGAAAAGTTTAATATTTTGACCCTACTTTGTATCAACTCCTTTAATGGTAATTGCTACTAAAAGATAGACTTCACCAAGATTTTCTGAAATGATTTTAAAATATTTTTGAAAACCTATATTGGATCATGATCAATGGGCTCAATGTACATGACTTGCACATTAGTTTTCCCCATGATCCACCCATGATATATGATGAGTTTGAGTTCATCTAGATGCAATAACTATGCACCTTGAACTTAACTCATTCCCTAACATCTCACATGTGTCTAGGGTGTATAAAAATACACACAAGTCAATGTGATGTGAGATGTGAGTTTTGTTCATCCTAATCTAGGGTTTTATGTATTTTTCTAAGGTAACACTACTTAATTCTCTTATACATGAGACTTCAAGTCATGTCATAGTCCTTAACTCAATTTTATTAATGCATAAAATATGATCATGACATATAATGATAGCATAATTTAAACACATGTACCAATAATCATGATGTCATGACATAAAAATATAACCTAAGTATACGTGACATTATTAAATAACCTAGACAAAATCATGACATTTATAAGATGAAAATAAATATGATGTCATGATATGATATATGACAATCAAAACATAACAAATAAAATATAAAAGTATAACAATACCTAAATTTTAGTGTTAATTATCATTTGTTATTATTAATTTTATTTTGCCATATTACTACTAATCCCCCAAGTGTGCCAAAAACCCAAAACGACACATCATGACCTCTAAACCTAGTTTGTGCCAATTTGATTGATTTTTCATAATTCTCAAAATATATTTGCACATCCTAAAATCCTTTTGGATTATGAATTCAAACCACATTTTCAAGGTATCCATAACCTTGAAAATGACTTAAAGTGCCACCTTTACCATGGTTAGGTTAACTATCCATCCATTTAAAGTTGGCACACCCTAATCCATTTAGCGTGAATCGATCACGCTCCTAGGAACCCAATACTTATTGGAGCTCCTTGGATTTACTAGGTATTCCTTAGTGATAACTTCCCTAGATACCCTTCTAATGACCTTCCTAGGCTTGGTAGTCTTGGTCATTGTGATCTTGCCTAGGTTAGCTCTAGGGGTGACTCCCCTTGTAACCTTCATAGTGGCCTCCCTATGTTTCCTTGAAACCTTAGCCACTAGACACTTGCTATGGTTAACCTTAGGGATAACTTCCCTAGTAGCCTTGGCTTTTCTAGACCTAAGTTGTGTTCCATAATCGAATGGAACACTATGGTAGGTCTCCTTGGTCTTAGGTTTATGACCCAAACCTTTCTTGCCCCTGGATGAACTTTGCCTCCTAGACCCTAGGTTTTGACAGTTTGACCCTTTAATTGAATTTTGCATATTAGTGGTTTTTCAAGTTTCTCAAGCCTTGACCTCAAGACTTGGTTCTCTAACTCCAATTTTTCTATTTTGGTGGGCCTGTTGTTTCTTTGAGTAGAGTCGTTCTTTCTAGGCATATGTCGATCTTTCTTAGCATTAAAGCCTAAATGACTCTCTATCTTCTTAACTATTCCCATAGGTAGACTTTTTCTAGGGACATTAGTCCCAAATTTCTCCTTGGTTCTAAAGCTACAACTTTTAGCACCTAAACAATACAATCTATTTCTACTAGTATGTTTTTCATGAGCAATGACAAGTGAATTAAAGACATGCTTTTTAACATTAAAATTAGAAGATGCATGACTAAAATATACCTTAGGGTTTGCCTTAGAGGCTCCCCTATATGTGTAGCTCCTCCTTTCCCTTTGGTTTGCTTTCTCCCCTAGGGCATTGACTCCTATAATGCCCCGGTTGTTGACATTTGAAGCACACCACGTGCTCCTTGCTCTTAATGGTTGGGGCTTTGGTCTCCTTGACCTTTGGCACCGGTAACCTTCTTAGGGAATTTGCTCTTAGAGTGCCCATATTCCCTACACTCAAAATACATAATATGATTTTTATTTTGAATTAATGTGCTTGAGTTACCTAGGTCAATGGTGGTGGAATTTTGGACTTCTTTATCTTCCCGACCAGAGGTAGATGATTCCTCTTGAGTTGGCTCCGGTATTGAAGATGACCTAGTCTCCTCCCCCTCAATCCTAGAGGTGGAGGAGGATTCTTCCACTTCTTCCACCTCTTCTGATCCGGATGTTGATTCCCTATCAACCTCCGAATCCTTAAGCTCTTGGGATGAAGATGTGCTTGCTTTTTTTTTTAGCTTGAGAAGAAGAGCACTCCTCCTTGGACTCCTCTTCTACTTCATGTGTCGGTGATGGATTTTCATGATATTTTGTCAACTTGCTCCAAAGCTCCTTGCCATCTTTACAATCTCCTATCTTACACAATATATCATTAGGAATTATGCTAAGTAATATATCCATTACCTTATTATTTATGTTGAAGTATCGGAGTTGCTCTTTGCTCCAATTCTTCTTCTTGAGTTTTCTTCCTTCTTCGTCCTTTGGAGTGTTGAAACCTACTATGACACTAATCCAATTATCAAAATCGCACATAAGAAAGTGCATCATTTTACCTTTCCAATATGCGAAATCTTCACGGTCGAAGGAAGGCAGAATATTGATGTCGTCACCCAATTTCTCTTCAAACTCCATCTTCTTCCCTCTAGCGTGCTCCCTCGGATGTGAAGTCGATGAAGAGCTCCTAGCTCGGATACCAATTGTAGGGACCATTGATGACCGCTAGAGGGGGAAGGTGAATAGCGTGTCGTACGTCGAAGATGGAAATCGATCGTGCTTGCGTCTACAATTGTTATTAGCGCAGCGGAAATAGAAAATATAATACAAGTGTAGAAACAAATACACAATCACAAATACAAGCACAAGAATACAACAATATAATGTGGTTCGGAACCTAAAAATTCCTACTCCATAGGTTGGGCTCGAATGACCCCTAGCGATGCCAAACACCACTAATAATTAAATACTCCTTCTCGATAACAAGTCGGAGGTGGAGAAACCTCGTACAATGATTCTTACAACAATAAGAAACAGTAAATAAGCAAAGACAAGTGAAATACACAAAAGAATGTAAAGAACACTTTACAAACGATCTTTTGGAAGCTTGCTTATTGATTGTTTGAACCATGCTTGAAGACTTTGATTTGCAGCAACAAATCGCCTCAAAAATGCCTAAGAAATTGTTGTATAAATCCTCTACGAGCTTCTCCTTTTATGCCTACATCAGGCTGGATTTACGCCTGACAGTCGGCTGCCATAAGTCCCTAGTCGACTGCCAACAATACCGTTATAAGACAACGACTTAATCCATGTCGACATCTAAGCCAACGATTACACCGCTGCTGATCGCCATTACCCAACGATCAATTAGGCCCGTGAGTCGATCGATCAATCGACTACCGAGCATTCTCGCTCAAGAATCCCAACCAAAGAATCAACTGCCATTAGTCGACTGTTAGGCTATTTCCTACAGTCGAACATCAGTCAACTCTGATTAGTTCGACTGACCATTATCCCAGTCTATTGCCAAGAGTCAACTCGACTGTCATGTGTCAAAACACTTGACAAATCGACTGGTCCAAAATCTCAGTCGGCTGATAATCTCAAATATAAGGTTTAACCCCAAGTATGATGCCCTCATACTTGCTAGACCACCCTTAGCCTAGACCTAAGCCTTCTAGCCACCTCCGTCAGCCTCATGCCTATTGGATCCCTCTAAGTCATCCATGACTTGTTCATCCATACGCTAGCCTTCAGGTGCTTCCATCGACTATTGTCATACTAAGCTGGTCTATACCGCCAAGGCACATTGAGCTTACGCTGTCAAGATTACCGCTTGGACTTTATGCCGCCAACCATTGGACTTATGCTGCTAAGACTCTACCCTTGGATTTTACGCCGCCAATATCAACCCTTGGACTTCCCTTGCCAACCCATGTTGGACTTTCCAATTGTCAAGACTCAAACTTAGACTTTCTCTTGTCAAGGCTCATGCTTGAACTTTCCATGCTAAGTATCCATGACTTGGACTTTCCATGTCAAGTACCAATGACTTAGACTTTCCCATGGAAATTCGTCGAACATCAATGTCAAATATTAAAACACTACTCGAGTCAAACTCGAGTCCGATAAATCGTGATCTAGGTCGATTGTACCAACAAGAAGTGCAAGAGTGAATGTAATCAACTTTTGCTAGAAAAGAGGAAATTAGATAAAAATTTGTAAAATGTGAATTTTTTTTATAAATTAAATTTATTAATACTTCTTTACTTTTAATAAAATATATATTATGGTCCATTTAAAAAACAATTATAATTTATAATGCGCAGAGAGATTAAATAGTGTTTTTTTATAACTATCTATAAATTTTTTATATATCTGCTATGTTTTTATTTTATTTTTGACCACTTACCTTTTAATAGTCTATGTAATTATTATTTTTTTAAAAATCATAAAGATTACACTGAAGCTCTTTATGCTTTATTTGAGAGAAGGTGAGGGAAAAGAAGAGAAGAATAAATAAGAGAAAAGGAAATTTTGAACTTTGTTTGGAAATAAATGAGCTAAAAGAAAGAAAATGAAAGGTAGGAATTGGTAAGCTTTAACCTTCCTTATGTATGAAAAAAAAAAAGAAGATTTTTCTTACCGGAAAGGGAAGGGAACTCAAAATATTTTTTGTTTCAATTTTATCCATGATTTAAAATATTAATTCTCAAATTATTCATTTTCCAATTTTATGCTTTTTTATCATGTCTTTTTGTCCGAAGTGTTTCCCTTTTTATGTTTCTCCTTTCTTTTCACGATACAAGCTGCTTCTTCTCTTATTGTTGCTGCCGATTATGTCTTCCTCTTCTCGTGGCCGCTTCATCATCTTCTCGGTGGTTGGGTTATCTCGTGCAACCACACAGGTAAGGTGTATTTCCACCCATATTCCTTTAAGATTTTTGGCTCTAGGATTCTCAGTTCCGGTTGTTTGGTTGCGGCTTTTATTGATTCACTTTGTTTTGATTAATATCGTTTAATATTCTTAGTTTAATTAGGGCTAATTTTTTATCTGATCTTGTGAGTTTGTTAGAATTTAGGGTTGTCTTCTGCA